>OY757904.1:106496639-106513950 GCA_963585895.1 Sepioteuthis lessoniana
CCTGTTATTTACTCGGACTCGTACGATTTAGAAACATGAGGAAACATACTGTGGCTACCATAAGAAATAAGTAACCAAGTAAACTTAAGATCGTTCGAATTTTTCCAAGATATTGTATGTTTCTGCTACTATACAAAGAAGTTAAAAAATGGTCACATTTTATCATCTAATAACTTCATCAATTCTCGTTCAAACGATCCCAAATCTTAATAGCACAACATTCTATGTTTACTGTTTTGTTTTGTTGTCTTTATAGGTTTACAAATCCCTTTTATTGGAAAATAAAATGCGTTCCAACATTAAACATTGAATTTTAAATTTTTTTCTACACATGCTGTATAAAATTGAGATCAAGTTATTAGATTATGTAATGATATCATTTTTTCGAAACATCCTGTATATCGTAAATGGTATTAAATCATTCAGTATTTTCAGAATTAATATCTGTATTTAATCAGCGTTAATGCTTGTTGTAATATTCACATTAACGCAGTACAAGAATTGATAAACATCTGAATATGTGGTGCTACCGAAAATAGAATATGCAAACACTTTAAACCACGAGAGGAAACAAAACAACATCAAAATGATATATTTATTAACACACTGTCGTTAACTGTATTTAACCAAACACTCCACCATAAGCAGGATGTGGCACTCAGTCAAGTTTTAAACAAAGGATCATAGGTTTGAATTTTATGTTTTCCATTTATTAGACTGTTTATTTTACCAAGTCTAAAGAACTCAGTTTGCCCTAGTATTCAATCATAGCCGAAGAATCTATGGATTCATGCCTTTTCCAAAATAATCAGCATAATGTGAAGCACAAATAGTCTCTTTCATTAGTACATGAGTGAACGGTAGTTATTTCGATGAAATGTTCGATATTTACGGTCATCCTGTGACTTAGTAACACTCAGTAATTCGGGATTAAAAGGTATACGCCCTCGGCTGCGCCACCTGGCATTTGTGGAGTACCTGTGACAAGCATAGATACACATTGTATTTGACCTACAGGTATGATAAATCTTTGACCAACAAGGTCACTTGACATATGTTCCGGAAGATTTAGCAAAGGCTAGCATAGTTCACATTGCACCAATTGATGTTATGGCCAGCATTGTCCAATAGTGCACGCGTTTCAACTGGCACCCGTCCACTCCCCACCTCAATCCCCACAAAAGAAAAGGCCTTGAATTAAATCCTGCTTGGTGGGAGGCACTGATAAATATCGCTCTTATGATTGATTTCGTTTCTTTGTTTAATGGTATATCAACGGTTGTGGTTTATTTAATGCCAAAGTCATCCTGAAAGAAGAAATTTACTCCGAATTTCCCAGAACAAACCCCAATTGTGTAGATGATGGAGTTCATACACTTGCCAAAAATGTTGGTCCAAAATTGAACGTATTAGCTCGACTGGAGTTCGAACTTGCTTCCTAAGATGTCACTGTTGTGCACGTTAGCCACTACTCTACAAGGAGTACACTGTTTGTATATGAGTCTTAGTCGGTGTCACATGCAAAATGTTTCAGTGCATTGCAAAGACGCGTTATTTTATGAAGATGCACACCCGATCATTTTATTCATTTAAAGTTAATTGAGAGAGATAGTGTTGTAGGGTTTTAAGAATCTATGTGGTCTTTTTCAAGTATTAATGTTCATGTGAGAAGTGGTGTATTTGCAGACCTTTGGTATTAGTACGAGTGGACACATAGAAATGCAAACAGAAGAGTACAAAGTTTTGATTAATGGCTGACAGGGATGAAAGTAAAAATAACATATTTACCGAATGCTATGAACTAGCAAAAACGCGATGAAAACTGATTATGTCAGGGAGGGAAAGGTTATCGACTGATAATATTGCAAGAAACTCAAATTTATCCATACTGACAAATGGTATGTGTCATAAACCAGAATCGGTTTTAGAAAGTCAGATGCATACAATTCTATAGAATTTTGAGATACTAACATATACAATTTCGGTTAAAGCACTATACTTAGTGTTAATTATCTTGATGCTTTGTTTTTTAAACGATGCATCAAATAGATTATGTCATTCCAACGGACCACAGAGTTAAAAATAAAGAAGACGAAAAGCCAAACAAATATATGGATCTTGCTTGAGAACATAAAAAAAATGTTAAATATAAATGATACGGTGATTCATATTATATCCTTGGAATGGTATCTAAGAGTTCGTAAAAGATTCCGTTTAAACAGAACATTATAGTAAGAATCGAAATCTGCCAAGCAAAAATACTTTTACAATTCTTTAGAATACCTAAAAAAAAGTCCTGTAGAACTGAGGAGACTTATTGTCACTTGGGCTTCAACAGAAAAACCCGCATAGTTAGTAAAGAAATCTAGCAAGGAGGAAAATAATTCCTTACCTTCTATTTGAAATGGTTGTGTATTGGAAACGGCGTTTCTTTAATGAGACAATTTATATACGGTACAATAACAGAGCAAAAACATTACAAGTTATTTGATGTGGTATGACATGCATTCCCAAAAAGTTAAACATAAATACAAATGAAAAGAAAAAATACAGAAATCAATAAACTAAAATGAATATTAATCAATACATTAAGATAAACATCAATGTTAATTATTTGTTTGGTTCATACTTCATTTCGTTTTCATCGGCATGTTTTCGGTGTTCAGAGATATCATAAACTTCAGTATTGCTTAATTATCAGCCTAAGTACGGAGACATAATTACTGCCTCTGGTGTTAATACTCTACAAGCTAATTACTAAAAATCATGCTTTACCCAACTCACATGATACACCACACACACACACACACACACACACACACACACACACACACACACACAGATAGATATATAGATATATAGATACTTGTGTCTCGGATCCAATTAATAATCGTAATTATTTATCGATGTGGAAAATACGTTCAATTTTCTGCGGGTTCAATCGTATTTCCTACCTTTATGCTGAAACTTAAAGGTTTGCTCGGTATATCTAATTAGAATAAATATTCTTTTTCTGTTCAAATTAAATTTTATTGAAAATTAAAAAAAGATATCTTGTGTTTTCTTCCATCATATTCCGTTCTCCTTCCGGCAATTTCTCCAATTCCGGTCAACGGAGACAAGAGCACATAGACTATATCTCTTGCCGAGGGATATGCTTCTCCCTTTCCGGCTCGGACAAAAAAAATCTGTTCTGAGCATAATACGGAATCTGTATCCGGTAATGTGGTACGACTTCTAGTGTTCTGAGAGATTCGGAGTAAACGTGTTGCGGCCATTACTTCCAGAACATCTATGAGAGATAGTACCTATTCGTATTACCATGGTGTGGGCATTACTTCCAGAACCACCATGAGTAATAGTACCTATTAGCGTTATATATGGGGCTATTATTTCCAGAACCAGTGATAATGCCAATTAATGACCGATGTATTCGCTAATTAGATATGTTTGATTATTTTTTGATGAAGATAGATACTTGAAACCATATGATTGTGTATAATTTATTAGTCTTAAGTATTGGTACTTTAGTATAAAATTGTTTAAATTTGATTCTTTTGTTACCTGAGACCATGTAATTGCTTGAAAAAATGACGTATTCTAACCCATAAAAGTTGACATTCTATGAAACCAAACACGCAAGAAACTCATCAACCACTCATTTGTAGTTGGATTTCTCGTAGCATAGTGGCTAACGTGCTTGATTGTAAGATCCTGGTAAGCAAGATCGAACTTATATCGTGCTATTACGTTTCATTTTGGACTTATACCATTGAAAAAGGCATGAAAACACTTATCGACGAATTATAGGTTAAATAGTAGTGCTATTATTCTTTCTTCAACAGGGGTGGCTTTGGTGTTAAATAACCCACAACGACTGACATGCCATTAAACAAGAAACCAAATCAAAGAAATCATCATATTTTTGGTGGTTAACACGTGCAAACGAACAGGGATTTAGTAAAAAGAAATAAGATAAAGCGATTAAAAAATGTTGCAGTTTAGTTAAACCCTACAATAAAATCTGTGTTAGAAGCTATCTTTGTCTCTTTCCATCTGTCTTTGGTTCTCTTGCAGCTTCCCAAATACAAAAGAGGACAACAAGTTAATAAGGTATGTGAAGAAAAACGGAGTTAGATACGAAACTCAAAATTACCCCCCTTGAACCCAACAATTCACCAACACCTACCACCACTACCACGTATAACAAGCTTTAAATAAATAAAACTACTTAGTACCATAAATAACATGTAACATGAATATATGATGTGTACATGTTTTAGTACCAGACATTGGCCTAGTGGTTAGAGTGTTCGCCAATGGCCCGGGAGACCTGAGTTCAGTCCCAGGTTGAGTAATACCAAAGACTCAAAAAATGGTACTTGATGCCTCCTTGCTTAACACTCAGCATTATAAGGTACGGATCAAGGGTAAAGTAGAGCAATCCAGGGAAGGAGTAGCGCCCTCCCCTACACCTTGGTGTAGTACCTATCGAAAAGGGAGCCTTCGGGTTACCCTCGACTATGGTCGCCAAATTTACTTACTTTACTTACATGTTTTAGTCAAAAAGATTCTTGCAAATAGGGTTTACATGGGTTTGCACGGCCTGAATCGAAAGGACAGCTCATGGATACCCCGGTAAAAAGTTCTGGGCACAGCAGTCAGTTAAGATATCAGTTTTCGAAGACCTGAGATAACCCATCACTATTGATTTCCTGGAAACTGTACCTCCTATCGCCAACTTATTAGATAATGATCTCCTTATTTATTGAGTGACCCTCATATTAATCAAAAGCGTCATATAAACAGGACATAAATTTTCGTACACATAAGTTTGGCAATAATTTACCTATACCAGATTATGACATAGTAGTGAAAAAACGTTCTCTGAAACGTTGGAAGTTTCGAGGTAGTGGACTTAAAAACTTTAATCAATTGCTGACTTTGAATTGGACGCTTGCGGATATAGCTACAAGAGATTATCAGGTTTCTTTGCCGTCGGAAGAGATATAATACACACGTACTTTTTCGGTTCAGACACGATTGTCTTAAAGAAAAGGAAAGTCAAAAAATGAATGCCACTAGACTACAGACAACAATTCCAACGAGACAGAAGGCAAAGTAAAGGCACCATCGCTTTATTATATACATTTCTCCACTGTGTACACATATACATTGATATTTTAGAATTTAAAATTAAATAAAAAAGATTCTATCATGATACTTTTTTAATCACACTTCGTATATTATAAATGAACTTTTTCATCCTTCCCAAAAAGAGGTTATCCTCAGTATAACTCGAAACAGCATTTCATAGTACAGCTCTTTTTTACTGGAGGCGCCATTGTCTACAAGGAAGGAAAGTCAGAAAGTGAATGCAACATGAAAGCAAATTACGATCGCAACAAGACAGCCGGCAATGTAAAAGTAATAAAACAAAATTGCCGACCGTAGTCGAGGGTGACCCAAAGGCTCCCTTTTCGATAGCTACTACACTAAGGTGTAGAGGGTTGCTACTCCTTTGCCAGGATTGACCCACTTACCCTTGATATGTACCTTATAATGCTGAGTGTTAAGCAAGGAGGCATCAAGTACCATTTTTGAGTCTTTGGCATAACTCGACCAGGGATTGAATGCAGGTCTCCCGGACCATTGTTGAACACTCTCACCATTATGTCATTGAACGGTGTATAATGCACTTAATTATCTGCGTTTCTGAACAATGCACACGTATATTAAAATTTCAGATTTCAAAATTAGAAAAAAAGATTCCGTCATGATACTTTTGAATCATGTTTTGTATAGTGCAGATTAACTTTACACTCCCCCCCCCAAAAAAAAAGAGAAAGAGAGTTATCCTGAATATAGCTCTGAACTACATCTGATGGTACACCTCCTGTATATGGCTCAAATATAAAGTTTAAAAATAATTTTGTTTTGACATTTAACTGTGTGTAAAAAAAAATCTGTACTCATGCTAAACTGAATTAGCTGAATTAGAACTGCTTGATTAAACTGAATAGCTTGAAATATAAATGTTTTTCACAATTAAACTGTACTTAAATTTAAAATGCGTACTTATCATAAACTGAATTGTTTGAAATAGAACTATTTTCATAAAAATGGATTTGGCGTTAAATACCCTACAAAGGTTGACAAGCCCTAAAGACCAACCAACCAACCAACCATCCAACTATTATTAGCAACATAATGTAGAAAGAAACTATTTATCAATCGACTCTTTTAAGTTATAACATTTCTTGTTTTGTGTACGATTTCCTCATGTTCACTTCACAGAAATGCCAATGGCAAATGTATGAATCTATTTCTCCCAATAGATCATGTCAGTGATTACTCCCTTCTGCTGGTTTTATGTAATACAATGGAACATATCAGATGTTACTTGGAGAATAGATACATATCGTGAAATAACATTAAGTCCCCTAGAAAAGCCGGCAAAATACAACCTTTGGTACCCTGAATATCTATAAAGCCGTGGAATAATCTATTTTCTTTAAAAAAAATATGAAGAAGCAGTAAAATATCAGGTCACTGAAAAAAAAAAAAAACCGAAAAACAGGCACGTGAACATGATCAAGGAACAGAATAAATAAAACTGAATTTACTAACATGGCCAAAAGCAAGCATGTCCGTAAAGAAGACAGCAAAAGACGTAAGAAAAGAAAGAGAAGAAAAAGAGAAAAAGGAAAAAAGAGAAAGCAAAACTTAAAGAACAATAAGTGGATACAAAAGAAGACTAAAAAAAATGTAGACAAAAGAAAATAAGAAAGATAGAAAGGGGAAAATTAAATAAATAAAAAACAAAGGGAAAATGGAGACAGCATGATTAATATAAAAACGCTTCTGTCTGCTTTGAAATCGTCCAAAAATCATGATTCTTATTTCAGTAAAAACAATGATGAAAAACCTATTACACACCCAGTCATTAATTACTTGAAACTATACAGTTGCTTGAAAAATGATCTAAAATAACCCAACAATGGGTGGCGTACTCAAAATCCATGCAAGCAAGTAATCAACCAACCAACCAAACAATTCCAACCTCGATGTCTGCACTTTTGTAATTATGAGCTGGAATTATTCTCTTGTTGGACACTTAGCTAAAATTGCCCTCATTTTGATAATAAATGCTGAAACTAATAAAATAGCTATCGGTTATAATGAGGCTACTGAGTTTTATTTATGTACTTGATATAGTATTAGTATGATACAAAACTACATCCGGCCGAGTGGCACTTCTTTTTTAATTCCTAGGGGCGTGCATTGTGTTGTATTTTGACCTTCGACCCGGGCAAATATGCCATTCCAAATTGATGCACCGGAAGAAAGTGTCACATCCCAATGGCCAGTAATCGAAAGAAATCACGTAGGCGGGATTTGGCTGATGAAATGGGACAAGGTAAAAAAAATCCCATGGTACACCGGAAGAGAGTGACCTGTGAACTGCATGACAGTTATTCCCGCTTGATGACGATCAAACATGACATTCCAAGGATTGAGTGGGCGATTGAGTGGGCGTTGAACTAATATATAACTCAGTCAAGACAAGTCAGAGACCAGTTGGAGTTATAGACGAGATGTGGTAGGGAAGGCCACACCAGGCCGAAGGGGCCCTTGGAGCCCCCGATGGAGTTGGGGTCCAGAGAAGTTGCTGAAAAGATGTGGTAGGGAAAGCCAGCACTCAGCAGAAAGCTGAGCCCCCGGGCCTCCGGTTGAGCAGCCCGGGAGAACGAGAAAGACACAGCGCTGACGGCCATAAGAGTGGGGGTCAATATATTGCAGTTCTGTTCGGTCTCTAGCTCCCTCTCACATACAAACGTTACAATAAAGCGAGAGGTATATTTTTTAGAAGACGTCTTCGCTCGTCCTTTATCGTTGTGTCATTGTGATCCATTCTGCATGTATATGCATGTGTATATAAACATATTTATAATATGATCATATAACAATTGCAATTTTGTTCACATTATGTCTACCTCTACTGACCAAGAGAATTATCAGTTAGGATATCAACTATATGTCAAATAGATCTGTTTTAAAATCATTTGTATTATATATGGATATTTGACACCATATAACTGTTTACAATCAAATGATGATTATACTAAATAAAGAGAATGTTAGATTTAAACAAATGATTGCAATGGTTCGATGTAAATTAGTTAAGATAATAATGAAACATTTACAAATGAATCAAAATTAGGCATTAAATAAACCAGTAGGTGTTGATATACCATTAAATAAATAAGCCAATCAAAACTATTGGACTATCAACCTCATCTTAATTATTATTACAATGTTTCTGTTCTATTATTTGCTGTTTCTGTCATTCTGTGAGTTTCAAACTCTTGAATAGGTCTCTCATTCCGTTATTTACACTTAGAGGATATATAATACCAATTCTTCCTTGTTTAATTATTCTTGAGATATTTTTTACTATTGAGTGTAACGATATGACGTTTCATTATCGCCAGGTAATTAGATCTATTTAACATTAACTGAGTGATTGTCCAGTGGGACTATCTAGAAGTTTTTATTTGAAACCTTAAACCAAGAGACATTTTGTCTGCTTCTTCGACCGACCCACAATATATGATGTACTATTTATAGTGATATTAATTGCAGAAATTGTTAGACTTGAGCCTAATGTCGTTTATTTTTTCTTGTGTTTTTTTTTACACCAGCTCTAACTGATGATTTGCCAAAGGAACATTAGTAACAGCAAGTCTCCTCAGATCTCAAGGACTCTGCTAAGTATCTTTGCTGATTTTAGCAATACGAAGATCTGGATAGTCTCGAGTCTTTCTTGGATTTTGATTTTCTCTTGACTCTTTTTTAGTTTCTTCGAAACTATTCCAAGGGTTCTACCAATGTTTGGTACCAAAACACAAGCCACTTCTTCTTCTTCTTCTTCTTCTTCTTATTATTATTATTATTATTATTATTATTATTATTATTATTATTATTTACCAGTGTGTGATTGAATCGACTTTGAAGAATATCATCTTTGGCGCTGAACTGGTTCCATCTGTCAGTCTATGACAATGATTCATTAAGTGAAATAACGACGAGACATCTTGACACACGACAAGAATTCTCTTGTCACTTTGATTCTGTTTGAATTCCACCATGAGGTCACAGTCAGTACCTTGATGTAGGTGGCAGGTTGTCTGAAATTTGATCACTGACAATCGAATGTGACTTCTGCTACAAAGTTGCATATTCTTCAAAGTATATATATATATATATAGAGAGAGAGAGAGATAGAAAGAGAAATGTTTTTAGTAGTAGTAGTAGTTTTCAAGGTGTAAAAATTATCCACGGATAGAATAAATTTCTTTGAGATTATTAATTGAGGAAATTAACCAACTGACATTATTAGGATAGTTCTGTTTTACAATTAGTTTTAATTCATTTTCAAATCCGGTAAAAATACTTCATTTTTGCTTTATTTCTTTCTTTATCCTTCTTATCTTCTCGTCTCTCTCACTCTCGCTCTCTTTCACTGCTAAGTTTGAATAAAAACATCAAGCCTTTTGTGCAATGACTTTCAAAATTTTCACGCGTAAATTTACTGCATTTTAAAAATGTTCATCCTTGTAAAAACTTTAAATAACAATATACTCTCAATCACCCACGCAGCGTTTCTAATACAATACCCAATCACGAAAAGTTTTTTTTTCAGTATCTCATACCTACAATTTGCCTGTCACAATATATATATATATATATATATATATATATATATATATATATATACGGATGAATATAGATAATAGATTACTGAGTGTTCGATAATCGAAGAGTGCTCAAATGCTGGCTTGTAGAGCATTATGAGAAATAAAGTAAATGAAATTTCACTTTCTTACTATTGTTTCATTATTCTGCTTTTAATGTCATCAAATGAGAAGTTAATTCTACTTAGTTACACAGACACACAGACACATACAAACTATAGCTACTACACCGAGGTATAAGGGAGGGCACTACTCCTTTCCATGGATTACTCCACTTCACCCTTGATCCCTACCTTATAATGCTGAGTGTTAAGCAAGGATCTATCAAGTACCATTTTTGAGTCTTTGGCTGACACAACCTGGGATTGAATCGGTGGACCTCGGTGAACTCTCAACCCTATAGTCAAATGGATTTGTTCAATATATATATATATATATATATATATATATATATATATATATTCTTTAAAGAAAAAAACAAAGACCGGTTATTTTAGGATTATAAATTTATTTCCATCCTGTATTTCGTTTCTGGTGTGAACCAAAAACACGAAGAAAAATATAACAGGACGTCTTCAGATTTAATGGATAAATAAAACAGAATAGACACAGGGGGGAAAGGGGAGGAAAAGAGTTGAAGAGTTACATCCTCGTTTTATTGAGTTCCCGTTTTTTTTATTTACCTATTTATCTTATTTTCAAAATTCTTCCGTCAGTTATAATTACGGTAATTTAACTTTTTTATTTATTTCATTTTATTTTATTTCGTTTCTTTTCTTGTTATGTTCGATAAATAACTTTTATGTTCTATGTCAATGTAATGAATTTTTGTAAGGGAAATATTAATGCTTATAACTCTGGTTTAACTGGACCAAATAATACTATATATATATATATATATATATATATATATATATATATATATATATATATATATATATATATATATATATATATATATATATACACGAGGTGCATACGATAAGTTTCCAGACTTTTTTTCTTATGGGCCTTTAAAATTGATTCAGACTCTGGAAAATTCAGTATGTTATTGCTATATATCTTATGAGATTACTGACCAATTTTTATGATTCTAGGTTCAAAGGAACAGCTACAGCAGGAATTGGAATACACTCTACTAAAGCCAGATTGTCACAGCTGGTGAATTTCAAAAATGCAATCTGACAGTTTAGAAGAACAATATGCCATAAAATTCTGTTTTAAACTTGGAAAAATGCCACTGAAAGGTATGGAATGCTTCAGACTGTGTTTCAACCATCTTGCATGAATCGAGCATCAGTTTTTGAGTGGCATAAGGGATTTAAGGAGTTTGTGATTGATGATGAGAGCTGATTGGCCAAAGGCTTTTGGTTAGGGTTAGGGTTACTCAGTTGAGGTTTTAAGGGAGTTCAGGAAGATATTCCGTCAGAAGAGGCCAGCACTCTTCAAATCGGGTCAGTGGCATTTCCACCAGGACAATGCACCAGTCCACAATTCCATCCTTGTCACAGACTATTTGACCAAAATGGGCATCAACACAGTTCCTCACCCTCCCAATAGTCCAGACCCTGCTCCCTGTTTCTTTTCGTTATTCCCTAAGCTCAGAGGCTGTCGTTATGAGACAATTCAAGATCTTTCTCTACGTTTTGATTCCAGAGATTATTAAATTGCATCACTGGAAATGATATTAGATCACATTTAAAGGATTTGCTAGTTTCAGAACATGAATTCATTTGGGACTTTGCTATTGCAGATTTGTGTGAGACTAAATTAAGTTTAGTAAATACTTATAATAATGGCTACTTACGTTGCGTTATTGTTAGCAAGCTTTTATCCCAGATTAATTCAGTAGTGCAGAGAGTTCAAATTTCACAAGTGACCCACTGCTGTATCATTATACCAGATTAATTCATGCTCAACGAACAACTTGATTAGATACTATATCGTGAAATTGTAGCTTGCATGCTGATATCATTATAATTTGGAGGTGCCGGTGGTGTAATGGTCATCGTCGTAGGAAATGAACACGGCAACATGAGTTCAAATCCTGGGAAAGATTGATTGCATTTCACATAGCACAAATACCCTTGGGAAAGGTATGAATCCAATTATTCTCCCTCCAGCTATGGGTAAATAGTAGGGCAGACTGAATTTTTCAGCCTTGGTGAGGCAACTAGTCTAGGAGAAGGTAAACTCTGAACCTGTTAAACTCCGCTTAAACATTGACCTTGTGTCATATCCTACTCGAGCGGAGGGGTTGGTAAATATGGACATCATTATAACTGTAATGCGTTTAATAGTTATCTGATGCTTCAAGCGTTTTGCGTTGTCCTGTTCTAGACTTTGTTGAATAGAAATATAGACAGGCTCACTGTAGAGCAGCCGTTTTAATTGCGATAGTAGCTAACATTTTTTTTTTTGAGTGCATTTTCTGATCTACATGATAACAGTTTAAGAGAGTCAAACATACATACAGATAAAAATTACATGCAACATCAGAGATTTCTAGAACGTCTTGTGAGATAAGTGAAAGAAATTTCATTTGCGTAAGTTCGAACTTAAACTTATCATTAGTTGCTTTTTAAATGCTTGTTTAAGGGTCTATTTTAAACTTCTTGCTTTAGATTCCTATCTACGAAAAGGTATTAAAGAATATATGGGCAGTAAATGTTTTCTTTATGTTCATGTTTACTCAAGTAATATACAGACACATTCTAAAAATCAGAGTTATATTTACCTCGACATATTACGAACAGCAGCTTTCATTTTATTTAAGTTCGCTATTTATTTAAGGTCTTAGTTTTAGTTAGTTTTCTTCGCCCATCAAAAACAGTCACACCAAAGTCAAGATTACTTGCACAAGCGAACATTTGCTTTCAGAAAATCACTTGAGTAATAGTCCCAAAATAACTACGATATGGACAGCTACTTCCGTTTGAAAGATAAGTCTTTCAAGAACGGTAAAACACGATGTCAATCTTCCAAACTTGATATATTTTTGCTTGATTTCTCCCTTCACTTTTACAGAACTCTTGTGAGCTTAGCCAGATTTTTCTCCCTTTCCACCCACCTCGATCTTTGAGATTGTGTATCCATCGGCTTTCACTTGAACTTAATTGAAAACCGTTTCTTCTTTTGATAGAGCCGATGCCTCGATGTACCTATTCTGATCATCTGGCCGGGAAATCATGCGTCACTTGGCTACATTTTCCAAGAATCTTGCCGGCGTTTGCATGTCAGTGGCGGCCAACATGAGACGAAATGATATTCATAGAAACGTCGAGTCCGGCGCCAAAGCAGTGAAAGGTACAATAATTTCTTGACGGCGCAAATGGTCGGCTGGCTGTCATGGAAGAGTTGGTCAGAGAAGAAAGTGCAATTAATGTTTCTCAATGAGATGAGAGAAAAAGACGAAAGAAGTAACAGTTTGTGTTGAGATGGATATGCAGAGGAAGAAGAAAAAAACCAAAACTAGCAGATAATAGTAAAGGTCTTCAGAGATCTAATATGTATATATATATATATATATATATATATATATATATATATATATATGCATGTGTGTGTGTGTGCGTGTGTGTGTGTGAAAAAGGTTTGCCTGATCTATGCTGACAAAACTGATGGCAGGAAGCAAGATTGCAGAGGTAAATACAAGAAAGTAGAAAAAAGAGGCAATAAAGAAGTAAATACTAAAATAGTTGCTGCGTGTGTATCAGAATAAAAGGGAAAAGGATTAATTTTGGAGAAATGGTTATAAATTCAGAATTTTCCTTCTTCTAGATAAGTTGCTCATCAAAAAAATGTCTAAATACGTTTCTGTAAAGGATATAACCCTCTTATACCTTATCTAGAGAATTCAATCAATTTTTGCAATAATTAAAAACCTATGAAAATTGTTTTACAACTTTTTTCTTCACTTATTATTGATAACTCGAAATTACTAAATCTTACGAACTTAAATAACAATCTTGTTGAACTAAAAATAACGTTAGGGTAACTCCTCCCTCAAAATAAAAGAAAAAACATCTTTTATGTAAACAGCATTAGGTTAACCAATCAACGTTCAGATTTTTTGAAAACTTGTTCGTGTCAAAAACTTTGCTATATTTCAATGTGCACCAGTTTGTGGCGAGAATGTCACGTGATCTAAGCCGTTTTAACCTGGGTAGGTACCAAATGTGGCTACTCAGAAAAAAACTTTCAGATATTCTTCTTTTTTTTAAATATTGATTGTCAGATGCTGGCGTAAATTTTTTGATAATTTATAAGAAAAGATATTGAACCTGGCAACAATCATTACCGCCACCCCTCTGGTAAATATATATTGGATTGGAAATATAGATTTAATAAATCTATTATTGTTGAAGGAAAATTTTGAAAGGGCAAAAGGGTGT
Organism: Sepioteuthis lessoniana; assembly: GCA_963585895.1. NCBI lineage: Eukaryota > Metazoa > Mollusca > Cephalopoda > Myopsida > Loliginidae > Sepioteuthis > Sepioteuthis lessoniana. The sequence continues at coordinate 106,510,792 of OY757904.1, forward strand.
GAAACAGGTTCTGGGAATTGGGATTGTGTTTGGACGAGAATTAGAACATTATTTATTTCCCTGAAATTCTATATGGGAATAATAGAAAATCTTACGCGCTGTTTTCAATAAATCTTGGAAGCTAAAACACACAAAACAACTCTTATACAGCCACCCGACGCCATCTAAAAAATCATTCAAATTAGACGAAATGGACATGTAAGGCACTGCTGGTGAAGAAGGTTTGAACTCAAGAGCCTTCTTTTAGGGACTCTTAACAGGAACATACAATTGTGGGCTATCAGCTCTGTGCAGACACTGAATGCAGTCAAGAAGACCTACTGGGAACGATGGACGATTGAGACAGGTGACAAGAGAAAGAAAGAGAGAGAGAGAGAGAGAGACTGTGTGTGTGCTGGGGGGGGTGCTCCTTGCTGCCAGCAGGAGTTGATGATAATGATGATGATTTTCTCCGAACAAAATCATTCCCTACATTAGAGATACGAGCTTAGTAGCAATTTCAGACTCGAGAACACGTACTTGCATAGTCAATTAGCACTCGATAGATAGAAAAAAAAATAGGTAAATAAATACGGAAAAATTCACAATTTTTTAAGCGATGACTGTTATTTGTCGAACAAACCACGCGCGCACGAGTTTGGCGCAAGGCCTTTTTATTATTCATATCAGGCATAGGACCGTAGCCCACACACTCCCTGTGGTTCCAAAAACCTTGAACCCAGTCGGCATTCCCCTAAAAAGGAACGCCTCAAACGCCGGGCCTTAAACATAGCCCCCCAGCACACCGGTGTTAGCTGCGAGATGCAAATGCTGGATTACCTCGATACCTGTGTCAGGCAGTCTCCACTGACAACCACTAAGCCAAAACACATCCGACCCGATCCATGTACTTGTGAACACGGGCAGCTGAAGTGTATTCCGACCCAGTGGGCTAGGACTGAACGTGGTGCAGTCAGTGAGCGATGACTATGACTATTACTGCTTCCTCTTTAGGCATGATAAGGTGCTAGTCGTTGTTGGTGCTGACAAATTACGTTGTCCATACCTGGAATAAAGCAACCTACTTTTAGGCACCATTGTATACACCTACATATGTATTCGGACGCATGGTATCTTATGTATGACACTAAACTTTATTCGGTGTTGAGGTTTCTATTCAATATCTGTGAAAAATGTCGACTGGCCCATTTGTTTCTATTACTCCCCGATCCACTTTGACCCAGAGTGGTAGTATCTGTTAGTGTGAGACCTATCGATCAAATAAATATTCTCGAAAAAATGTTATGAAAGACATACGTAAAGTTATATGATTAGGTGCAAAATATTTGTATCAAGATTTGTTGCTTGAAGCTCGTGGGATACAGTAGATAATAACTAGTTACTTGAAAGCGAATAACTGCTGGCAAAAATGATTTTAACATTAAATAATAGAAGAAGAGTTGACATGCCGTAAACCAACCATCCAAGATCATGTGCACGTGGCTGCATCGATCTATTCTTTAATAAGATAAATGGTTTCAAAAAATATCTACCCAGTCTGACTAAGATAGAAAATGGAGATAAACAATTATGTGATTGGAAAAAATATGATGAAAAAGAGAGTCACAGTTGGAGACGTATTTCTTGAGAGAATACAAGTGGACTTATATTTTTTAATCTTAGATCAGCAGCAATTCAAAGAGTGACGATTTCTAGTTCTATTTTTTTGTTGTTGTTGTTTATTCTTCTATTCTGTCTCTTTTCAAGCCGTCGCGTCCACATTTGCTTAAAATAATTCATAAATCTCTCAGCATTTGACAAATTGAGGAAAAAACGTTCTAACTTAAAACACATTTTTTCTCTTCAACCGATATATAATTTTTTTTCACGTGATGACAACGCCAGTAGTATTTATTTTTATATATCACTATCATCTTCTATATATGTGGGTTTTTTTTATTTTCACAACAGGGACGTGAGGATATATATTTCAATCTACAGCATTCTACCTTCTGGCACTCCAAAGGAAATATGTTTTATTTTAAAATTTCAACTGAATATAAGAATTATTTTTAATGAATTGTTTTCAATTATTTTTTATGAATTTGAAATAGGGCACACCCACACACACACACACGGACACACGCGTGCGCGCGCGCACACACACACACACACACAAACACATATATATATATATATATATATATATATAATATATATATATATATATAACGAATTCTGTAGTTATTTTCAACGTATGAGAGCCAGACCGCTCTCGTCGGTGTCTCATAATAGTTCCTATGATATATCAAGCCACCCATAGACTTGCTTGCAAGTCAACAGATGGCTCATACGGAAAAGTGATCAGAAGAATTAGCAAGCATGGTTGATTTAGTTTTTGCATTCTTCTTTGATACTTTGAGATGCTGGTGATGGGTTTTGTCATATTTCTTTATGGTTTTATAGCTTTTTGCCTTCCAAACGTAGCCAATAGAAGCAACTTACTCGATTGTATCGACAGAGTCAAAAGATTGTTTATTTTTAGCCATCCTTGAATCTAAGATATAGTAGTCTTACATTTTTCATTCAGTCATGTAACAAGTTGTTGGTCAAAGTCTTTGTAATTTTGTAGTATTTTATTCGGGTGACATGTCAAGTGCATCTTAATGCTGGTTGTATGTGAAAGGTCTCTGTGTCTCCAATATTTCACCTAGCAATATATATATATATATATATATATATATATATATATATATATATATATATATCACTGTGGTTGCTGATAATTGTATATGTAAAAAAATATGTGCATAAAATACCTTCGCTTACGCTGAGCTGAGCGATTTGGGGTAAGATATCCGACTGACATTAAGCCAGCTGGGTTTCGATTCAAGCTTGAAGCATCTCGCGTGTCTAGGATCACGGAAGAGTTGTGATACAACGAAACAGTCTGTCGTTAGATGACAATATATATATATATATATATATATATATATATATATATATATATATGCTTCCCACACCGTGGGTTGAGCGGAGTTATAGTTTTAAACAGAGCAGAAATTAAATCGTTCTAAAAACGAACCATTTTAGGGGGTGCAGTTCTTGTCAGAGTGTAATATAATGGCCGAGGGATTTCGTTTTATATATCTTGCCATTGGGTTTAGTTAGGTTGAGAAC
>OY757904.1:106514150-106549150 GCA_963585895.1 Sepioteuthis lessoniana
ACCTGGGAGCGATGGCAATGAAGGGGTACTCCGCATTCCCCAAAGCTCCAGCATTGCTGGAATCTCACCATCAGATTGTTTAGGGTCATATCCAGGACACTCGTTAGGAGGGGGTCAGTGTATTCTACAGCCCCAGCTGACTGGGCAACCCAAGATGGATTAAAATTAACCAATCAATCTTTTTGCTTTGAAGCTTTATATGTATGAATTCTCTTTAAATTGAAAATTTTTAATTACTTCATATGAAACATGAGTTTAACGTAATGACTAAAGAGGTCGATTGCATCTTTGAAGGAAGCGTGTTCGAAATTCATTTGCGCTATTATGTTCATTTTCTGTCTTTTGGAAAGGTATAAAACTCTTTATCCTCCAAGCCATGCGTGAAATAGCATGATAGTCGTTCTTTTAAAGGATTATTTTTCGTATTAAATTAACCATGAAGGCTGATATGCAATTAAAAAAAATATGACCTTTATTATTTTTTCTCAATCATGAGGCCTCTTATGCGTTACTCAATACTTCATATGGTCTGAATTCAAAATTTTCCTTCTTTTAGGTTGATTGCCATACTAAAATCAAAGAGCATAGTCTTCCCTACTAATTACGAATGCATACTTTTCTCAAGGCTATTAACGTCATGTGAAATAAAAACAGCCTCGTCTAGGATTTAAAGTGGAGTCGCCGTTTCCATTTCATACGACGATAAGCATCTCATTCTGGAATTTTTATGGATTTCAGCCAATGGGTGTCTATCTTGCCAAATCTGGGAATATCTGGCTATCTTGGTAGATTGACCGATAGATCGGTAGATATTTGGGGAGATAGATAGGTAAATAGGCATGTATAGAGTGTGATAGATAGAATTATAGAAAGATAGAGAGATGGATATGTCTATAAATCACCAGTAAATAATGGGCGTCTCCTCAATTCAGAATAAGCAATTTTCACGGCGTCACTCATGAAAGAGACCATTTACAGTAAATCATGCTTTAAAATTGACCTTTTTCTTTTATTTCATGTATATATTTGGGCTTTGGTCCTTTCTATCTACGTGATTGTCACATTGCCTATAGCTGTTAGTGAAATTATCTCAAGAGACCATCGTTTGGCTGGCTCCCAATCAAATTGGATGGCGTGCAACGTTGATAACGTTACAGAATGTCTTATTCATATGCGTTAGTTTTATTTAATTCTTTCCTTTCTTTTTGTTTTCATTTATCTTTCGTTTGCTTCGACACTTAACTGACTTATGGTATCTACATCTTTGACAAGAAATACTCATTCCTCGTTATTCCTCGACATTTCCTTCTTTAAAAGAAGACTCTCTTGGTCTTTTTTCGGTTTTCAGGTTGAGTGGCTTTATCCATAGATTTTACTGTTATCACTATTTTCTTGTTATATCGTATCTTCATCCTTTCCATCTAAACAATTTTTTAAAAGTTATTTATCTTTATTTTGTATTTGTTTCATTCATATACTCTACTCGTCTCAACAGTAATCTCGATCAGATACTTCCTTATTATCTTACATAAATAGATAAATACTATTTTACAATATTAAAAATAAAAACAGCAACAACATCAACAGCCACAATAATAATAATAATAATAATAATAATAATAGTAATACGACTACTACTACTACTAATAATAATAATAATAATAACAGTAATAGTAATAGTAATACGACTATTACTACTTCTAATAATAATAATAGTAATAGTAATACGACTACTACTACTAATAATAATAATAGTAATAGGAATACGACTACTACAACTACTACTACTAATGATAATAATAGTAATAGTAATACGACTACTACTACTTCTAATAATAATAATAGTAATAGTAATACGACTACTACTACTACTACTAATAATAATAATAATAGTAATAGTAATACGACAACTACTACTACTACTAATAATAATAATAATAGTAATAGTAATACGACTACTACTACTACTAATGATAATAATAATAATGATAATAATAATAATAAGTAAAAGTTTATGCACATCCCAGCATCTGTCCTAGAAAATGACACGCATAAACTCCTAAGGGACTTTGACATACAAACGGATGCTCTAATCTCGGCCAGAAGACAAAACCTTATAATAATCAACAAAAAAAAGAGACTTTGCAAAATTGTGGACTTTACTGTCCCGGCTGACCACAGACTAAAACTGAAAAAAAGTGAATAGAAGGATAAATACCTCGACCTTGCAAAGGAATAGAAAAAATTCTGGAAGATGAAGGTGACAATTGTACCACCCGTTATTGGAGCTTTTGGTAAAGTAACTAAAGGATTATTAAAGGGACTGGACGACTTGTAAGTTGGAAGACGAGTGGAGTTGAGAACGGCAAGAATAGTGACAAGAGTCCTGGAGAATTAAGGAGACTCTCTGTCACTCAAACACCAGTGACAGACCATCAGCCAAGATTGATGTAAAAAAACTCTAATAGATAAATAATAATAATACTACTAATAATAATAATAATAATAATAATAATAAATCTAAATTTAGCCATACGAACAAATGGTATATAAACAACCCAGCGTCTCTTCTGGAGAGTGACTGACTTAAACTCCTATAGGACTTTGATATGCAGAGGGATCACCTAATCTCGGCCAGAAGACGAGACTAAAAAAAAAAAGAAAAAGAAAAAAACTTGCAAAATTGTGGACTTTTCAGATCTGGCTGACCATAGAATAAAACTGAAAGAAACTGAAAAGAAGGATCATTACATGGACCTTGCTTGGAATTCTAAAAAAAAAAATGGAATATGAAGGTGACAATTATACCAATCGTAATTGGTGCTTTTGGTACAGTCACCAAAGAATTATAAAAGGGACTGGAGGGCTTGAAAATAAAAGGACTAGTGGAGACCTTCCAAACTACAGCATTATTGAGAACAACCAGAATACTGAGAAGAGTCATGGAGACTTGGGGAGACTTGGTGTCACTCAAACTCCAGTGAAAGACAATCAGCTAACGCCGTTGTGAAAAATTCTCAAGGAGTAAATAATAACATTGTGACAGCAGTGACAATATAAGGACACACAGAACAACAAAAAGTAGGGATCAGAAATGGAAAGAGAAATAACTCTATGGATATTACAAGTGACAAACTGGAAAAATCTCACATGAGAAAACCTGAACATGGCTTCGAAAAGTAAACCATCAGAGAGAAACTAAATCTCTACTTTTAGCAGCAGAATAAATGGCATAATGACCAATTGTATTAAAGCCGGAATCGATAATGTGCAACAATTACAGAATAGCAGGTGTAGATTATGTGATGACAAAGACGGGTTGATTAATCACATTGCAAGCGATTTAAGCAAACTAGCGTCAACAGAGTATGAGATTAGATACAACTAACGAGGGAAGAGAATCCGCTGGGAATTGTGCAAGAAATTAAAATTTGATCTCACGACCGAATGGTACATACACAAACAAGAATCTGTCCCAGAGAATGAAATACACAAAATCATCTGGGATTTTGAAATAAAAACTGTTCACCTTATCCCGGTCTGAATAGCAGCCCTACTGATAATTAAGGAGAGAGAGAGAGAGAGGGAGGCGGGGATTTGCTATATAGTTAATTTTGCCGTTTTTGTGGACAGCAGAGTGAACAACAAAGTAAACGAAAAAGAGACAAGCACTTAGATCTTACCGAATAACCGAGAAATTCGTGGAAAGGGTCCCGAAAGGCTTCGAAAAGCAACAGGAAAAGTTAGATATCGGAGAATGTATCGAGACCATCCAACTGCAGCATTGTTAAGATCAGCTAGAATACTGAGAAGAGTTTTAGAGATATGAGGAGAGTTGCAGTCATCTGCTAATACTCGAGTGAAAAACTGCAAGGAGTATAATAATAATACTACTACTACTACTACTACTACTAATAATAATAATAATAATTAGAAGAAGCGAGGATTTAAAATAAGTTGAAGAGTGACAATTGTTGGTTATATGAAGACAGAGATGAAGCGAATACAGCAAACTGACACAAAAAACAAAACAAAAATAAAACACGACTGGGTGAGAAAGATGAAGTTCTGCGAATTGTGCAAGGGACAGAAATCTGATCATACCATCAAAAGATATATGCACAAAAAAGAACCCATGCAAGAAAGTGAAAACTATGAAATTCTATGAGATTTTTACAAACAAACGGATCCCCGAATCACGTTCAGAAAACCAGACCGAGTATTAGGAAAAAAAATCATCTTGTGTATTTTTCTGGCCCAGAGGACCACAGAGGCAAAAATCTAAGAAGGCGAAAAGAGAGACAGATATATAGATCTTGCTAGAGAGCAGAAAAAAAAAAATGGAACACGATGGTGATATAAATCATCGTGTGCGCGCTTGTAACTGTCTCTATAGGGCTTGAAAAGGAAACTGCAGAAATTGGTGGGTAGAGAAAGAATAGAGACCATACGGACCACAGCTCTGAATACATGGAAAAACCCGAAAAACTACTAGACACATACTGTTTCTCGGAGACAAGAGAAAGAGCACCAGTTAAAACTCGTCTGAAAATCTCGCAAGAAGTAAAATGTTATTGTGACCTATCTACACGATAAGAAACCTTTCCTCTATCATAAATACTAACCCTGTTTATTCTCCGGGACATTTCCTCCCAGCACAGTGGAGCATATGCACTACTCTCTGGTAGGCCACGTTAGTTGGAACACGGATCTGGTAGGGTGTATCTTGAAGGGGCATCTTTCTAGGGGAATACCGACGTGGCCCGTGTCATTCTTGGAACCGGTGAGTGAGTCTGGGCAACGGCCTTGCGCTCGGACCCACTTAAAATGGCCTTGTGCCACACTCATGGAAATCATAGTAAAAATCGAAGTCATACGAACGACAGCATTGCTAAAATCGTTCAGAATACTGAGAAGAATCCAGGAGACTTGAGATGATTTTCAGTGACTTAGACTTAACTGAAAGAGCATCAGCTAACCCCTGAGTTAAAAACTATATATGCATCTCATCAAATGAAACCGTATAATTTTTTTGGATACATATTTTTTTAAAGAAGTGGTATTCAGGGACTAAAGATAACTTTCTTTAACTTTCTGTGCTTTGAATTTTCATTGAAATGAATGATGTTAAATAGTGAATATACACTCTAACGAATTTCACTGAAATGAGTTTGAAGCAAGTAAATTTTATATCTATCTATCTATCTGTATATATATATATATATATATATATATATACATATATATCAGCGGGTCAGCTGAAAAGTTCAAAGATCGGCCAAAAGACTCTAAGGACGGAATGTGAATAAATGAAATTGAATTTTCAACAGATTTTTTTCTTATTGTCTACACACATTTTAATTGGTGCTGCAACGTTAACTTTCTGTTGTAAAAATGTTCAGGCCATCTTCGTATATATATATATATATATATAGATATAGATAGATAAACTTACTTTATTTTACAAAATCAAAACCTCTATATAAATGTATTTACCATGAAACATTTATTATGGACTATGAGACAAAATTAAAAGAAAAGAAAACAGAAAGCAAAAATACATTAGGGTTTATTATCATTATTTTTTTAGTTGGCGAGGGTAGTCGAGGGCGACCAGAAGGCTCCCTTTTCAATAGCTTCTACACCGAGATGTAGGGCAGGGTGCCACTCCTTTCCCTGGATTGCTCCACTTTTCCCTTGTTACCTACCTTATACTGCTGAGGAGGTATCATGTACTATTTTAAAAGTTTTGGCAGGATGCGACCTAGGATTGTACTCAGGTTTCCCGGGCCATTGGTGAACAATTATTATTACATATGTAGTAGTGAATATGTTTACCTCAGTGTGTATAATGTTTTATCCTGAATCAATTTTCCACAGTATTGTTGAAATTATTCAGATAAACTGTTCCCATGTTTACTGTTTTGAGTAGAATCTATCTATCTATCTATCTATCTATCTATCTTTTTTTTCATCGATCAATCCTGTATTTAATTCAGGGAATTTAGACTGCGACACCAGGGTTTCATGGAGTTTTTACAATCACACGTAAAGATTCCTACGGCTTTTTGACTGTATTTTCGATTTTCGATTCATTTCATTTTGTTAACTGCCCGATGATTGTTGTTTTGTAAAAATTTCCATGAAATCCAGGGGTTTCTGTATAAATTCCCTGAATAATATATATATATATATTTGAAGACTAGGATGGACTGAGGCCCATTCTTTCGGCAAAGAATTATGAATCTAATTGGTGCCCAGTATGTTTCCATGAAAGAAACGGACATTTAGAATAATATCAAATTTTCGAAAGAGTAATAACAAACTCAAAAAAATGCTTCAAGCCTGTAAGCGTCATTACTTAGCGATTAAACTAATCTATATGCCAAATTTGTTTATTCTTATCTATCTATCTATCTATCCGTCAGTCTTTTCTCTACTTATCTCTTACTCTCTTTCTCTCTCTATCTACACACGCACACACACACACACACACACACACATATATATATATATATATATAGTATACTTTTGCATAAATTTGGTGTAAATGGTATTTTATCTTTATTAACGTAATAATAATGTAATTTAAAATTTTTCTATAACGAGTTAAATGATAATATTTTGGTACAATGAATACGCACTAAATATTTCGAAACTTTTTTTTCTCTGTTTCTCTCTCTCCATCTCTCTCTCTCTCTCTCTCTCTCTCTCTCTCTCTCTCTTTATCTCTCTCTCTCTATATATATATGTAATGATTTTGCAATTTATATATATATATATATATATATATATATATATATATATTGTGAAAACCCGTCAAGATAATTTATATTAATTACCAAATTTATCAAATTTCGAAGCAATTTCTAATCCGCAGTAATTCGAATTAGTAATTTGTAATTTAATATGGATACATTTTCATTAACATAATTTGCTGTACAAAAAATTAATAGCATGTAATAAACCTATTGAAATTTTAGCGTTAACAATATAAGTAACAGCAGCTCATAAATGTTTTTTTTTTTTTATCAGGAAGCGTACTTTTCACAAAAAAAATCTTATCATTGAGTAGCTAATGAGATACATCCGCAGTAAGAAAACTGAATGTTTGACATCATTTCAAATCAGATGATCTATACTCATTTGTTCGTAAGATTGGACTGTCTGACCAATTTTTCAGTGCTAGACTATATTAATCTTTTTTGATACAATATCACATTAGTGTAATTTCAAGTTGGGAATAAAACCCTTGCTGAAAAAAAATGACCTATCTTCCTTTTTATTAACTGTCACACTAGCGTGTTTAATTTATTTGTTAAAATAATGTTGTTGGGTTTACCAAAAAATGAATTCATATTTTACGATTGGCAAACCCGATTTAAAATCCGCTAATAGCTGTTAATTCAATACCAATCATCTCAACGATCAGATGTCGGCGAGATCTGATGAGATCCGTCGTGGAATGAGCAACCAAAACCTGGGCTCATATTATATATTAACTTTGCAATCAAATACACTTTTCAACAAAAAAAACAAAAACAAAAACAAAAAAAAAAAACAACCTACGGTAAAACTTGGACCTAGCATAGAACTAGATCTCTGTCAGCCTGTGTTAACTTGTGAGAGGTTTCTGTCACATTTTCATTAATTTTGACTGTGAATTTGATCTTTTATTCCATTTTCGTGACACACTGAGCCAAATACGCAGCCGAATATTACCTTCGAGCGGCAGACAAAAACTAAATTTTTTAACTCTAGTTCAAGAGCAGTACTAATCTGCTGATTTCCAATTAGGTTTAGCAATTAGAAAAAAAAGATACCTCTAAAAAAGGTATCTCATTAAATTCTATAACTGGGATTATAGGCACCTAATTATGAATAACATTTTAGTTTGGTGAATACAAGCATAAGTATCCACTGGGGTGAATCAACTAGCTTGCATTTATGAATTGAATATTCATATTTACCAACCCCTCCGCTCGGGCAGGATATGACGCAAGGTCAATTTTTAAGCTGAGTTTAGCAGGTTTGAATTCAGATTTTTCTCCTAGGCTGAAGAACCCAGTCTGTCTTACTATTTACTCATAGCTGGAGGGAGAATAATTGGATTCAGGCCTTTACCAAGGGTATTAGTACAATGGGAAATGCAATCAATCTCGCCCAGGATTTGAACTCGTGTCGCCGTGTCCATTTCCTTCGACGATAACCATTACACCAGGGCACCTCCTAAAGATTTATAAATTGAAGATTAATGATTCGGTAAATGAACATAAAAACTCTAACAAAATATCCCAAATTTTTGCTATATTTTAGCTCATTTTACTTGATTTTTCACGTTTACATATATGAAATTCTTTTATCCATACGCATTATTTAATAGCCATACGGAGAAGTATTTTAAACATAGAATGTGGTGATTTGTTGCTCAAACTCCAACTTAAACCTATTATTTGTGATCACCTTACAAACAAAACTCTATTATTTATAGTTTGCTGATTCTTTTCCCATGTAAATTGTAGTTAGCACTGATTAATTAGTTATGCTTTGCAATTCAACATCTAATTAATTTATTCTAAGGGAATTGAAACTGAATTTGATTACAAGTAAAACGTTTGAGAAACTCTGGCCAAGACTTACGTCATATCTTACAAACGAGCATCATATAGAAGATTTAACTCTAGGTAGTCTAACTTCCAAGTAAATATATAATCTATCTAAAACTTGAATGTGGTTCACTGAATGCTTTGTTTGTGTTGATGATCTGTACGTACCCAACATTTTCTTAAAAAATCCAATTGAAGAAAAAAATATCATTTGATATATTTGTGAGCTGAACAAAAAACCTACTTGCATTATTTTTCTCAGAAATATTTCCACAAAGGAATATTGAGTTCCTAAAAACAATGACAACGTCTATTTATACAGTCTTAATCTTGAAATTCAGATACAAAAGTTTTATTTACGTGATAGACGATAAGACAACTTCTTTAAAAATTTCAACCCGTAACTTATTTTAAATAATAAGGGTAACGGACTATGACATGTAAGTTTGTAGTCGTTTTCAATTAAAATAGCAGAATAAAAGCTGCAATATTATTTTGAGAACTTGGTATTCAGGATAAGATATTCACTGAAGTAACATATCTTCCCCACCCCATCTCATTTGATCAAGTGAAAACTTTAAATTGACCACTAAAAAAACTGAGGCTATCAATGCAATTTATTTGTGTTGCTTTATTTTTGTTCGATGAAAAATATCAATTTTGAATCATTGCACATTTTTTCCGCCTCTCTCTCTCTCTCTCTCTCTCTCTCTCGCTTTTCTTCGTGAGTACAAACGCACGTGCGCGTTTGTGTGTGTGTAGGCTCGTGCGTTCGGTGATCTTGGAAAAACATGGCAGGCATTAATTCTGAGTTGCAGCGGAATTCTACTGACAGAACCCAGCCTGCAAACGGCATCTGTTCAATATAATGCCGGGTAACAACCCAAAAACGTTTTTGGATGCACTAAACTCAGACACGAAACACGCTACCTAAAAAGAATGTTCTGAACTGTACTCCTCTTTCTCAGCAAAACACAAATCATGAACGTCAAATGAAAGAAATTCCACGAATCGTTATATTCGCTCTTTTTTTAACCATACAAGGCCAAAAGATAATCAAATAAATAAATGCTGCTCCCTGCAAAGAAAAAACCTCTAAAAAACAAAGTGTCAATCTTTTTAAAAATAACGTCCATCTTTCGAGATGAATATATTCCCACTAGCACATTTCTTCTGTGAACTCATCAGTGTGTATGCTAAATTATCAGCTGGCAAATGTCAAATGCTTTAATTATTTGATTCTTTTAAATGATACATTGTCAATCATCCGTTGATAAAGGATATGGTATGGATATCCAGGCTTTCTAACAAAAAAGGAGACATGAGTTCGAGTCACACCGAATAGATTATTCTCAACTATTCTCTCCAAATATGAACTATTTCAGGTGACGATAGTGATATAACGGTTATCATCGTAAGAAATCAACACGACGGTCTCAAATTCAAATCCTGGAGGACCTTGTTTGCATTTCCCATTGCTATAATACTCTTTGGAAACGTATACATCCAACCCTTCTCCATCCAGATAGTCAACTGGTCTATAAGAAGGAAAAGTTTGAATTAAAACCTGTTAAACTCTGCTTAAAAGTTTATTTGTTTTCCATCTTCTTCGCGGCAAAACGGATTGGTTAAAGAAATATACAAACTATTCTGACTTAGAAGTAGAATCCTTGACTAAATTGCAATGCGAAGAGCATTAAATAACCTAGAAAGTTTGATATGCCATAAAAACGAAATAACCAAACCAAACCAAACCAAACCAAACCAAACCTAAAGTTAAAATGTGAAGAAAAATTACTTGTAAAAATTAATAGCAATTATTGTTACCGAAAAATTGAGAAAATGAGATATAGTGTTTAAAACAAAACAGGGAACCTCTCTAGTAGAACATGAAGGTATTTGGGAGTTAAGAGCCTTTACAATTGGTTTGCTTTCTTAATCTTAATGGTATATCAGCATTTGTGGGTTATTCAATGTCAAAGCAAACCTTACAGGAGAAAAGTAGTAGTACTTCTTAACAAATATCTGGGGGATGATGAGGTCCATACCCTTCCCAAGGATATTGGTCAGAACCTGAACGTAATAGCGTGACTGGAGATCGAACTCACTTTCATAGAGGCTGCACTTCAGCAATTTAGCCATTATGTCACAGGGACTTTCATTTCATAGTTTAATTGGTATAACAACTGAAAATCACTCTTCCACAATACATTTGGATTTATTTTAACCGAAACTTTATTATTATTATTATTATTATTATTATTATTATTATTATTATTATTACCTAACTCCTTTAGTATTTTTTACTTCAGTGTTAGCTGATGGTTTCTCACTGGAGTTTAAGTGACAGCAAGTCTCCCCAAGTCTCTAGGATTCATTTCAGGATTCTGGCCGTTCTTAGCAATGCTGTCGTTTGGATAGTCTCTACCCGTCCGCCAACTTCCAAGTCCTCCAGGCCTTTTAATAATCCTTTAGTTATTGTGCCTAACGCACCAATCACAATTGGCACAATCGTTAATTTCATGTTCCACAGCATTTTCAATGCTCTAGCCAGGTCAAGGTGCTTATCCTTCTTTTCACTTTCCTTCAGATTTACTCTGTGGTCCACCGGGACAGCAAAGTCGACAATTTTACAGATTCTCTTTTTATTGTTGATTATTATGTGGTCTGGTCTTCTGCCCGGGATTTGGTGATCCGTTTGTATATTGAAGTCTCATTGGAGTTTATGCGAGTCATTTTCTAGGACAGGTTATTATTATTATTATTATTATTATTATTATTATTATTATTATTATTATTCTGACGGTTTTCAAGTTAGCGTTAGCCGATGGTTTTTCACAGGAGGTTGTGTGACAGCAAATCTCCTCAAGTCTCCAGCAGTCTTCTCAGTATTATGGCCGATCTTGATAAAGCAGTAATCATCCTGTTATTTCCAATTCTGCTACTCCCTGTGCCAATCCTTTTTTGACTGTACCTAGCGCATCCGTTATAACTGATATCACCGTCACTTTCATGACCTACAGTCTTTTCAGTTCCCTGGTAAGGTCCAGGTACTTATACTTCTTCTAGATTTTTATCGATTTTACTCTAAGATTAGCCGGAACAAAAAATCCACTATTCGGCAAGTTCTGTTTTTTTGTTGACTATTAATTGGTAAGGTCGTCTGGCAAATATTATTAGTGTTATTTACTCCTTGAAGGTTTTTGACATCAGTGTCAGCCGATATTTTGTCACTGGAGTTTGAGTGATCGCAAGTCTCCAAGACTTTTCTCAGTGTTCTGAGCGTTCTCAATAATGCTGTAGTTTGGATGGTCTCTGCTCATCCTCCATCCTCTAAGTCCTCCAGTCCCTTTAATAATCCTTTAGTGACCGTATCAAAGGCAGCAATCACGATTTGTATAATTTTCACCTTCATATTCTATAGTGTATTTAATTTCCTTGCAAGATCCTTTTACTTATCATTCTTTTCACTTTCCTTCAGTTTTATTCGGTGTTCAGTCGGTATAGCAAAGTCTACATTTTTGCAATTCCTTTTCTTTTTTTTTTGTTGATTATTATAAGGTCTGGTCTTCTGGCCGAGATAAGGTGATCGGTTTGTATGTCAAAGTGCTGTAGAAGTTTATGTATGTCCTTTTCTAGGCAGATACTGGTTTGTGCATATGCCATTTGTTCGTATGGTCAAATTTTAATTTCTTGCACATCTAGTGGACAACTTTGCTCACCCAGTCGTTCTAGTCTTATTCTCCTGTGCTATTTTACTGCAATCGCTTATTACATGATTGATGGTTTCGTCTCCATCACCACATCTCCCTCTACATCAGCCAAAATTTATTATTATTATCATTATTTACTCATTAGAGATTTTTACATCAGTGATAGCCGATGGTTTTTCACTGAAGTCTGAGTGACAGTAAGTCTCCTCAAGTCTCCAGCACTCTTCTTAGTATTCTGGCAGTTCTCAACAATGCTGTCGTTTGGATGGTCTCCACTCGTTCGCCAACCTCCCAGTCCTCTAGTCCCTTTAGTAATCCCTTAGTTACTGTTCCAAACGCACCAATTACAATTGGTATATTTGTTACCTGCATCTTCCACAGTTTTTTCAGTTCCCTAGCAAGGTCGATGTACTTATCCTTCTTTTCACATTCTTTCAGTTTTATTCTGTGCTCCGCCGGGACAGCAAAGTTGACTATTTTGCAAGTTCTCTTGTTTTTTTGTTGATTATTATTAAGTCTAGTCTCCTGGTCGGGATTAGGTTATCCGTTTGTATATTAATGTCCCATAGGAGTTTATGCTGGTCATTTTCTAGGACAGGTGCTGGGTTGTGCATATACAATTTGTTAGTATGGTCGAATTTAAATTTTTTACCTATTTCCCAGTGAATCACCTTACCGACCCAGTCGTGTCTCGCCTCATACTCCCGCTGTGCTAATTTGCTGCATTCGCTTATTATATGATTGATGGTTTCATCTCTGTCACCACATAACCTGCATTTGCTATTTTGTTGTGTCTTATCTATTCTCGCTTTGATATGATTCGTTATTTTTGGCGTTGTCCTGTGCTGCTATTAGGAGAGATTCTCTTTCTCTCTTAAAGTTTCCTTTTCTAAGCCATGTCCAAGTTTTGTCGTGTGAGATATTGTTTATTAGTCGTTCAAAGCGGCCATAGAGTTGTTTTCCTTCCCATTTTTGTTTTCTAGTTATTGTCATTCTGTTGTTCATAGTTTTCTCAGTTTCGTGTCTGGTGGCTGTAATGAGTCCTCCTTCGTGTTTTTGTATATAGTTTTCGAGTCGATGTATGGATGTGTCAACGATGTCTTCAATGCTGGCAAGTTCTCTTCCTCCCTCTTTTCTAGATACATATAATCTGTCAACGTCGTCTCTGGGATGCAATGCCTTATGCATTGTCATTAGTTTTCTTGTCCTTTGGTCCATTTGTTTAAGTTCCTCTTGGGTCCACTTGAGAAAGGGTCCGGAATATCGAACGAGAAGTACAGCCCAAGTATTGATTCCTTTGATGAGGTTTCTGCAATTGAGTTTTGTCTCGAGTAGTTTTCTAGTTCTTCTGAGATATTCTTTCTGGATTTTTCTTTCATCTCTGCTTGTTTGATGGTGTCAGCCTCCAAGATGCCCAAGTATTTGTAGGTTTCGTTTTCTGCAAGTGTTTTTATTTTATCCTTGTTTGTTAGTTCCATCCCGTCAGTTAGATGTCGTTTGCCACTTTTCATTACAAGCATTGCACATTTTTCTATGCCAAATTCCATTCCTATGTCCCGGCTGTATATTCTAACTCTGTGTATTAGGGTTTCCAGTTCTTTTTCATTTTTTGGAAAAAGTTTGACGTCGTCCATGTACATTAAATGATTAACTTTTTCCTGTGATCTGCAAGGTTTGTATCGGGCTGTGCATTTTCTGAATATTATTATTATTATTCCATTTCGAGTTTTTTACACCGGTGTTAGCTGATGGTTTCTTACTGGAGTTTGAGCGACAATAAGTCTCCTCAATTTCCAGGATTCTCAACAATGGCTGATCTCAACAATTCTGTAGTTTAGATTGTCTTCACTCGTCCTCTTATTTCAAAGTTTTCTAATCCCTGTACTAATCGTCTGGTGACTGTACCAAGAGCACTAACTGCAATTGTTATCAGAGTAACTTTCATATTCCACAGTTTTTTTCGATACCATTTCAAGGTCCGGATACTCATCCTTCTTTTTGCTTTCTTTCAATTTTATTCAGTGGTCAGCCGAGGCAGCAAAGTGCACAGTTTGGTAAGTTCTCTCTTTTTTTGTTGATTATTACTTGGTCTGATCGTCCGGCCTAAATTAGGTGATCTATTTGTATCTCAAAATTCCAGAGGAGTTTATGTGTCTTTTTCTCCAGGACAGATTCTGGGTTGTGCATTTGCCATTTATTCTTATGGTCAAATATAACTTTCTTGAACAATTTCCAATGGACCTCCTTGCCCACCCAGTTGTGTATAGTTTTATAATCTTTCTGTGCAATTTGCT
Source organism: Sepioteuthis lessoniana (assembly GCA_963585895.1). Classification (NCBI taxonomy): domain Eukaryota; kingdom Metazoa; phylum Mollusca; class Cephalopoda; order Myopsida; family Loliginidae; genus Sepioteuthis; species Sepioteuthis lessoniana. The sequence continues at coordinate 106,528,764 of OY757904.1, forward strand.
GCCTTCGCTTTTTATGTGATTGATTATTTCGTTTCTATCACCATATAAACTACATGTGTCTTAATTCTTGCATTGATATCATCGGTCTTATGGCCTTGTTTTGAGCTGCTTTTAGAAGTCATTCACCTTCTCTCTTAAGGTTTCCCTTTTTAGCAACGTCTATGTTTCCCCATGTAAGTTGTTGCTTGTTAGTCGTTTAAAACGTCCATAGAGTTGTTTTTTAAAGTTTTGCTTTCTGGTTATTTCTGTTCTGTTAATCCTCGTATTGTCAATATTATTTCTGGTGTCTTTCCCCACGCTTTTGTATGCAATCTTCAAGTCGTTGTATCGGTGTATCAACGCTGTTTTCAATGCTGGTAGGACATCTTCCCCTTTCTTTTCTTGACACATATAATCTGTTTATGTAATCTATGGAATATTATGCCTTCTTCATGGTCATTATTTTTCATGTTCTCTGATTCATTTAAGTTCTTCTCTGGTCCACTTCCAAAAGGGTCCAGAATATCAAATGAGCGGTACAGCCCAAGTATTTATCCCTTTGATAAGGTTTCTGCAGTATAGTTTTGTTTCAAGTAGATTTCTCGTTCTCTTGAGATACTCTTTTTAACTTTTTTTCTTCCATTTCCCCTTGTTTGATAATGTTAGCTTCAATATTCCTAACTATTCGTAGTTTTTGTTTTCTCCGTGTGTTTTAATTTTTTCCTGACTTGTTATTTTTATTCCTTCGGTCATGTGTCGTTTCCCGTTTTCATTTGTATAGCACATTTTTCTATGCCAAATTCCATCCCTATGTTCTGACTATATATTCTCACAACGTGTGATGGAGTTTCCTATTCTTTATCGTTTTTGGCAAAAAGTTTATGTCGTCCATGTACATTAGGCGATTTATTTATGTTTTATTATTTACTCCTTGAGAGTTTTTAACATCAGCGTTAGCTAAGGGTTTTCACTGGAGCTTGAGTGACAGCAAGTCTCCTCAAGTCTCCAGGACTCTTTTCAGTATTCTGGCCGTTCTCAGTAATGTTGTAGTTTGATGCTCTCTACTCGTCCTCCTACCTCTAAGTCATCCAGTCCCTTTAATAATTCTCTGCTGACTGTGCCAAAAGTACCAATCAAGATCGGTATAATTGTCACCTTCATTTTCCATAGAGCTTTTAAATTCCCTGGCAAGATCCAGGTACTTATCGTTCTTTTCACTTTCTTTCAGTTTTATTCTGTGGCCAGCAAGGACAGCAAAGTCCACTGTTTTGGAAGTTGTTTTTTTGTGGATTATTATGAGGTCTGGTTATTATTATTATTATTATTATTATTATTATTATTATTATTATTATTATTATTATTATCTCCTATACGCAATGTTTCTTGCAGTCGTAGATATAAGTCCTCCAGTAAAGTGAGACCAAAGAAAAATTAAAAAAAAAAAAATAGAAGAATGACTTAAAAATAACATATTGCCTGGAATGATTATTAATAATGATTGACAATCCTTCGTGTAAAAGCAATAGATTAGATTTGTTATTAACATTAGAAGGGTTTAAAATTACAATAAACTTTGTCCTGCTAGACCAAGAGACGAATTAGGGGATAATTAATATGTTTCACTCTATGAAAATAACCTTAATAAATGGAATGATCAATCACTTTTCCATCCAAACATAGATAAACGGAAGTGCAGAATGGATTCTCGAGCTTTGGTAAGGCAATTAGTTTAGGAAAAGAACAATTCTTAATTCCACTCAAGTTTATATATATATATATATATATATATATATATATATAATTTAAGGTGAAATTCAGAATTATACTTCTGCTGGATTAATTATATATATATATATATATATATATATATATATATATATATATATATATATATATATATTAATATTCACTGCTAAGTGGTAACATTAATCTTCTTCCATGAGTACATCTGCTATGGTAAATGTTCAGAACAAACTTTTCATAGATAATTACTGTTAACTATTTATTTCGGCCCTCAATATTTAGCGCATATTTGTGTTTTTATTATCTAAATTAAAGTCAGCAAATTAGATTTTTGTTAATGAAACCTACTTTTCGTTTCCCTTCAGTTTTGTATTTGATAGCATATCAACCTTTATGGGTTTTTTAAGGCCTAAGTTATTCTTCTAGTCGAAGAATAAAAATACTATTTAACCCAAAACTTGGATGTTTAGGTAGCTCGTACTCTTTTCAAGGGTCTTCTTCCGAAAGTGAATATAATCTTGGTATAGAATGCAAGAACATTTAGCTCTACACCACGATGCCTTTTCCTGATGTTTTGATTGTATGATTTAGTGGTTAGCTATATATATATATATATATATATATATATATATATATATATATATATATATATACGATTTCATTCATTCGCAAATGTCTGATAGCAATCATGACTATTTATAAGTTTGGTTTAGTTAAATAGTTAAAGGGATATCATCTCCTAAATGTTTTATCAATGCGAACATTTTAATTATTAGTCAATATTTAGTTGGTTTGTTTGATCTTATGGAATGAATTTAAAGTCAAATCCTACATATATGTACATATGTAATATATATGATAAGGGAACGAATTGTTTGTAAGTAACATAATTCTTATATGAGCCAGAACTCATTTTTTGGCGCATGCTTAAATGCCTTCAAGTATTGCTATTTACTGTTTGTGGACAGTTAAATGATTTCGTGTATGCCAATTTAATACTAATTATCGTATTTAATATTAATCCTTTCTTGCAAACAGTCGAAAGTTTTCCAGTTTATTAAAAGGTTAAATATTTCTATTTGAATCAGAGATGGGATCAGAACAAATATTATCAATGTAGGTCAGATGGAACCTTAACGTGATGGCATTAAAAGGGTACTCCACATCCCTCAAACTGCATAGTGTCATATCCTGGAATTTAGTTGGTGAAATCTTGGTCTTCTGCAGAGATTCATTCGGCGCTTTCTACAGCCTTAGTTTACTGGGGGGAATATGTTTTAGCTTGTTTTGGTGGCATATCGACTACTTATGGTCATTCAACGCCAAATCACTTTTATACTAATATACTGAATACGTAATTTCTAAACACATTTAGTAGATAAAATATTTAAACGTGCATGAGCTAATTCTTTTCACACAGTTAAAAGGTTTTACTCACAGGCAAATGACCAAACAGTTCAGTTTTGTATAGGTACACACTCGTTTGTTTACACACGGTTAATTAATTAAAAATCAACAATTTGTTTACACTTCTTTTTTTTTTAAATTCAGTTTAGCATGTCAAAGTTAGATAGTTCCAAATATTGATATGTATCGCTAACAATTCAATTAAACATCGGTCTTTTGTTTACACACAGTTAAATTATGAAACACTTCTATTTCAACCAATTCAATTTTGCATAAGTACAAAGTTTTTGTTTACACACAGTTAAATCTAAGAACAGTTCTATTTCAAAATTTTCAGTGTTGCATACGTACACCATTTAAATGTCGAACAGTTCTATTTGACCCATAGATAGGTCTCTATCAGATGCTATCACTCTAGGCCGAAGTGGGCCTGGGAGCGATGGCAAATAAAGGGTATTCTGCATTCCCTTGATTTCCATCATTAATGAAGTCCCATCATCAGATTGTTTAATGTTATATCCCGGTCTCTTTGGTAGAGTCTTCTCTGCAGAGATGCATTTGGCGTATTCTGCAGCTCCAAATATGTTTTAGAAATACTCTAAGTCATTATCATTTCAAGAGTTTATCGACTGCCAAATATTGATTTATTCTGATTCCTTTGATTTCGGGTTATTCCGGCCGTTACTTTTCATAGCCTTCTTCAGACCTATGACACATAAGAAGATCCAGGAGTCTTTCTTGTTTCTTTCAAGAAAAAAAAGATGTGTCATTCCTACTGATCTGAGCAGCCCATATCCTGCCCAGCATAGAATGAGTTCAGTCGCCCGAAAAACTCTGAGAATAGTTTTTAAGTTCTCCTCTGGGTGCAATTATTGGTATTTTGACAAATTTATTCTGATACGACAATCTATCCATCACATGATCAAGTTGTACATTGTATATACAGCTTAATATGCACCATCCTGAGACGAGAAGCAATCAAAAGCGAGCTTTTATGGCTTTGTGTCTGATTGACTAGCAGAAAAGACACCGCTACGCCTGATTCTCTAATCAGTCATCTTAGATGTTATCTTCAGCAAATATATCCAAGTGGCTGGTTGTCGGCAAAAACCAAACCGGTATCTAGCTATTTATCACTGTGCGTAAGTTAGTCATTCTGATTGGCTAGAAAATAGCAGTATCTGTTCATTTGGAGAAAATGGTGTAGTGCTTTACGTTAGATTGTTCGACCTCATTATCAGTCGTAGATAGATTTCGTGACACTTCATGAATGGGAAAATCTGCAGATAATAGCGAACCGTCTAGGTGTGTCCTGGCGTTTTCACCGGAAAATAATGATTGCTATTTGAGTACTTTTTTTTGTTTTGGCTTGAGAGACAATTAAAGAGAATGCTAGGACTGGGATACAGGCCCTGATATATTTGACTGACGGCTATTTTACTAAACAAATGATTGATTCATTGCTTTGTCAATTCCTCAATGATTTTTATACCGAGATGCGCGGGCATTGCAAATTTTGTATATTGATTTTATATGTTTTTTGTGATGTTTCTTTTGAAAACATGGCTAAAACAGATTTAACCATATACGGACATTGAAAATAAAGTAACATGGGTTCAACAATTGCAATAAGCTAAGGATATTTTGCATGTTTTCACCCATATTTACCTAACCCCTCCGCTCAGGAAGGATATGACACAAGGTCAATTTTTAAGCGGAGTTTAACATGTTTGGATTCAGAGTTTTCCTTCTCCTAGACAAGTTGCCTCACCAAGGCTGAAGGACACAGTCTGTCCTACTATTTACCCATAGCTGGAGGGAGAATGATTTGATTCATACCTTTCCCAAGGGTATTAGTACTATGTGAAATGCAATTAGCCTGGTCCAGGATTTGAACTCGTGTCGCTGTGTCCATTTCCTACGACGATAACCATTACACCACGGGCACTTCATTTTGCATGTTTTCACCGTTCATTTATCAATATCAAATTTATCGATGAAAAATTGGTGGATTTTTCTTTTTTCTGTTTCGAAGCCGTCCAATGGGATACAGATTATTTTACAAGAGATCTATTTGATCCATTCAAGGGACATAATTAGTAATTTCACTCTGGATCAAAGTGGATATGAGAGTAATGGCAATGATAAGGTACGGTACACCCCACAACTCTACAGAACTTGAGCCTCGGCGTTAGTTACAGTTTAGTAAAATACACAGGACATTCCGTTTTAGGAGATACACTTCTTTAGGGATACAGTTTGCGTAATCTAAGCCCTTCCGACTGGGTTTACTTAATTTTCAAGCTGGGTATCGACCGTTGTAGGAAGTGGCAGAAAACACATTTAATGATAAAGTTACGTTGTTTTTATCTTGTTTTTTAACCTCGGAAACATCCTGGTGAAATATAACACCATGCTTTCCGCTTATGGCGTCCAGATCCATAGACACAAAGCTGCATCTGATGACGAGGCTACAGCTTTGGAGGCCTGGGGAGTGTGGAATACCCCTTCATTGCTATCACTTCCATGTCCACTCTGACCTGGAGTGGTAAAACGAGTTATGGTCCTATCAATGAGTCAAATAGATTTGTTAAAATATCGTATTCGATTGTATTGTGAGGAAAAAAAGGAAATTCTATCGAAACAACTTTATAAAAAATGTAAATATGAACTAACAATGAACGCTATTCCCTAAACTCCTGGGATAAAATAACCATAAACTTGTTGACATGTCGTTATAATCAATCCAATAATTGATGAATCTAAGAAGAAATTTTACGTTTGAGGAAAAATATCTGTTACCAGTGTAATCTTCTTCTGAAGAAGACAATGCTAAAATTTCGATTAGATATCAGTACATAGTAAAGACGAAATAAAATTGACAACTCCTTCAGTTTTTTAAATTGCATTTATTACACAATAATTTATTTCATGAGCACAATTTAAACCTTAAGGGTCCAAATGATGAGAAACGATATCTCCCCTGATTTGGTTTCGGTTTATCATGCTAAAAAAACTTATAATTTGAAATAATTAGACATTAAAACTGAGAAACTCAAAACAAGTATTATGTTTTTTGTTTCTGTTCTGTTTACCTGTAAACATTTCATAAGTCATTATACATTATACATTAGTCGTAATTTTTGCATTTTTCGACATTATTCGCACGTTCCGTTAGTTTGTTTGGAAGCGATGGCACAACTCACGTAGCGTTTTATTGGCATAAATAGCCTTGCGAAACCCTCTTCAATTCTACTGTTGATTTAAACTTAGAATTATCCTTATTATATACTCACGGCTAAACCGAGGTTAAATAGTCTCGCCTGTCCTTCTATTTTCCCAAACCTTAAGGGAAAATAGTTGGCTTAAAAAATTCACTAGTGTATCAGCTCAATGTGAAATGCAAAGAACCTAATTTAGGACTGAACTCGCTTTGCTTGGTCCATGTCAGAAGAATATACCTTACAAGTGCTTCCATAAACAGTATTAATCTAACAAAAATTACGCTGAGATAACGGGCTCATTGGTCTAGTGGGTAGAGTGTTCGCCAATAGTCCGGTAGACCTGGGTTCAATCCCAGGTCGCGTCATAAAAAAGACTTTAAAAAAAAAGGTACTTGATACCTCCTTGCTTAACACTCAGCAATATAAGGTACGGATCAAGGGTAAAGGGAAAGGAGTTACACCTTCTTCTTCACCTCAGTGTAGTAGCTATGGAAAAGGGAGCTTTCTGGTCGCCCTCCACTGCGGTCGCCAACTTATACATACTAAAAGTGAATCTTTATAACGTAGGTACGTAGATGTATATTTTTCTAATGCTTGTGAGCATGTAATATTCAGGGATGTTTGTTGCTTGAACCCAAATTCACAATGATGTTTAATTCTAAAACGTTTCTGGATGATAGAACTGAAATTGAGGGTTTCTTTGGTGGCTTCATGTCACTCGCAATAATCAAATTGCTATTGAACTGGAAGGTGACACAGAACACGTTGATAAGAAATTTATTATGAAAAGAAGAGAAAAGCAGAGAGGAAGTCTTCCTGATACGATATTTGCTTTGCTAATTGTCTTATACGCAACACGATAAGCCATTATTAACATATGTGCATCATCCTTAATCTCACGTATTTTGAAGACATTGGCCCCAATAATCGTATTGTCCGGCAGAGTTGGGTCGATTTTTTCTAATCACGACACTTGACACTGATGACTGAATTTGTATTTATTTTTGTATTGATTAGTGGTATCGGTTTCTTTGTTTAACGGCATATTGACTTTCAAGGCTTATTTAAAGCAAAGCTATCCTTGTAGAAGAACGGATGTTTTACTATTTAATACATCGCTGGCATGCAAGGGAATTAATATATTTCCAAAGGATATTAATTTGAAAGCGAACGTAGTAGCGAGACTGGAGTTTGAACTCACTTACTACGATTTAATAGTCCTGCACTGCGCCAGTGATGCTTCTATGTTGTTTATCGTAGAATATTTAGTGTTTTAAAGTCTTTTTTCTTGGGCATCTCTTTTCGACGCTGTTTTCCCGAAAATGTGTGATTATAATCGCAAATATTTATGGGTTCAGTTTGGTTTGGTGTATTTGTTTAAAGGCATTTTAATTACTTATGGGTTATCTAATGCTGAAATTTGATTCATTTCTAAATGGTAAAATCATTGACCAGAATCTCTTGTAGAAAATGAGACACAAAGTGTTCTAATAACTTCGAGATACAAACAGCTTGGCAAATCCCAGACTGAAGACCATACATACAGGTAATTAATATGAAGTAAAAAAAAGCATCATCAGGTGGATTATTCTGTTCTGGCAGACCATGAAGTGTAAAAAACCCCCCAAAAAACCGAAAAACTGAACAAATACACGAACCTTGCCAATATGGCTCAGTCGGCTGGATACACCGACTGAATCTCTGCAAAAGGGTAAGACTCCTCCAATGAGTGTCCTGGATATCACAAGAAACAATCTGATGGTGAGGTTTTAGTAATGCTGGAGCTTTGGGGAATGCAGTATATCTCTTTATTTCCATCGCTCGGAGGTCCACTCTGGCCCTCAGTGGTAGCATCTGATAGGGTCCTATCTATGGGTCAAAAGGAACTAAACTGTGTTCGTTGGCTAAACTGAATTGTTTGAAATTAAATGTTTTATATTTACTGAGTTCTAGCAAAATCTGTACTTAGGCTAAATTGAATAGTTTTAAGAGGAACTGTGTGAACACTTTACTGTGTAAAAAAATATTGATGTTTAATTGAAATCTTAGTGATAAATAGCAATACTTGGAATCATTTAATTTTTTTTGACATGCTAAATTAGTTTTTACGAAATAAAACTGTTTTTACATTTAACTGTGTGTAAACAGAAAACTGAATTGTTTGAAATAAAATTGTTTCTGTGCATAAAAATAGGTTTTACAATGATTAACCTACAATGGTTGATATGCCGTAAAACCAAATAAATAAACCAAACTTTCTCACAGAAAAACGTGAAACTGAATCACTATTAATGGAAGCTCAAAAAATGTCATAAGAACTAATTACATCAAAACAAGAACTCAAAATACCCAGAAAAATGGGAAATGTAAGATATGCAGTGATAAAGATGAAAGAGTTAATCATTTTAAAAGCGAATTTAATAAACTAGCAAAAATAACACAATTATTATGGGTTGGAAAGGAGATTCAATTGGAACTGCACAAGAGACTAAATTATCTGACCATACTGAAAATATGTATTCGCAAAAATAAGATTCTATGCACGAAATTAAACACATGAGATTCTCAGGGACATTATGATACAAACTGCTGACACTACTTCGCCCGGACTAAACAGAACTAATTTAGTTTTAACAAAGAAAAAGAAAATAACTTGTCATTTAATGAATTTTGTTCTTCCATCTGAACACAGAATGAACGTGAAGGAAGACGAAAATCTATATAAATAAGTGAACCTTTGTAGAGACCTGAAAAAAAAGAATTCTTGTTACACTGGCACCAATCGTATTTGGAAACTTTAAAACTTCAAAACAGTTTCCATGAAAAAAGGCTGTTTGAACCAAATGTCTAAGAAGGAATGCAAACCAACCTTGGAGATCCCTGGAGATAGAAAGAGACTCGCTGTACACTTAGACTCCAGTAGAAAACCAACAGTTAGAAATGGTGTCAAAAATGTTCAGGCAGTACTGACTTTGACATACATACAGATCACCTAATCTCGGCCAGAAAACCAGACCTAACAAATCAACAAAAATAAGAAAACCAGACCTAACAAATCAACAAAAAAAAAAGAGAACGTGCAAAATTTTTGTCCCGGCTGACTACAGAATAAAACTGAAAAAAATGTGAAAAGAAGTATAAGTACCTCGACCTTGCCAGAGAATTGAAAAAAACTATGGAACATGAAGGTGACAATTATACCAATTGTGATTGGTGCTTTTGGTACATTAACTAAAGGAATATTAAAGGGGCTGGAGGACTTGGGATTTGGCGGACGAGTGGAGACCATCCAAACAACAGTATTATTGAGAACGGCCAGAATATTGAGAGGAGTCCTGAAGACTTGAGGACACTTGCTATCATTTAAACTCCAGTGAAAGACAATCAGCTGACGCTGGTGTGAAAAAGTCTCATGGAGATAATAATAATAATAATAATGTTGCGTTCTGGTTAATGAACACTTGTAATATTAAATAAAGGATAAACCACGATATGAGAAGAAATAGAGATATATTCTCAGGAAAAAGTATATACAATAGAGAGACTATTAGTAGAAAAGAACATAGGATTAGTGAATACAGAATAAAGGTATAGTCCAACGATAGTATTGGCTCCTGTTATTACGGTAGCAAGTAAGGTGATCTGGTGCGATCTCTAGTCTCCAATGCTCTAATACTATTCCTATAAGAAGATGCTCTTAACCCTCTTGTCTGCCCTGGTATTAGTAGCTACTGCTATATATGGTGATGGACTAGTTCATTGTGTGGAAAAAGGTGGGTGATACCCAACAAATAATAATAATAATAATAATGATAACAAATCTGCAAAATTTTCGACTTTGTCGACTTTGCTCTTCCGGCTGATCACAGAATAAAACTGAAAGAATGTAAAAAGAGAAATAAGTACCTCGATCTTGCTAGAGAATTGAAAAAACTGTGGAACATGAAGGTGACAATAATATCAATTTTGACTGATGCTTTTGGCACGGTAACTAAAGGATTATTAAAGGGTCTGGAGGATTTGGAAGGTGGTGGCCTAGTGGAGACCATCCAAACAACAGCATTATTGAAAACAGCCAGAATACTGAGAAGAGTCCTGGAGACTTGAGGAGACTTACTAGCACTCAATCTCCAGTGAAAGACCATCAACTTACACTGATATGAAAAAGTATAATGAGTAAATAGTAATAATAATAATTGGAAGTTGTTGGACGGGTGGAGACTATACAAATGACCACATTGTAGAGAACGGCCAGAATCCTGAGAAGAGTACTGTAGACGTGATGAAACTTGATATCACTCAAACACCAGTGAAAAGCCATCAGCTAACAGTGAAGTGAAAAACTCTAAAGGTGTAAATAATAATAATAATAATGATAATAATAATGAGAAACAACCCCTGGGTCCGGTATAGCCACAATATACCACCCATGATAAAAATGTTAAATTCAAATTTTACACAATGTGGGAGCCAGGACTCAGTCTTGGGTGTCATGATCGGCAGGTGTTCTCTTGGTAGCCAACATGGGAGACCCAATCGTCATCCTGCGAATGCTGGCTGTTCTTTTTTAAGGTACGCAAATCGAGACTTAAAGAACCACACCAACCAGAGACCTAAACGGAAAACATGGACTAGGGAAGAAAACCAACTTACATTACACTGGTATTTTAGGAGTAATCCTACACAAAGAGGATACAGGAAAAGAATGATGGAGATCAGGCAAGAACTTTCTAATTTTCAGACAACTAGTCAGAGACTCGCTGATCAAGTTAGAACGATAATGAAGAAGGGTTGGTTTTCAGAACACAAAATAATTGAAATACACTAAAAAAATAGATGATCAAGAAAGGAGAAATAGTACATTACCTGGCACATCAAATATTAACAAACCAAAACAGTATATCCAAAATGAACCACCAACTTCGTGAAATGGAAACCCCAGCCACCCAAACACTAGACAAAAAAACAACCTAGAACTAACACTAACACAAGAACAGAAGTTAATTCTAAGTAATTTAAAGATAATTTTAAACAGTGAAAAGACCACTTTCCCATCATTAAGAAACATTGAATGGAGAATAGTTAAGGCCGAGTCAAATAAAGTTAATCAAGTACTGACATATATATAAACGAATAATATAACCAAATTAAATGAACTAATTTATGCTGGAGCGAAATTAGTTTGCGAGAAAATTGGGATCCCCTCAAAAAACACGAAAGAAAAGTCAAAACCAGGATGGGAATTTTGACTAGAAACTCAGATGAAAAATTAAAAAAAAAACACGAAACAACAGTAAGTGATAAAACAAAAGAAAAACGCTGAAATAAATAGGAACAGGAAAGAAAAGACAACACAGAAAAAACTTACGATACAACTTGAGGAAATATACCAGAAAGTACTAGCAAAAGAAGGAAGGTTAAAGAGATATCGACAAAGGGTAAAACAATACAGACAAAATAGGACATTCCAAAACAATGAAAGAAAATTCCATCAACAACTCGGCGGAGATGATAATAAAACACATCAACAGCCGAATTTAAAAGAAACTGAACGATTCTGGACTAAAATATGGCAACCAAAACAACATAATGAAAAGGCTGAATGGATAAACCATATCACCAGAGAACTAGAACAACTCGAAGAAGGCCCGAAAGCTGAAATACACACTGATTTACTCAAAATGACACTTAAAAAGGTATCAAACTAGAAAACGCCAGGCCATGGCGGAATATATGGTTTCTGGTTCAAGAGGTTCACCTCCATTCACGACAGACTAGCACTAGAAATGAATAATGCCTAAAAACAGCACACGTACCCGAGTGGATGACCAAAGGAAGGACTACATTGATACAAAAGGCCCAAAACAAAGGAACCGCCCCAAAGAATTACAGACCCATAACTTGTGTACCAATGATGTGGAAACAATTAACTGCACAAATAAGGGAAGAGATTTACTTCTCTCTAACAAGCCGCAGATTGTTCCCTGACGAACAGAAAGAATGCTGTAAAAGATCCAGAGGTACAGCAGAATTACTTTACATAGATCAACACATTCTAAATGAGAGCAAAACCAGACGGAAAAATCTCGCTATGGCCTGGATTGACAACAAGAAAGCATAGGATATGGTTCCGCATAGCTGGATGATAAACAGCCTCAAAATGTACAAAATATCTGACGAAGTCATAAACTTCATCGACAAAACCATGAAAACCTGGAGAGTGAAAGTGACAGCAGGAGGAAGATTTGCTGAAGCAAAGATCCAAATAGGGATTTTCTAAGGAGATGCTCTATCACCTTTACTATTCATAATTGCCATGATGCCACTTAACCACATACTAAGAAAATACTCAGCCGGATACAAACTTGGTAGATCTCAGGGAAAAAATTAATCATTTAATGTACATGGACGACATCAAACTATCTGTAAAAAATGTCATTTTCTAGGACAGGTGCTGGGTTGTGCATATACCATTTGTTGGCATGGACAAATTTAAATTTCTTGCACATATCCCAGTGTATCAACTTTCCCACCCAGCTGATACTCTTGTGAAAACCTCTCAAAACTGCAAAAAATATATATATATATATAACAAACCATAGGAACAAGTAGTATATGCAAAAACTAAAATCCGTCCTGGAGAATGAGACGTACACATTTCTTTGGGATTTTGAGATACAAAAAGATCGCTTAATCCCAACATGATGACCAGACGGAAGGACAGTCGACAGTAAAAAAAGAGAACTTGTCGAATATTGGACTTTGCCGTACTAGCGTACCACTGAGTAAAAATTAAGAAAGCAAACAGAGAGATAATTACTTAGACCTTGCTAAAGAACTAAAACAACTATGGAACATGAAGATGTAATTGGTGCCCTAGAAACAATTCCCAAAGGTTTGGTAAAGGGACTGGAAGACTTACAAATCAGAGGACAAATGTTTCCAGCGGACCACAGAGAGAAAGTGGAAAATAGCAAATAGGTTAATAAATGCTATACTTTGCTAGAGAGCTGAAAAAGATTGATGATAGTAATGCCAATATTAGTTGGAACACATGTATATATCCCAAGAGCCTTACAAACAACCTCAGTGAACAGGAGAGTATCGGAAAAATCGGGATTATTTAGAACACAGCACTGCTAAAATCAGCTCGAATACAAAGAAGATTCCTGGAAATCTCAGGAAACTTGCTGTCACTAACATAAAAAAAAATCCAACTAAAAACAAAAAAAACCCCAAAAAACTCCTCATTGAGCTGGTTTGAAAAATTTGCATGAAATAACATAATAATGATAAACAGATTTCCCTAGAAAGGGATGTTTGAGCTGAAATCTAACACCCGGTAGGGCGTCTCGCAAAATCAGTCAAGTTATGAGCTGACATCCCACATAAAGTAACTGAAGCAACACTTTTTATCAATAGAAGATGTGCCATGCGTTATCATTTTCGAACGCCTTCTTTTCCTATTTTAAAACATTTTACTTGTCACATTGTTTCAATGAAAAGAAGCGTGACTCATTTTAGGTGAAAGGCATTATATCTATTTTCACGTGAATATATTCTCATTTTTTCTTCTCATCAAAATAATACTACTAAGCAAAGCAAGAGATTGTGCTATTAACTATATTTGATATGGTTGCCTTTCCAGTTGTAATCTTCAGTGATGCTGACCTTTCACTTGGGACACCTACGCTCGAACACCCACACGCAACTACTATACGTTGCCAACTGTTTTCTACTGGTTTTTAAGTTACGAAGAACCAAACACCCACGTGGGAAGTGAAAGTATTTCAAAGGATACAACCGTCATACACATCATTAGTCCTCATCAGCTATATATTTACTTTGGCGCCTATACGCCTACACTTGGTCTACTCGTCTTATCATTCTAACGACGGATATCCCGACTCACCAAAGAGCAAGCGTATCACTTCACAGTCATTAGAGAAAAAAATCTATGCAAAATCAGCAAAAGATACAACGTAAAACTATATAATTCATAGACTGTAATCATCATGCCATTATATGATATCATAATCTACTTCAGTAGACAGAGCGGTATTAAGTAAATCATACTTTCGTCTGACTCAAGCAAGTATATTTGAATTTAATATACAGTCAAATACTTCTACTGCTGTCAAGAAACATGTTTATATAATACTATAAGTATGATAAATAGTTGACTGGATTTATTTGAATAAACCGAAGACAGTTAGTCAACAGAGACACATAAGGGTTATTGATTGAAAATCAGAGTGATTTTCTGCAAGTGATTTGAAGTCAAGGTGATTTTCTGCAAAAGTACATAACACGTGACATGTGAAATTGTTCAGTTTTGGGCAGCAAACGATGGTTTCCTTTAAACCATTGTCTAGTTTTCCCTAAAAAATTTCATTACTGAGAATTCATACCTTTTCTTTAAAATATTTCTATCAAGTTAAACATAAGCAGCCTGTTTCAGGTTTTGAACTCGGGTCGTTTATTACATTTTCTACAGTTACATTAAGCATGCCGGCAAAACTAAATGCAGGGACAAATGTATGCATTTTCAAAGCTTCAGATAGTTTGGCAAAAGGTTAAGAGTTTTGAGGCTGCCATTAGAAATTGGAGTCATTATTACTGGTCAGTAATCTTAGTTGGATAATCATTATACCATAAAGGTGACCTAGTTAGTTTAAATGTAAACATGAAATTGTTTCAAGATAATTTTAATTATTACTTTTAAAACTGTTTTTGGCAGCTTTTAATATCATTACATTAATCAGGTAGAAATTTGTTATTTGAAAAATCGAATAATTCATCAGTTGAGAGACCAATTAATATTATTATTATTTACTTCAGTGTTTTTCACATAAGCATTAGCTGATGGTCTTTCATTGGCGTTTAAGTGACAGCAAGTCTTCTCAAGTCGCCAGGAATCTTCTAATTATTTAGTAATTTGGATGCTCTCTACTCGTCCTCATATTTCCAAGTCCACCAGTCCCTTTGCTAATCCTTTAGTTACAGTAACAAAAGCACCAATCAAAATTGGTATAATTGCCACCTTCGGTGACTATACAAAGAGCACCAATTAAAACCGGAATAAAAATCACTTTTCTGTTCCACAGCTTTTTTTTCAATTTTCTTGCAAAAACAAGGAACCTGTCCTTTTTATTTTCTTTCAATTTTACTCTATGGTCAGCCGGGACAACAAAGTCCAACATTTTGCACGTTCTGTTTTTTTTTGTATTATTATTATTATTATCAAAATCATTATTATTATTATTTACTCATTAGAGTTTTTCATATCAGCATTAGCTGATGATTTTTTAATGGAGTTTGAGTGACAGTATGTCTCCCTAAGTGTCCAGGACTCTTCTCTGTATTCTGGCCGTTCTCAATAATGCTGTAGTTTGGATGGTCTCCACTCGTCATCCAACTTCCAAGTCCTCCAGTCTCTTTAATAATCCTTCAGTTACGGTACCAAAAGCACCAATCACAATTGATATAATTGCCACTTTCATACTCCATTGTTTTTTAAATTCCCTAGCAAGGTCGAGGTTCTTATCCTTCATTTCATATTCTTTCAGTTTTATTCTGTAGTTAGTCGACAATTTTGCAAATTCTCTTCTTTTTGTTGATTAATATATGGTCTGGTCTTCTGGCCGGGATTAGGTGATCCGTGTGTATGACAAAGTCCCATTAGTGTTCATTATACCATGCAAGCTTTTCAAACAAGAATTTAACTGGAGGTTGAGTGACAATAATTCTCTTCTGGTCACAGGGATTATTCAGGGTATTGTAACCGATTTCAGTGATGCTCTGGCCTGGATGGTCTTATTTCTTCCCCTGATTTTCAATTCTTCCTGTCTTCTTGTCAAGATTCTGAGGACCGCACCAACTACAATTGGTTTCCTCATCATCCTCATATTCCATAGTTTTAGTTTTTTTACCTGGTTCAATTATTTTAGTATTAGTAAAATTTACATCTTTTCGTGTTTTCCACACCAGCGTTAGCCAATAGTCTCACACTTGAGGTTGATTGACAGCAAATCTCCAGGACACCTCTCAGTTTGGTTTTTTAAAATCACAACTTACTCGACCAACATTCAATAAGGAGGAAAAACACGGATCGCAAATAATATCGATTGAAATAAGTATGGTTGAATAATATCTATCTATCTATCTATCTTAATATCTTGCATTAAATTAATTCAGTCTACATCAAATTTGCCTTGAGGCCACTTGTTTAAACTAAATTTCAGTTCAGCCAATGACATTACAATTTTCATTCTGATGAATTTAGATAGCTGTGTAGGAAGTCATACAAATCTTGCTTTAGAAACCTCTTTTTTGCTTATATATATATATATATATATATATATATAATGATAATAATAATAATCCTGCTGTCCATATTTACCAACCCCTTCGCTCGGGCAGGATATGACACCAGGTCAATTTTTTTTAAAGCAGAGTTTAACAGTTTTGAATTCAGAGTTTTCCTTCTAGACTAGTTGCCTCACCAAGGCTGAAGAACCAAGTTTGGCCTACTATTTAACCCATAGCTGGAGGGAGAATAATTGGATTCATACCTTTCCCAAGGGTATTAGTTCTATGTGAAATGTAATCAGCCTCGTCCAGGATTTGAACTCGTATCCTGCTGTCACTATCCTTCGACACTCAGATTTGTATTACAATCTATGGTTTCTTTTTTCTTTTCATTTGCGTTTCCTGTCTCTCCCTCTTTCGGCCCGTTCCTTATGTTTATACAGTTCCTCTTATTAATATACACTTCAAAATAACGACCATTCTGAAGAAGTCTTTCGATGAAATACAGATGAAATGTTCATATGAATCTGTTTAATCTTGGTTTATCCATTTTTTGATTTTTTGCAAACCGTGTTGTATTTTTCCCATCAACTATTTTTTCCATATATATATATATATATATATATATATATATATATATATATATATATATATATATATATATAATCGAATTCCAGTGATATTTCTGTAAGTCAAAACACCACTGATGTTATGTTATTGATATGGTATTTAACTGGGACGTTTATTTAATTTTCATTAATGCTATGTTTATAAATGTTACGCTTGAGACAAATCTTCTACTTTTCGAAACAAGAAAAAAGCCGAACGTAATTAGATCTAGCGTGTATGAATAGTGCTTAACAGGCATATTTGGTTTCATCAAAGAATATTCTTTAAAAAAAACATTATCTAGAAAGCCGTCTAGACGTTTAGACATTATCATCTTATAAACTGTTTTCGTTTGCACACATCTTCGTTGGAACTTTCTGTTTTGAAACAACCCCACACAAAAGAATAAAAGAGTCAGTATAGATACCCCTAGTAACACGTCTTTTTCTCTATCCTCCCTCTCTCTCTCTCTCTCTCTCTCTCTCTATATATATATATATATATATATATATATATAATATTAACGCGCACGTGCGTGTGGGTCTGTTAAAATGCTTCGGAATATAGATACAAAAAGAAACATTTGATATGTTGGATGACTTTGCTCATGCAATCATTCTTTCTGAAATGTAAAAGGTATCTGCCATTTTCGAAGAAATATTTAGAGATCATGCTGTTTGAAACCTTTTGAAATTCTACTCTTTCATGAGAAGTATAATAATGTAATACTGACTAAATAAACATGATTTCTTTTTTTTTCCATTTATTTTTCAATACAACCAAAGAAAACGTAGCCAAAAAGGTAACAAAAAAAGCAAGTTAATAGTTAATAGACTTCAACGTTTACTTCGTCTTTAACATATTTCTTCGTATCATGCTACATTTTTGCTCTGCATATCCTAAACATACAAAACATGATTGCCTAGTTATTCGTTACACTGTTCATTGATGACATTGAATCGCTAAAATATGCGTCTTCCGCAAGGTGCAGTTATCCAAGCTGGAATGTGATTAAATATAATATTAGATAAGAAAGACTTCTGAAATGAAATAATTTTTTGGTTTGGTTTTATGGCATATCAACCATTGTAGTTTTTTCAATGTCAAATCTTTTTTATACATATACATTAAATATATCATTTCTAAACAAATTTTGCTGATAATATTTTAAAACAAGTCTATGCTCACTTTTTACGAACAGTTAAATGGTTTCAACCAATTCAGTTTAGCATAAGTTTTTTGTTTACAGGCAGCCAAATGTAAAAACAGTTCTTTTTCAAACAATTCAGAATAACATGTCAACAAATTTAAATGTTTTCAAATATTACTATGTATTACTAACAATTTGATTAAACATCAGTCATTTGTTTACACACAATTAAATGTAAAACAGTTCTATTTCAAACAATCAATTTAGCGTAAGTACACAGTTTTTGTTTACATATACTTAAACGTAAAACAATTCTACTTCTAACAATTAATCTTAGTATAGGTAAATTACTTAAATGCAAAACTATTCAATTTTACCCATAGTTAGGACCCTATCGGATGCTATCACTCCGGTCCACTGGGAATAGTGTAAGAGATTTAAACTGTAGCCTCCAGACAAATGGTATAGACACATACAAGAATCTCTCGCAGAAAATGAGACGCATTACATTTTCCGAGACTTTGAGATGCAAATGAATTACGCAGTTTCCTTCCGACCGTATGACCAAAAATAACGAGCAAGAAAAAAGAACTTGGCATCTAGTGGAATTTGCTGTTGCAGCGAACCTCAGATTTAAAATGACAGAAAAGGTTAAAAGACACAAATACATGGATCTGGCCAGGAAGCTGAAAAAGCGCTGGAATGTGACAGCAATATAATTTAGAGTAGGACCGATTGGAATAATTCCGAAATATCTTAAAAACACTAGGTCAATTCCTAAGCAGAGAAAGAATCAAAACCTTACAGACTATAAAATTGTTAAGATAGGCAAGAATACTCAGAAGAGTTCTGGAGACACGAAAAGAAGTATTGTAACTAAGACTCCTGTGAAAGGCCACCATTTAGAGATGGTGTGAAATACTCACATGAACTATAATGATAATAATAATGATAATAATAATGTGAAAAGAGGGATAAGAACCTCGACCTTGTGAGGAAATTGAAAAAGTTATGAAACATGAAAGTGACGATAATATCAATTGTAATTGGTGCTCTTGGTACAGTCATCAAAAGATTACTACAAGGACTGGAGGACTTGGAAATAAAGTGACGAGCGGAGGCCATCCAAACTACTGCATTCTACAGATAGGCCAGAATACTGAGAAGAGTCCTGGGGACTTGTGAAGACTTTTTGTAACTTAAACTCCAGTGAGACACCATCAGCTAACGTTGGTGAGAAAAAACTAGCATAAAAGAGTAAATAATAATAATAATAATAATAATAATAATAATAATAATAATAATAATAATAATAATAATAATAATAATAATAATAATCGTGGCCAGAAGACCAGACCTCATAATAATCAACAATAAAAAGAGAATCTGCAAAATTGTAGATTTTGCTGTCCCGGCGGACCACAGAATAAATCTGAAGGAAAGTGAAAAGAAGGATAAGTACTCCGACCATGCTAGAGAATTGAAAAAGCTGTGGAACATGAAAGTAACGATTGTGCAAATTGTGATTGGTGCGTTAGGCACAATAACTAAAGGATTATTAAAAGGCCTGGAGGACTTGGAAGTTGGCGGACGGATGGAGACTATTCAAACGACAGCATTGCTAAGAACGACCAGAATCCGGAGACGAGTCCTGGAGACTTGAGGAGACTTGCTGTCACTCAAACTCCAGTAAAAAACCATCAGCTAACACTGATGTGAAAAACTCTAAAGTAGCAAATAATAATAATGTGTAAAACTCTCAAGGAGTACATAAAATAATATAGACAGAGTGTATATACCAAGAAAAGGAAGACGAAGAGGACTCGCCAGCATCAAAGATAGCGTCGATGCATGAATACGACAACTCGAATAATACATGACAGAGCAAAGAAAGCTAATTACAGCGACCAGAAAAAGTGCAGACAGTACAACAATCAAAAGAACAATGACAAGAAAACAAAAAT
>OY757904.1:106554150-106556650 GCA_963585895.1 Sepioteuthis lessoniana
AATATTG
Source organism: Sepioteuthis lessoniana (assembly GCA_963585895.1). Lineage (NCBI taxonomy): Eukaryota > Metazoa > Mollusca > Cephalopoda > Myopsida > Loliginidae > Sepioteuthis > Sepioteuthis lessoniana. The sequence continues at coordinate 106,554,158 of OY757904.1, forward strand.
ATAAACCAATCTTAACCAATATATATATATATATATATATATATATATATATATATATATATATAAGATAATAAAAAGAGAACACAGTACCATTGCGCCACATATGACCTTTTTTAATTAAGTTTTCTTTCTAAAATAGTTACTCTACTAAACTTTAATCAACCCGATTATTTCTTTAGAGTTGGGTGAAGAGAAAAGACACCGAATCTATCTATCTATCTATCTATCCCCACACACTCACACACACACACACACACACATATATATATATATATATATATATATATGCGACTTGGCCTTGGCTTGGTCGAGGGAATAGCATCACAGATGTTTTAAATTAATTGACTTATTGATTTATTTTACCTATTTCCCGGCAATGATTATTAAGGTTATACAAATGATTAGAAATAATTATTTGATGATTAAGAAAATACATTAAAATCGTTTTTTCGTATTTACTGGCATTAAAAGAAACAACAAAATTCAGAAAGATTCGTCAAATTCCTATAACTTCTTTGACGTAGAGGGTAAAATATGAAAAACAGGAATACTATTCATCGTCCTGATATTACAGTGTTTTTTTCACAAATCAATATATGTATATATATATATATATATATGTGTGTGTGTGTGTGTGTGTGTGTGTGTGTGTTTTGCAGTGAAATGTAACGAATTATACATATTTGTTGAAAAGATAAACAAAAAAAATATATACTTGGTGTCTATGAAGATTTATTATATTTGCCGACGGTTGTTTCAACTTAAATTCGCCTACATAGAAAGTATATTATTTAAAAATATTTTAAGTGTAAAATATTTTTTTTTAAATGCAAAACATCTGCCCTGAAGACGACTTTTCGGCTTGCATGCTTGATATTTTTTAAATATTATGTTATTTTCATTCGTATATATCTTTCTTCCGTTCGTCTTAACAACACACACACACACACACACACACACACATATATATATATATATATATATATATGTACATATAGGTCAACTGTCGTTGAAGGTGACCCAAGGCTCCTTTTTCAATAGTTTCAAAACTGAGGTTTAGGAAAGAGTGCTACTCGTTTCCCTCGCTAGTTCCACTAAATCCTTGGTCAGTATCTTGATACTGAGTGTAACGCAAGGATATATTAAGTAGTACTTTTGTGTCTTTGGTGTGACTCGACTTGGGATTGAACCTGGTCTCCCGAAAAATTGGCGAAGACACAACCCACCAGGCCATTAGAAAATGATAACGTTATTCAATTCTTTCGCCTGATTTGCCATATTTTTATTAATACCATGTATACATATAAACTTTCGGTATGGATTTAATTTCCGAAAACTGAAAGACAGTGGTTATAATTGATGTTTGTGTGTATAAACTGAAAATTTTCTAATTCCTCAAAAGTACCAATCTCGAGTGAGGAGATAGTATCCCGTAATTGAATTCCTTGAGAGCAACTATCCTCAAATTCCATACTTCATATGAATTTCAAAGAAAATTCCATTCCTTTTTAGTGTCTTCATATCGTCAATAAATAGCTGAATTCAAATCTTTCATCAGTGAATGCTTCTGAATTTAGCTCATTCATATTGGCCGTAAAGTTGTAAATACAAGAAATGATTAAACAACATGGGTGCATATTGATCCGGCATCCTAACAATGCAATGAAAACTCAAGAAAGTATTGTGATACCTTAAGATACTGCTGGGACACTCTTTTGTTGTTTGGTTTGGTTTTATGGCATGTCAACTATTGTTGGTTATTTAATACCAAATCCATTTTTATACTTATAAACTGTGGTGAATCTAACAATTCATTTTAGCATAAGTGTAACATATTGACATCCGACCCAGCCATCAATCAGGGAACAGGTGCATCAGGTCGAAGACATCAGGGTGTAACCTTGACTGTGGACGGGTTGAATTGGGTGCAGATGTGATTCCCACAAGAAGCAGGTGGATGTCAAACAATTATATAACCCGATGCCACTGGCAGGCTCAGTTAGTTGGAGTTAGTTGGGGTTAAGTTGCTGTAGAGAGAACCAGCACCTAGCAGAGGTCTATGGACCCTCAAGATCCCCGATTGAGCAGCCCGGCAGAAGGAGAAAGTGCGTTTCGTTCGTCATTATTGTTGATTTTGTTGTCGCATACATCTGTATATGTTACATAAGTACAGTGTTTTGTTTACTCACAGTTATATATAAAAACAGTTATATTTCAAGCAATTCAAGTTAGCATAAATACACTGTTTAGTTTTATTAGACCAAATGAAAAGATCCTATCTGCTGCTACCACTGCGGACATATAGTGAAACTGGGAGCAATGGCAATAAACAGATACTCTGCATTACCCAAAACTCCAGCATTACTGTGGACTATCTCTCAGATTATTTGTTTCCTATTCAGGACAATGTTTGGGTGAGTCTTACCCCTCTGTAGGGATGCAGTCAGTGTATTGTGCAGCCCCAACTAACTGGGCCAGGAAACACTCTGGGTT
>OY757904.1:106559150-106616650 GCA_963585895.1 Sepioteuthis lessoniana
CATGTGGTCACTATACTATGATTAAGTATATCTTCATCATTCATTCGGCAAATGTTTTTGGTTCCTTCCGCGCTATTATGTCCTAGGTTGAAATTGTAAAGCATAATTTTTTGAATTAGAATATATTTCACATCCGTCTATGCAACTTTCAAATCCTACATAGAGTAAAGCAATGCTTGACATGTCATAATATTAACTACTATTATACTGCCTACCACAGTCAAACTGCAGGACGACGACATTTGTGGGTTATTTAATGCCAATCACCCTTTTAGATGAACTGATGTGTTGCGATTTAATGCATAATTGAGTTCAAACTCCAGTCATGCTATTAGATTGCCTTTTGGACTAATAGCATTGAGAAAGGTATTAATCCCTACTCCACTCCCCCAGATATCGGTTCAATAGTACGTGGTGTATTCAATAAGTTTCCAGACTTTTTTGTTCAGTCATTTGAAATTGTTGTAGACTTTTGAAAATTCAGTATGTTATTGCTATATATCTTATGAGATGACTGATCAATTTTTATGATTCACATTCAAATGAACAGCTACAGCAAGAATTGGAAAAAAAAGCCTGATTGACACAGGTGGTGGATTACAAAAAGGCAATCTGGACGTGAGGACACTTTAGAAGAAGATATGCAATAAAATTCTGTTTTAAACTTGGAAAAAAGCCACAGAAAAAACGTATGGAATGCTTCAGACTGTTTTTCGACCATCTTGTATGAATCGAGCATCAGTTTTTGAGTGGTATAAGAGATTAAAGGAAGGCAGGGCGTCTGTGTGGGATGTTGAGGTGTGGGAGGAGTAAGGAAGTCAAAGCACCAAAGTTGATTGGCCAAAGGGATAGGTTTAGGGTTAATATGTTGAGGTTTCAAGGGAGTTCAGGAGGAGATTCCGTCGGAAGAGGCCAGCACTCTTCAAATGGGGTCTTTGGCATTTCTTCCAGGACAATGCACCAGTACACAATTCCATCCTTGTCACAAAATATTTGACCAAGATGGGCATCAAGACAGTTTTTCAGCCTCCCTATAGTCCAGCCCTTGCTCTCTGTGACTTTTGGTTTTTCCCTAAGCTCAGAGGCTGTGGTTATGAGACAATTCAGGAGATAAATGAGGCTGTGACGAAGGTCATTGACACGCTCACACAAGAGTAATTCCATGTGGCCTTCTAGAATTTGTTGGACTTGTACAACAAGTGCATTACAGCCGGAGATTACTTCGAAGGGGACTAGAGTTTCATATGTGTACTCTCAATAAAAATGCCCATACGAAAAAAGTCTGGAAACTTATTTAATGATCATCGTAGCACTAGATTTCTTCTACAAGGATGGCTTTGGCCTTAAATAACCCATGAAGGTTGATATGCCATAATGCAAAGAAACCAAACCTGTGTAGGCAAAGAATGTGCCGACTGCATATCCATTAGAAGAAGGTCTGGACATAACACTTGTGAGGTTTCAGGCACTGGGTATGAGCAGACAGTACTTCGTTTCCTTTACTCCCGGATTCACTCTAACCCACAGTGATAGTACCTGATGTGTTTTCACCTATAGTACAATCAAATCTGTTTGAATCTCATTAGTTGTATTCACACATAATTAAAGGGTTGTTGGCAAGTTGGTCAAATGATGATGAATGAATTATTCTTGATTTATTGAGATATCCGAGTGAATTTTTTTCTAACAGCAATGGTGTAGCAGGCATAACTCTGTGTGAATCTATTTCAATACATTTCCATTACGTATAAATACTTTCCATGAAAAAATGTTTCGTTTAGGTTCTTTGTATAATGGCATATCAACCTTCGTAGGTTATTTAACGCCAAAGCAATTCTTATAGAAGTGCAGTGGTGGTATTATCTAATCCATAGCTGAAAGGAAATGAGTGTGTTTATACCATACCCAATTGTATTTGTGAGAAAGTGAACGTAATACATTAGCTGGAATTCTATCTCTATTATCATTACTATATCACTGTCCTGCATATTGGCGTTTACGTCATAGGAAGTACAAACGAAGAAATCATATATATATATATATATATATATATATATGTATATATATATATGTGTGTGTGTGTGTGTGTGTGTGTGTGTGTGTGTGTGTGTGTGTGTGTGTGTGTGTGTGTGTGTGATAGAATAAACAAAATTTATTATATTGTAACAGAATGTTGGAATAACAAAGCCGTTATTTTTATGGCTATGAAATATTAATGTCTATCATTGCCTCATTATCTGTGTTATTTTGTGCAGTACTCATTTAATCCGAAAGACGGTAAAAACTGTTAACTTGCATTGCTTAATATGCATTGTATTGCTTAGGTTTACATTAACATGACTGGTTGAATCAAAAGAAGAAAATAATCTAAGTTTAATGAAACATCCAATGTTTCCGGTGAACTAGCTTTTCAGGGTTGAGGCATATCGATGGAAACCAGAGATTATTGCCTAAAAACCAGCAGTTTTCTTTATTTCTGTAATAAATCGATCTGTCAAGCTTTCATCTATGAGTCTAGCAGATACTAACTTGATTCTTCGTAGCAACTCGTAGTTGTTATCGACATTTATCAGTGGATTATTAAACGATTGTCTGGGTTTTTTTTAACCAAAACTATCAAGAGAACTCCACTACGTCCATGATAAATAGCCTAATTACTCCAAGATCTACGTTGATGGCTCCAATGAAAGCTGTTAAACTTCATGAGGAACATTATTCAACAACACAACTGATAGAAAATACCTTCCAAAATATTAGTAAAGTTGGTGACCTTAGTCGAGGGTGATTGGTTTGGTTTGGTTTCTTTGTTTAATGGCATATCAACTCTTTTAAGTTATTAAATGCCAAAGCCATTCTCCCAGAAGAACAGTAATGGTACCATTTAACCCATAGCTGGGAGGATAAGGGGGTTCATAACTTTCCCAAGGGTATTTGCCCGAAAGTCAACTTAATAGCGCGACTGGAGTACGAACTCGCGTACTACGATTCCGCAGTCCCCATTAGTCGAGGTAGACCCGAAGGATCAGTTTTCAATAGCTACCACACTGAGGTGTTGGGGAGGGCACTACTCCATTCCCTGGATTGCTCAACGTTACCCTTGATTCTTATCTTATAGTCCTGCGTGTTAAGCAAGGCGGCATCAAGTACCATTTTTTGAGTCTTAGGTATCAATCTACCTGGGATTGAACCCCAGGCTCCCGGACCATTGCCGAACACTAGGCCTCCATATTCAGTACCGAAACTAATTCAATAGATCTAGCACCTAACATTATCTCAACAAGCAACATCAAAAAATGTATCATCAACAATAATTCATACTGTTTAACAATCCATTAAAAATAGAAAATTTTATAACTCCCTATAATCAAAATTTAATCTTACTAAACTCCGCAAGCCATACCAAAAAGATCAATACTGAACAAGTCCTGGCGACAACACCCCACAGGGCACCAACTATACTGCCAGCTGCCTCCCATCGCGAAAACTATCCAAGTTAGACGAACCAGACATTCAGGGACGAGTTCATAAGTGATGTACTCCTATGGACCCCCACATATGGCCGGAAAAAAGCAGGACGACCAGCTCAAACATACATTCAGCAGCTATGTGAGGATACGGGATGTAGCCCTGAAAACCGGCCAGAGGCGATGAACGATAGGGAGAGGTGGCGAGAGAGGGTCAGGGATATCCGTGCTAGTGGAACGACATGATGATGATATATATATTTATATACATATATATATATATATATATATATATATATATATAAACAAGTTTAGCAATTAAATATCCTACTACCGTTGATATGTTATAAAATTCAACCAATCAACAAACCATTTAAACACAAACATATATAATAATGAAACATTCGATTTGATGTTGTAAATCTCATTCAACTAATGATACTAATTGAAAAAGCTTGTTCACCTCAAGATAAAAACTGAAAAAGCTTTTTCAACTGAAGATGAAAAACTGAAAAAGCTTATTCATTTAAAGATAAAAATTTAAAGGTTTGCCCTACTAAAGATAAAAAGTGAAAATGCTTATTCTTTAAAAGATAAAATGAGCAAGATAAAACATAAAAAGTAAAAACATGTTCTGCTTAAGATAAAAATTGAAAAAACTAATTCTACTAACGACAAAAAGTGGTAAAGTTTTTTTCTGAAAAGATATTAAGTGGAAAAATCTATGATACAAAAAGTTAAAAATTGAAAAACTTATTGTACTAAGGATAAAAAATTGGAAAACTTTATTCTAATAAAGAAAAAAAAAGTAAAGAAGTTTATTCTTTACAAGATATAAAGTGGAAAAGCTTATTCTACTAACGATTAAGAAAAGCTTTCTCTACAACTAATAAAAATGTGCAAAATCTTAGTGTACCAGAGATAAAAAATAATTCTTGGTCTTTTAAGAAACTTAGTTTAGCACCAAGCTCGAATTGGAGGCAATCAATCAGTCTCGAACTCACTTTGAACGGTATGCTAGAGAAGCAAAATGTAATCATTATAACCATGAAATGCAACCCTTATAAAGATTCTTGAAATATATTTCAAGTTTTTCTTCCTGTTAGAATATAAAACAGATTTTTGTATAAATCCTGAAATTATTCATTAATTATCACATCATACAAACCGTATTTCATCAAATAATTGTTAATTTGGTTTTATCAAAAATAAAAAAGAAATAGCAGTTGAGTTTCAAATTGTTATCCCGTCACAAATTGTTGCATAATATGATTCAATGGGAATCCTTATAAATTGTTGGAGAGAAACCATAAATACGTATACCAATCATTTTAGTTGATGCTTGATTTAGTCACCAAATATATCAACGCTTCAAGAAATCGCAAGGAAACAAAGGGAAATCGAAAGTGTAACCAGGAACCAACTCCATATTCAATATATTTTCAAAGAAACACTTAGGAAATTAAGCTAATGGTAATTGTGATTTAGTATTTAACCAAAAAAGGAACAAGGAGAAATAACAAAACCAAACGTGGGTTAGCTTGTGCTTCATGCAAATCGTACACTTTGAATTAATGTAATAGCTGAGTCTTTTAACAATATTTTTTATATATGATCAGAGAATTTCTATTTTTTTTTCCATTGTTGTCCAGCTTGTTATCTGCAGTTCTGAGATTATTTCCAGACAATATTTCATTTTTGATCTGCTAATTGCTACATGAGAAATATTCATGATTCATTTACTTCCCCTGATGGAATACAGTATATATACATATGCCTAAACAACTAAATATATATATATATATATATATATATATGTGTGTGTGTGTGTGTGTGTGTGTGTAGGCGGCTTGTTACAGGTTATTCAGTATACATTGGCCTTCCGTTGGTGAAAGTGCGAGAAAATCTTGATCATCTGTCCAGTCACCATCTGTAAAAAGTTTCTGTGGGATATATTCAGCTTCTTGCCGTTTTTAGTGTGAGACGAATTTTAGTAGAACACTTAATGTACTTCTGAAGCAATATCTAATCTACAGTAAGCGATGACGTGTTCGTCTCATATTTAGTATCCAAATCAATCAATCATATATATATATATATATATATATATATATATTCACAATATTATTTAAGAACAAGTAAGGTAGTATACTAATTCAGAGTTTACATTGATGGAAAAACTATTTAAAAAAAAAAATGCTTTTTTAAAACCGTTCTTTTTTAATTGACTAACGCTCTTCTATGTGTAGGCAGGTATGTGAATGTGTCTATACGTGTATATATTCATAAAACCAATATATATATATATATATATATATATATATAACACGAGTTCAAATCCTGAACGGGTCTAACACCATTTCACGGACAACTTATAACATTTGGACAAATATGAAAGCAGTAATTGTCCCTTCTTCTATGGGTAAATCATAGGGAAGCCTGGGCTCTTTAAACTTGGAATTTGAAACTGTGTAGGAGAAAAATATCTGTGAAGTTAAACTTCGCTAAAAAATTGCCTTGAAAAATATGTTTTCACGTGATAGTTTCAACTTAAATTTTGAAAGAGAGCGTTTCCTGTTTGTTGTGACTACCTATCTATTTGGTTATTTAGGTGTTTATATAACCTTAACTCTCCCAAGCCATTTTTTAGGTAGAGAAATTACGTTTTATACTAAGTCCAATTGGGCTTGTAAGCTTAGTGTATATTTGTAATTACACACACACACACACACACACACACACACACACACACACATACACACACACAAATATATATATATATATATATATATATATATATATATAACCAATCCTGAGGTCAATATCTACGTCGTGTTTAAACGAAGATACCATTTATGTATCTATACATATAGGTGTATATATCGTAGCCTCAAGAATGGAGGTAGTGTTATCATATTTCAACTCCTTTTTTTATATATGGCCATATGTTTATTTGTCTTGTCTATTTTATTCAAAAAGCAGTTTTTTGCTATTGTGTACATAGCAAGAACACAACTAAAATGTTGTACTGGCGCCACTGATTCTGGTTAATCTTAAGAATTTCCGGGTTGTTGACGTACAAATATGAAGCAATCCGAAATTATTTTTAAAGTATATTTGAAATATTGTAGGTAGTTTATTCACATGATTAAAAATTATATATCAAACCTTTAGATTTATCCATAATATGATCCATTCAGCGTGTAGGATATTGATGTTACTTACCTGCAAGATAAAAATAAAGATACAGTTATAATAATAAATAAAGAATGAATGATGCAAAAAACGCTATTTATATGATAGAAATAGTGAAAACAACAGCAACAATGGCGCTAAAATTATTGTCTTTAAAAAGAGTCTGTGTTGATGAAAATTTATTTTGAAAGCAATGGTGTTATTTGTAAGAATAATTCATTCTCTTGTGTTTGTTTTACCATAAACGCAGGAGTAACGAAAGCATTTTCGATAGAAACAAAAATAAATCATCTAATGCTGTACTTGCTCAGACGACGAAGGAAGATAAAGCAAAATAACTACTATGAACTCGAGTGATATTACTCGAAGAGTTCTATAAATGGATAAGAAATCTGTTTAAAAATTATTCGTATCCAATAGGTCAATGTGTAAAAACAAAAAAAGTAAAAGTATGTAAGCATAAACGTACAATAAAAGCAATTCCGAAAAGTCTAGGCATTAAATAACCAAAGACAATTAGAAATTCCATTAAAATCAACCAGTAAATCAATCGATCATATTGAAATTGTGGTAGGCATATTCTGAGTGGCGTAGATAGGGTTGGTTGGTTGGCTCCGTGGGTTTTATGGCATATCAATCTTTGTCGGTTATTTAACGCCAAATACATTTTATGTAAACAATCACTTCTATTTCAAATAATTCAGTTTAGTATGAGCACACAATTTAAATGTAAGTACAGTTTAATTGTGAAAACATTTTAATTTCAAGCTATCCAGTTTAGTCAAGCAGTTATAATTCAGCTAATTCAGTTTAGTATGAGTACAGATTTTGTTTACACACAGTTAAATGTCAAAACAGTTCTATATTAAACAACTCAGTTTAGTGTAAGTACAGTTTCAATGTCAAAAAACAGTTCAATTTCAAATTATTCAGTTTAGCATAAGCACGCAGTTTAACATAAGTATGTCGTTATGTCCATTTAACCCATACATTGGGCCCTATCAGGTGTTACCACGCCGGGCTAGAGTTGACCTGAGAGCAATGGCAATGAAAGGGTGCTCCGCATTCCCCAAAGCCCCAGCATTACTGGAACCTTACCATCAGATTGTTTAGTGTTATATCCAGAACACTCATTGGTGGGTCTTACCCCTATGCAAAGGTGCAGTCAGTGTATTCTACAGCCCCAGCCAACTGCCAAGCGTAGAGAAGAGGCAACTAGACTTTTTGCCACCCAACAAAAATAGGCAATGAGTAACAGACGTTTTACTACTGCATGAAATGGATGAGTATCGGTAGATACTCAGATCCGGCAAAAGTTTTCTTATATTTTGGTAACGTGAAGCCCAAATCGGCAGTTACGGATGCTTTTTCCGCAGTTGTTAAAGTGATGAACGATATTGGACGGTGAGATGCTAAGCTTGCCTGATACTCTTTGATCAGTAATCGTAGGATTTTCCCTGAATGGATTAGAGCATGATGTCGGGATCCACGGTTTTCTACATACCTTACCTTGTAGGCTCGTCAATGTTCTTGCAACCCAAGTGTAATTTCTTGAACCATTTGGTTATTATACTAACATTAACTGCACCTCCACCTTCCACGTAACAATTGTTTTTAGTTGCTTCGGCAGTTTTATGACCAAGTCCAAACTCGTTACCCTTATTAGACTACACTAAAGCTTTCTCTGTGAGACTTTCAAATCCCACTCAGATAGAAGATACACACCACATCAGTCCATCTACTAGCATGATACTACCACCTACAGCAAATAAATGTCACAGCTTGAACTGCCTCGGTCACCACAAACTTGCGCATACTAAAATATTTCAAAACCGATGACTGACCCAAGTAGTAATTTAATCAACATTTTAGCTTAGATATCGTCCACGGCCGTATGAATAGGACATCCAGTGAGACTCCAACACACTCGTGAAGGTTTGCTACTTTAGCTTGCAAATCATTACACAACACGAGGTGCCTGACTCACAAAAGTAGATAGAGAACGGGAGAAGTTAGTTGGTGCGAAGATAAATACCGAGCGAGAAAAAAAAATTCTGGAATATAAATTACTTGATGAATACAGGAGAATTCAGAGGAAAATAAAGAAGAAATTTCAATAAAAAAATTATCAAGCTGTCGCCTAATCATCCAAGCAAGACGAACAAGACATACAAGAGAAGATGGACTCACGAGAGAAATGATATGGTCTCCTACGCAGGGACCAAAAAGTGTTTTCCGACTAGCAAATACTTACAGACATCAGCTTTGTGTGGACACTGTATACTGCCTAGAAGACCTGCCAGGAGTGATAAAGGATAGGGACAGATACAGAGAGAGAGAGAGAGATAGAGAGAGAGAGAGAGAGAGAGAGTCAATGGATAATGGGTTATTAACGCTATTTGATAATGACGATGATTAAGACCAGATAATAGAAGTTTGGAAATTTTCTTTGACGCTCCTTTTTATAAGACTATAGTATCTACTTTATCCAATTTCTGTATCTTCCACCCTTGTTCACTTTTGTCGAAGCCAAACCCAAGAAGGGAAACCGGAAGATTTCACTGATGTTTTTTAAAAAAAATGCCCTAACCTTATGAAAGAAATAAAGAAAGGAAAAAGAAAGAAAGTCAAAGAAATTAAATGTTCAAAACCAGAATTATGTTTGACTCTGCAACGTAACATTAATTGGATTTGGAAGTTTAATCCATAACCGAGTTCCAATCATGGATGAAGCTGTTTATGTTTCAACTGAGTTCATGCTTATTAGAAAGGAATTAATCCATATGTCCTCTCTACAACTATGAGCAAAGTGTAGGATGGACTGGTTTCATTAGTTAAGCAACTAGTTTTGGAGAAAGACAATTCTGAATTCAAACATGCGAGACTTTGCATAAAGTTTACCATGAACCGAATTTTGCTTGTAGAGAAAGTGTTCGGTAAATACATATATAAAGGTACGCACGCACATATTGTTCCACACACACACACACACACACACACATATTTGCATATGTATATTTGCTGTCATGAATAAAGGTCACACACACACACTCACACATTTGAATATATATATATATATATATATATATATATATATATATATATATATATATGCTATCATGATTATTATTTTATTCCTTTGAGTGTTTTTCACACCAGCGTAAGCTGATGATTTTTTTTTATCGGAGTTTGAGTAATAGCAAAGTTCCTCAAGTTTCCAGGACTCTTCTCGGTATTCTGGTCGATCTTATTGATGCTGCAATCTGGATGTTCTCGGCTTGTCCTTAAATTTCCAAATCTTATAGTCCCTTTACCAATCCTTTTTCGATTATTCCAATTGCACCGATTACAATTGGTATCACCGTTACTTTTATGTTCGATAGCTTTTTTTAGTTCGATAGCAAGGTCTACGTATATATCTTTCTTTTTGCTTTTTAAAAATTTTACACTGTGATTTGCAGGGGCGGCAACGCTCACTATTTGGCAATATGTCGTTTTTGGTTGTTGTTCTCTATTACCAGGTTCTGTCGTCTGATCACAATTAGGCAATCTGTTTGTATCTCAAATCCTTGAGAACTTTGTGCATCTGATTCTCCAGGACGGGTTCTCGGTTATGCATATACCATATGGTATTATTGCCAAATTTTAGTTTCTTGCACGATTCCCAGTGGATCCTCTTCCTAACCCAATCGTGTCTAGTCATATAATCTTTATGCGCTAATTTGCTGTGTTAGCTTATCATGTAATTGATCGTATCGTCTCTATCACAAAAATATATACATTTGCTATTTTGTTGCATCTTATTTATTTTTGCTTTAGCATAGTTGATCCTAATGGCGTTGCTTTGTGCTGTTATTAGAAGAGATTCCGTTTATCTCTTAAGGTGTCCTTTTCTTACGCATCTCCAAGTATTCTCAAGTGAGTTTTCGCGTGTTTGTCACTTGAAGTATCTATACAGTTATTTTTCTTCCCATTTTTATTTTCTAGTGATTGTTATTCTGTTGAAACTTGTGTCGTTTGTGTTTTTTATGATCGCTATAAATAGTCTTTCTTTGCCGTTTTTCGTGTTGTCTATATATAGCGACACTGTCTTTAATTCTTGCAAGTTCTCTTCCCACTTCTTTTCATGACACCTAGTCTGTCTGTGTTATCTCTGAGATGTAAGGGTTTATACATCGTCATTAATTTTCTGGTTCTTTGGTCCATTTGTTGAATTCCTTCCCTTTATGAATGTTCCCGACTATGTTATCAAAGAGATTGAACAGTTGTTGATCATTTTGATAAGAATTCTGCAACATAAGTTGGTTTTGAGTTATTTTCTAATGTTCCTGAGATATTCTTTTTCTTATTATTATTATCATTTTAGTATTAGTACGTAAGTAAAGTAAAGTTGGGGACCTTAGTTGAGGCTGACCCGAAGGCTCCCTTTTCAATAGCTACTACACCGAGGAGTAGAGGAGGGCGCTACTCCATTCCCTGGTTACTCCACTTTACTCTTGATCCTTACCTTATAATGCTCAGTGTTAAGAAAGGTGACATCAATTACCACTTTTTTAACCCCACTCTCCCGGACCAGTGGTAATAATAATAATAATAATAATAATAATAATAATAATAATAATAATAATAATAATCAAACGTAGCAAACTTGAGCAAAGTAAGTATTAGACTGAACATCACAGGTGAGAAAGGTGAGCCACAGAGAATTGTGTAAGAAATTGAAATTTGACCATAGAACCAAATGGTACTTGCAAAAACCAGAATCTTTTCTTGAGAATGAGACACATAAGATTCTCTGGGATTTCAAGATACAACCATATTACCTTATTCCGGCCAGAAGACCAGAACTCGTGATGAATAAATAAAAGAAGAGAACTTGTATTGTGGATTTGTCGTCCCATCAGACCACATATTGAAAATCAAAGAAAGCGAAAAGTGAAACAAGTACATGGTTGTTGCCAGAGAACAGAGAACGTTGTGGAACATGACGATAACGGTGATGCCAGTTGTAATTAGCGCACTTGGAATGATCCCTATAGGCTGAAAGATTTGGAAATCGGGGATGAGTAGAGACCATCCAAACTGCAGCAGTGTTGAGATCTCCCAGAATAGTTAAAAGGGTCTTTGATACTTGAGAACACTTGTAGTCCCTCAGACGCCACGAGAGACCATATGCTAAAGTTGGTGTGAAAAACTCGCAAAAAGTAATAAAATAACAACAACAATAACATTCACACACACACACACACACACACACACACACACACACACACAAATATATATATATATATATATATATATATATATATATATATATATATATATGTATACTATCGGAAAAGATGTTATAGATATCCAAAAAGAAATTTTTATCACTTGTCTCTTAGAAGAAACAACAGTTATCAAAGCCACTCATATTTATTTTAGATATTCTCATTTAGTCGCTCTCCAAAAATAAAAAAAAGGAATATATTACTTTCTTCTGTTTTTTTCTGTAAACAGATGGAGCCACCCTTAAATTCATATGCCTTTAACCACACTCTAATGGAGGCGAAATCAATTTCACTAAAGTCCCAAACTATTCAACCTTTCTCTTGGGCTGTTAAGGTTTGTTTCATCTTGAATCATCTTTCAAATCTAAATCTTTCAAAATCCATATGATTACCTATTACCAATTAACATTCTTTCTGACTCTTTGTATCTGCAGCAATTAAACACTGACCGGTCACTGTAAATCATTTCATCGATAAATATCTGATCACATCCAATATATTCGGGTGCTGATGATGTTGGTTGTGACTATACCTTAATAAGAAAGCCTTTCAGAAGAAAACCATTTCAAAATTGTGTGTGTGTGTGTGTGTGTGTGTGTATTGTGTGTGTGTCATTGGTTCCATAAGCCAGTTTTTAACTCCTTTAAATTATCGCCTTTTACTACCACTCCGTTAACTAACTTTTTACCCGGACAGCCGGCTTTTAACAACAGATTCTCACTTCTACATCGCTGTTACAAATAAAAGATATATATCTTATATTTAATCGTATTAGCTTAAAATATATTTTAAATTGTCTATGACATAATGTAACCCTTTATTCAACAGCATGTAAAGCGGCTAAATAAATAAAAAAATAGTCTATAAAAATTCCAGGTATTTTCAAGCCAGGAGATCATGTAGAGGTATGATCTACTGGGTTCTAACAGTGAAGGGAAAATAACTCCCTTATATATATATATATATATATATATATATATATATATATATATATATATATATATATATATAACCTACAAACCTGGAAAGTTTGTAATTTAGTTTATGTTATTTATCTCTACAAAAATAAGCAATGAAAAATATTTAAACAGGAAAGTGAGATTTCACTTAAGAAACTCTATACTTGCGTACCTTTTTCATTTATTGAATCTATGAATTGACTTGCAATAGAAACAGTGTTAATTATTTATTATTCAGCAACGAATTTTGCCTCCCATTTCTTTTGAATTGTTATCACATTAATTAACCTCGAAATATTTGATATAAAATCATCTAGACTACAAAACCATTGCAGATATTCATCCAGAAAATTTTCTCTTGAACGGTGACCTTAAATATCAAGAGAAGACAAATTAAATTCCTAATTTTCATATCTGTAACAAATTCTATTGAGAGTCGATTTTATCAGATAAACAAATTATGAGATAAACAAAAATATAAAAAATAGAGAAAATAAAAATAAGAAAAATGAAATTATCGAAATATTCTAAAATAAAAGTGACAACTTGACTTTGTTGACAGATATATTTGAGCTATCACAACGAAATGCAAGGAGAAATCAAATGAACAATGACATGGAAGTCATCTCCTATTCTTTATCAAATTTATCTCTTGCTTTCTTGCAGGCTATTCGACAGTTGTTATTTCTGCCTGGCGCATACATTTTTTTTCCAATGTTTTGGCAACATGTTTGCTTTAGCTATCTTATTACAGAATGAAACCATTTCCTATCTTTTCTTTTATGTGCGGCAGAAGTTTTTTTTTCTTTAAAAGTTTTCTGTAGCTTGAGCTGTTCTGACGTCTTTTTAGACTCACAAACTAGAAGTTTCTGTTTGAAATACCCAACTCCAAACCATAACACCTCCAGCTCCCGTTTGTCTACCTTTGAGAAAAACAGATTCACACCTTCTCGACCACGTACACCATCAATCGAGTCCATTAAACTTGGAACGTTTCACATAGGTATATACAATTTCGCCGATACGGTTTGTTAGTCATCTTTTAACGCACTCTATTCTCGACTTCATGTGTTTCTTCGTTAATTTGATTTTATTCTTAGTTTTAGTATACTTACATTTTATTTTGACTGGGTAGTCGATGGGTCCTTGAATAGGTAGACTGTATCCTCTCTAGAGAGCTAAGACACATGCCAAAAAGCTTTATCCTGTTTATATCACCAAGTTGCAGTGAAAAGACTCCAGTTTTGGAGCATCGGGAATGTAGAATCATCACTGCTTTGCCAAATCTCACAGTTCCTGCAGTAATAGTACATACAAGGTTTCAATTTATTAGCCAATGGATCTATTTGAAAAATGGTGTGTATTGGCAAGGAACTTTTGAAAGCATAAAGCTGTACCAAATGTTTTTGTCTTAGATAGGAATACTTAAAACTTTATCATTATTATTATTATTATTAGTCTCCAGGACGCGTCTCAGGATTCTGACCGTTCTAAGCAATGCTGTCATTTGGATAGTCTCTACCCGTCCGCCATCTTCCAAGTACTCCAGGCCTTTTAATAATCGTTCAGTTATTGTGCGAAAAGCACCAATCACAATTAGTACAATTGTCACTTTCGTGTTCTACAGCTTTTTTTCAATTCTTCTTCTTCTTCTTCTTCTTCTTCTTCTTCTTCTTATTATTATTATTATTATTATTATTATTATTATTATTATTATTATTATTAAATAGTTATAGTTACTTGAATTTATATAATTGTATGAATTATTATCTTTAAATAGAAATACTTTTAACGATATAATTGCATGCATGTTCTTTGTAGGAATTCTTTAAACTATATTGGCTCAGTCAGCTGGGGATGCAGAATACACTGACTGCATCTCTACAGAGAGGTAAGACTCACCTAACGAGTGTCCTGGATATGATACTACACAATTTAGTAGTGAGGCTCCAGTAATGCTGGGGCATTGGGGAATGTGGAGCACCCCTTTATTCCCACCGCTCCCAGCTTCATTGCAGCTCGGGGTGGTAGGACCTGATAGGTTCCTCTCTATGGGCCATATAGAGCTGTTTGACTTTAAACTGCGTACTTATTTTTTGAAATTACTGAATTGTTTGAAAAAGAAGTGTTTTTTAAATTTAACTGTGTGTAAGCAAAAAACTGTGCTTATGCTAAACTGAATGTTTTGAAAGAGAACTGTTTATAGTTGTAAGGCTGTACTTGGTATTAAATAACCAACGATGATTGATATGCTATGATAAAAGTAAAGTTGGCGACGGTAGTCGATGGTGACCAGAAGGCTCCCTTTTCAATAACTACTACACCGAGATGTAGGGGGCGCTAATCCTTTCGCTGGATTGCTCCACTTTACCCTTGGTACCTACCTTGTAATGCTGAATGTTAAGCAAGTAGGTATCAAATACCATTTTCAAAATCTTTGGTATGATACGACCCGAGATTGAACCCTGTTCTCCCAGATCATTGGCGAACACTAAAAACAAACCAAACTAAATCATAAAACTATATATCTGCACAAAGAAATTATTATCATAAAAAATCATAGTTTTTTGAAACTATATAATAATCAATTTTTTAGTATTAAACCAGAAAGCTGAAAATCGAGTAAATATATGCAAGTTCATCGTATCAGGAATACTTATATTCATATAATAGGTGACGAAATTATAACTATTAAATAGGATTAGTTAATTAAAACTATATTACTGCATTGCTTATTTGTATTAAATAGTAATACTTAAACCATAAACATTTATGCAAGCTCCTTGTGTAAGGAATTCTTATAATCATATAATCATGCAACTAAATTATTAATATTAAATAGGAATAGTTAGTTGAATCCATGTCCCAATTCCTGCCGGCCGACCCCACTATATCAGCTTCCTTAAACCACTCATGGCCAGTGATAGATCTAGTGGTTTTTCTCATCTCTAGCTTGGGTGTATTTCACATTCCTTTACGGATACGCAACTCACAACCGAGAGGGTGGAAGAAAAGAACAAATAAACACGGTCTTGGGTTAGCTCCAAGCACAAGAGTGGGGAGTCAGTGACATTTTCGTGCATTCTGTGAGCTATCACGAGCGTGTACTCGAGTGAAAACTCTCACAAAGCCACTAGAAATGCTGACATCGCTCGCTTAGGTTAACCCGGCCTCCGTCGGTCAACAGGTCTCAGCAGTCCTCTTTCTGACTTCTGTCTTCTCTCTTCTCTGCCCTGCTTTCATCTTTTGACTGCCTCCTTCTGCTTTGCTTTGTCAAGTAACTCTCTGTCTTCTCTGAGACCTTCCTTCCCTCGTCCACTAGCGGTCTCGCAGGAGATCTCGCGCTCAGGCCCTTTGAGTGCGTTTCGAACCAGAACAGATAAAGGGATTCTCTGACTGGCACCCACACACAGAGAAACGGATGCCACCCATCGTGTCACACCAATATAATCTTAAAAACTAGACATGAATACTTTAAATCATATAACTATATGCAACATTTATTTGGAACTTGGGCATAAATAGCCCATAAAGCCTTGATGGGCGTTTGAATAAATAAAAACAAACAAAACTGAACCAAACGAAACCACCCGAGTTAAATAGCCATGCTGATTAATCATTACTTAAAGGCTTGTCATATTGAAAGAGTTTACAGTTCATTCAAAACATAAGTTGAAACCAGATAGAAACAGGCTTAGCGTAACGATAATCGCCATTGGATATGGCTTTGGGATTATCATTCAAAACCTCCACGAAGCTCATACTATTTCGTTTCGCGATAATGCCCGCAGCAAAAGCTTGAATCCATTTATTTTTCCAACAACTAAAGGCAAATAGTCGGGCAAAATGTGTTCTTTAGCCTCGGTTAGGTAAAATGCCAGGGAGAAACTAAAAATTTAATCCAGTATTCATCCGCTTAAAAATCAACCTTGTGTCATATTCTGCCATGTGTATAGGTTTAGGTTAATACATTCTTTAAAGTACTTTAACAGCGTTTTAGAAAGACTAACTTCAGCATTACTTGGCCCAATGAGGGTTACCGTTATAGAAAAGCAATTAACCTATTGACCTTTCACCCTATTTGATGTAGGTCCCTTTAAACAGATCGAACTTGGAAGTCCAGCTTACATTTAACCTCATTTTCTTTGTATACATTTTCCTCGTTTTACTGAAAACCTTTCCTCTGTCTTCTTCTTGCCCAGTCGGCTAGGGCTGCAGAATACACCGACTGCTCCTCTGCAGATGAGTAAGACACCCCGACAAGTGTCCTAGATATGACCCTAAGCAATCTGATGGTGAGGTTCCACTGATACTGGAGCTTGGGGGAATGCAGAGCACTCCTTCATTTCGATCACTCCCAGGCTCACTCTGGCCGGAGTGGTAATACCTAAAGTAAAAAAGTAAAGTTGGCGACCATAGTCGAGGGTAACCCGAAGGCTCCCTTTTCGATAGCTACTATAACAATGTGTAGGGGAGGGCGCTACTCCTTCCCTGGATTGCTCTACTTTACCCTTGATCCGTACCTTATAATGCTGAGTGTTAAGCAGGGAGGCATCAAGTACCATTTTTTGAGTCTTTGGTATGACTCGACCTGGGATTGAACCCCGGTCTCCCGGGCCATTGGCGAACACTCTAACCCCTAGGCCAATGTCCGGTAATACCTGATAGGGGCCTATCTATGGGTTAAATAGAACTAAACTGCGTACTTATGGTAAACTGAATAGTTTAAAATAGAACTGTTTGACTTAACTAAATAACTTAAAATAGAAATGTTTTTGAGATTTAAACAGCGTACTTATGCTTAACTGAAATGTTTGAAATGAAACTGTTTTTGACATTTGTTGGGTATCACCCACCTTTCTCCACACAATGAACTAATCCATCTGCCATATAAAGCAGTAGCTACTAATACCAGAGAAGACTAGAAGGTGAAGAGCAGCTTCTTAGAGGAATAGTATTTGAGCGTTGGAGACTGGAGATCGCACTGGATCACCTTACTTGCAACCGTAATAACGGAAGCCAATACTATCGTTAGACTATAACTTTATTCTGTATTCACTAATCCTATGTTCTTGTCTAATAGTCTCTCTATTG
The DNA here is from genome assembly GCA_963585895.1 of Sepioteuthis lessoniana. Classification (NCBI taxonomy): domain Eukaryota; kingdom Metazoa; phylum Mollusca; class Cephalopoda; order Myopsida; family Loliginidae; genus Sepioteuthis; species Sepioteuthis lessoniana. Next base: position 106,577,136 of record OY757904.1, read on the forward strand.
TATATAATTTTTCCAGAGAATATATTTCTATTTCCTCTCATATCGTGGTTTGTCCTTTATTTAATATTACAAGCGTTCTCTCACCAGAACGCAACACCATTTAAACTGTACTTACACAAAACTGAATTGTTTGAAATAGAATTGACTATTTGTATAAAAATGGATTTGAAATAAAATAACATATAAAGGGTGATATGCCATAAAACCCAAACAACCAACCAAAAAGCCAAACAACCAACCAACCATCTATCTTTTTTCACCGATGATTTGACCTTTCCCAGACTGATCTCTTCCCTCTTAGTTTCGTTTTCTTCCTCTTATTTTCGTCTTCTTACGCCCACATTTATTTCCCCCATTCATTCCACCGGTAACTTCGATAGCTTCATGTCTGTTGTTATCGTTTGAATGCTAAAGCCACCATTTCAGTTATTCTGGACTATACAAAACATTTCCTTTCAATGCTTTGTTCTTCAGTAATTTCATTGTTTGAGTAGAAGATAAGAAACGTATTCAGATCTCATGCTTACAGCAGAGTTCACAAGTTGACAGTTTAAATATAAACCAAAAAATATTTGAAATTCTTGAATTTTTGACATATTCGCACGATTTTCGGCCCAACATAAACAAAACGAAATCAATTTATAGAAATACAAAACCTTGCTCGATACATAAACTAATAACCATTTCTAAACCCACTATTACCTCAAAATATCTCTGTAGGAAAATATTCTCTTCCGTAATTAATTTAGACTGACCGAAAAATATTGTAAAGCTCCTGAATTCAGCTTGTAGTTTTAAAAACAGTATTTTGAATGTTTATTTTAAACTCAAATAAATATATATACATATATATATATATATATATATATATATATATACATATATATATATATATATATATATATATATATATATATATATATCAAATATGGAGGTGGAGTAGCCTCCTTTAACACGCACATGCACACATACACACACACACACACACAAATACGTATATATATATATATATATATATCAAATATGGAGGTGGAGTAGCCTCCTTTAAAACACACACACATATATATATATGTGTGTGTGTGTGTGTGTATGTGTGTGCGTTAAAGGAGGCAACTCCACCTTTCTCTCTCTCTCTATATATATATATATATATATACATATATGTTTGTATTGAAGAAACCTCGAGTTGTGTGATGACGAGGTTATCGGATCATTGATTCTCGATAAGTCTTACCTTGAGCAAAAATAAGTTGAGCAGAAGTAAATTAAAGTGAACCTTGCGTGATGTAGTAGTTAATAAGCTTATTAAGAGAATCATTGTTTGCCTGTTTTAGTTTTACTTATGAGATCAAAGAGCTTAGCATTGCGGTTATCGTCGTACGAAATGGAATCGGCGACCCGAATTCAATTTTTTGACGACAGTTTTGTGTTTCATTTCCTTGTGATGCTTATTGGGAAGGCACGAGTCCATCTGTTCGCGAGACGGTAAGGGGAAATAGTAGGACAGACTGTGTTCCTTAGCCATTGTTAGGCAACCAGTGTAGAAGAAAAGTTCTGAATTCAAACCAGCTTTACTCTGCTTAAAAATTGACCTGGTGTCATATCCTACCGGCGGCGGAGACTGGGTAAATACATACTCACATATTGATACGCACTTGTATATCTCTGTGCATCACTTCAACACTTTCAATTAATCTCAATCACAAACAGTGACAGATGATTGTAATACATTTCCGTTAATAAGAAATGATGCACCCACTAAAATGTGGCTTAATTCTTATTATGAAGATATAAATGTTTGACAATGAACTTCAACGAGTTGTATGAGTCATTATTCAGAACATAAGTGTAGGTTGTTGCATTTCTATCGACAAAAATACCAGGAAATATCTATGGGAATAACATTGTAAACCTGAGAGTAGAACTTGAAAATATCGGCGATTTGCACCAGAGTGCAAATATCTGTACAAATTAAGATTCGCATGTGATATTCTCAAGATTGCATAGACTTTTGGGTCTAAAACTAGACTTTTTTATCCATGTAATTACCAACTTCTCCACCATGAACAGTAAATGAAGCAAGGTCAAATTTAAGAAGAGTTTAACAGATTTGAACTCAAAGAGCCCCTTCTAAATTGGTAACATTATCAAAGTTAAAGAGCCCAGTCAGCCTGAATATTTACGCATAGCTGGATGAAAAAGAGTTGGACGCTAATATCCCCAACGATATTAGCGCTATGAGAAAGGCAAACTATCTCGTCCAGGATTTGAACTAAGGTTACCGTGTTCATTTCCAACGATGATAACCATTACACCACAGCAACCTTTCACAGGGATTTTTAATGTAATGATTAAAATTTCATCATTGAAAATACGATTTCATAGAAAGGGCTGATAATTTTCGAAGTGTCTGGTTTTGTACTATGTATTTACCTAACCCCTCTGTCACGGGTAAGATTTGCACAATGTCAGTGTTTCACCGGTTTGAATTCAAACTTTTTCTTCAAAACCGGTTGTAATATCAGTCTAAGCTACAATTTATCCATAGATGGGGTAAGACTAATAAGATTCTTACTTTTTTCAGGTATATATATTTACCTACCCCTCCGCTCGGGCAGGATATGACACAAGGTCCATTTTTAAGCGGAGTTTAACAGGTTTGAATTCAGAGTTTTCCTTCTCCTAGACTTGTTGACTCACCAAGGTTGAAGAACCTAGTTTTCCCTACTATTTACCCGTAGCTGATGGGAGAATAATTGGATTCATACCTTTCCCAAGGGTATTAGTGCTATGTGAATTGCAATCAGTCTCGTCTTTTTTCAGGTATATGAGCGCAAGATGAAATGCATATAGCTTCGTCCAAGATTAATACTCAGGTCGCTGATTCCATGTCCGATGCTATAACTAGTTACATGTTGCTTTTTAATAAAGATAAATTATTTATGACTTAACACAATAAAAATTTCATTGCAGTAAAACGTTGTAATTAATAATTTAAAAATATGACCAAGACACAATCCCTATTATAAGATAATGAAAAATAGACCAAAAAATGATATTTTCTAACAAATGCAAAACGGAGCCACAATTTGATTTAAGATCGCTGACCCAAGAAACGTTTAGTGAGCTTTTGATTTAAGTGCAATTCTATTACTAACATTATCATCTATAGATTGGCAATACTTAAACGTCTGCAAGCCATTTTAAGCATGAGAAACACTCCAAAAGCAATGCGTTTTATCTATTCCGTACATTCATTGTTTCTCACTACTTATCTTCCTCTGGAGCTTCAACTGAGGCTAGCACACCAGCTGGACCATTGTAAGTTGATCCCCTTTGTACCCCGAAGGATTTACCCACCCAGGCAATACCAAATTAGAAGGGCCAAGTTTATTTTTTAGCACCTGTAGAATCCCAAATGAGCGATGTCGTGAGAGCAAGCTTTTTTTTACTTGGCTCTTCTCAACTATAAAATAAATCCATGTCAAATACGACTTGATAGGAAGTCGGAGAGATCCACTTAACTTTGCGTTTAAATATTTCTTGCCACTTTCCTTCTATTTATTTTTTTTTTTTTGCGTCTTTTTTCTTCGCTCCTTCAAATCTTTGAACTCTGTATAGACATGAATATTTCTTTTAAACATACTTTCTCATCATTTTTCGACTTCTTTCATCCTCATTCTCTATCTCTCTCTTTCTATCACTTCAATACTTTCTTCTCTTTATAACACTAAAGAGATTGATGGCAGCAATATAATTAAAATATTATATTTTCCTATCACATGAGTGTTTCCATAAATAATTGCGTTTATGTATTTTTTTTATTTATTTATTTCGGTTGAATATTTTCGGAATGCATTCGATCCATTTAAAACGACATAATATGATCACAAGAAAGAGTTCAAGAGACAGCTTTTCCTAAACTGATTATATAATATCATTTAAAATAATTCTTCTGTTTTAATGGTAATAACATTTCTTTAAGTGAAACACAGATATGTAAATTGAGAAGTGTTTTGAGTAAATAAAACTTTACAGAGATTATTTTGAAATAAATATAGAGTCTCTCTCTCTCTCTCTCTCTCTGCTCTCTCTCTCTGCTCTCTCTGTCTTAAACTCAAACACACACACACACACACACACACACACATTCTCTCTCTCTCTCTCTCTCTCTCTCTCTGACTTTTTCTTTCTTGAACTGCATTCACATGATGCAGGTAAAGCAGGTTCGAGACGTGTTTTCACAGATGTGGGTATTGATGTCTGAATATGGTCCGCAGTTACATTCATGTTTGGATTCAGAGTTTTCTTTCTCCTTGACGAGTTGCCATTCTAAGGTTAAAGTGCCTGGTCTACTCAACTATTTATTCAGTAACAAGAGTTAGTTGACGGATTCATGCCTTTGGGCGAAATTGAATCACCATCAGCCCCGGCTAGGATTGGAATTTGGATCACCATGTCTTTTATTTTGAAGATAGTTTTTAGATAATGCCCCTACATTTGAATGTTTTTATGAGTGTTTTACATCGCGAGGAACTCTCGGGAAGTAAGTATTTATCCAACCCCTCCAGTAGAACCAGGACGTGACAGAAACTCAATTTTTTTAAAATGGAGTAATGCAGGTTTTCTTTCTCCCAATGCTGGTTGCTTAACCATGCTAAAAACGCCGTCTAGCTGGTATATTCTTGTCTTTACTAACGACATCAGCGTGAAGTGAAACGGAAACAGCCTCGTATAGGGTTTGAACCCAGGGAGTTGATTCAATTTCCACCGACGATAACCGCTTCGCAAAGTAGTGCCTTCAATTTACTTCCACGAAACTAAAACTGATACGAGGAAGATAATAACACCACAGGGGATAGAAGCTTTTTTTTAGTTTCAAACCTCATCAACTAGGAATTTTTGCTAGTTATGAAGATGAGTATGGATGCCATGATTGTAAAAATACTTGAAAAGTGGAGAGAGGACACTTTTTCATGACGGTGTCTGTACCCGAAAAATAGTGTTTATGTTGTGTTCTGGTTAGTGAACACAAGTAGTAGTAATAATAAGACAAACCATGATATGTGAGGAAAAAAGTTATATTTACAGAAAAGAGTATTTACAAGAGAGAGACTGTTAGTAAGAAGAACATAGGATTAGTAATAGAGTAATGGTACACTTCAACAATAGGAACGGCTCCTCTGGTCGGACTCGTAGGCTTATTTCCAGACTGATCTCCGCTAGTGCCATATATGGCAGATGGAACAGCTCATTATGCTGAAAAGGTAGATGATACCCAACAATTTACAAAGGTTTTATCAGTCTACATCATTATTTTCAGGTTGCTAGGAGGAACCCTTTGCTTTCACCGTATGTATTTAGCTACCACTCTGCACGGGCAGGATATGATGCAATGTCAATTTTTTAAACGGAATTTAATCAAGTTTGAATTCAGAGTTTTCTATCTCTCAGACTGGTTGCCTAATCAAGACTGAAGAATCCTACTGCTCTACTATTTACCCATAGATGGAAGGAGAATAATTGGATTCATAAATTTCCCAATGTATCTACTTGAAAACGCTATACATGTAACCTATCTTTTATAGGTCTGATTTAACTTTATGTCCGAATCTAGGTGTTGTTTATTTTATTACTTGTATGCTGTGATGAATGTACTTTGACAAAACATGTTAATTAACGGCTTATTCTGCCTCCATTTATTTCTCGATCTCCGTAAACCTTTAAAACCCTTCGATAAATGTAGATAGATACGTTTTTTCCGCTTAGAGGAAAGAAAATTGCACACCTCTGCGTTCACGCCAGGCATCAACTTGCCGAACTGCCGCTAAGTTCTTATCAAAACAGTAAAAAAAAGTTGGAAGTGTTTTCTCTACCACTAAATTCAGTTCTGGCTTTACAGGGAAACATAAAATATTAATCTTCAGTTTTAAAGATTTTCTCTAACGAATTTTATATGAATATTTTTCTTCATCACCGGATTTGTCACGCGCCCAACCAAACGGGAAAGTGCCACTCGAGGCCTTTTTTAAGGTGGATCCAAGCCGATGGCCGTAACCCAGACACGCTCAGCGGTTAAAAAAATGCCTCGGGCACCGTCGGTATTCGTCTAAAATGGGGCGCTTCAGACGCCAGGTGATAGACCTAACCTTTCTGGAGAGTTTTAAAGCCTTGGGCGACGGCCACCTATGGCTCAAGGAGTGCCGGTCTCAGTACGCGTGACATGGATGCCGGTTTCTCCGGTACCCATATCAGACGACCTTGACCAACGTAGCAAGACCATGCCACACGAACCGATCTGTGAAGCGAGCAACGCGACCAGCGTGTGACCCGAATCTGACTCACGTTCTTCTTCATCGCTAGTGAAAATGTGTAACTAATGGTAGTGACTACGAAGAAAAAGGTTGTTTCGTTCGGTTCCTTTGTTTAATGACATTTGAACTTTCGTGCATTATTTAATGCAAAATCAATCATTGGAGAAGAACAGCGGTTCTAGTATCTAACCTAGAACTGATGATATCAGTTAAAGATAGAACCCAATAGGGCAACTGAAGTTTGAAATCGCTTGCTTCAGGGCCAGAGTTCAGTTCTTTAACCTTTGCGCCACGTAGAATCCACAGAGCTTAATACTGGAAAGGTTAATGTATTCAATGGTGACATTGTAGTCACGGTATGTGTCGTATTTAGAGTGCAAGTTTATACCACAGTTTATTTCAGAATCTTTCATCCTGATATGTAATATCTAACTGTTATAATTAGTCAGTAATTCTGTCCTGCCTGTGAGGGCTTAGAATACTCTGAGTCTAACCCCTGTACTTGAGTAAGACCTCCTCGCACTAAATGTGGTGTTCTGGGTATGACTCTAAATTGCATCTAGTGGTAAGACTCCAGATGTGGTGTATTGACGACTGTAGAGTACGCTTCATTGCCATTACTCCTAGATCCCTACTGAGTGGTAGCAACTGTACGGGTTCTATGTATGTCTCAAAGAGGTCTTTTTTACAAATTACTGGTGTGAGATATTAATGCTACAATTATATGATTGTGTTCAAAAACTATTTAGAAATTACACGAAAAATGTTATTATAAACGTACAATGTACCCTATTCCTAACGTTTAGACATGAAATGATTTTTAGATAGGTGGACATGCCATTGAAATCTATTCGTTATTTTAAGTGAAACTAATCTGGAGGTTGTAGATTCAGTCCTGACTGCAAGTAGGTAACAATACAGGAACACCAAATACTTGTACCGGGTTATGGATAATTTAATCAGAGCAAGTGACCCCCCCGTGGATTAATTAAAGAACGTTGTTCGAAGTTCCGTGAAGGCTCCCGAATTCGACAAAAAACACCTGAAAAAAGCCGGAGAAGCCATCACCCGAAACGTTGTAAATATAACAATAAAGATGATAACTATAGTCTGAAAACCCTGAATGAATTGTTAGTGATAAAAGCAGTACTTGGAAACATTTAACTGTGTGTTCACAAATGAATAATGTTGAATATAAATATCACTGTTGATCAGCAATACTTGAAAGTCTTTAAATATGTGTTTGAATTGAATTGTTAGTGTTACAATGCGATGCTTGAAAGAATTTAACTGTGTGCAAATAAAACTGTTGATGTTTGATAGCAGTATTTGAAACCATTTACGCGAGTGCAAACAAATGATTGATATCAAGTAAAATATTTGGAACTATTTATGTTCAAACAATGGTAATCCTTGTGAGCCAAAAAAATAGCTCTGATTCATTTAAAAATAAGACTACCAACAAACTATTGACTTACATATCATATGTATAATCATTAATGCAAACAAATGAGCTCTGGCTCGTTCAAAAATATTATCTATAAATAATTCTTTTCCAAATCAGTTATATGTATTGAGAGGATTTGTCATTACAATGGTTGATATGTACTAAATTCCATCCAAACTAAACACATTGTCATGCCAGGGTTGGGACACATGCAAAGTCTTAGATAAATTAGCTCTGTGCGGATACTGGCTGCAGTCTAGAAGATCTGCATAGAGCGATAGACGATAGTGACAGATGGGGAGAGAGAGAGAGAGAGAGAGAGAGAGAGAGAGAGAGAAGGGACGGGAAAAGAGAAAGAGAGAGAAAGAAATAGAGAGAGAAGGAAATAAAGTGTCAAGGAACTCCATGCTATCAGTACGATTTGTTGTTGTTGTTGATGATGATGATGATGATGATGATCGTATTTACGTGATGGAGAGCCTCATTTACCCGAATACAAAGACCCTCTAACTGTGTGTCACTGAGACACACACAACAGGCACAGCATTACTTTGATACTCTCATATTCAAATCTCTGGTTAATTTACTGCTTACCCAAGGGCTGTGGTGGATTAATTGCTTATCTGCAAAACTTTAATTGATTTGGCAGCGTAGATATAATTAAATGCATCTGAAATTCCCTGAATCCAGTAAATAATTCATTTGCAAGGAAGACGTCCAACATTCACTATGCACAATTATCGCTACTGCTCAACACACCGCGATGTGAATATTAATGAGGTATTGATGATTGAGTTAATGGGTCGAAGACCTCTGGGATTGTTCTTTTTTGGTGCATCCCCACTGATCTCTTCTGACTGATTTAAATGGAATATATAGGCGTTTCCACAGTGGAATTATTTGCTAGATAATCTTGCAGACAATTATTTATGGTTCCCCGAAACCTGTGGTTCTATGACAAACTAACCTGGAAGCTTTTCCAGTAGAATGGGTAACTAGAAGATCGCTTGGCAGACCAGTTACATATTCACAGATTCCCCAAAACGACGCACGTATGCCAGACTAAATAAACAATTATAAGGAAAGAGAGATACAGCAGTTTATCGACTCAGAATATATGATCCTTTCTTGTGATGCATTCATCAAATTTCAAATTCAAATTATCTCGTAATCTAGCAGCCTGTTAAAGTATCAGATGCGATCCTTCTTAAAGCAAAGAGGGTTAATACGCGGGGTTAAATTCCTACTGATTTGAAATGATATGCAGCTATCATATCATTTACTCTTGACACTTTACAAAATTGAGGATATTAGCATTTATGTCCCTGGAATACGTGATGTGATCAAAAATATGGATACCAAAGCTGAACAATGAAAAACCAATAAGACGTTAATGTATTTCAGATTAGTTCTCTCTGCATTCAACATACCTATTTCCATCAACTTTCATTCAACAACTTTAAGAGCCTCGTTTCACGCCAGAATAGCAATGTGAAGCAGTGATGAACATTATTAGTGTTTCGATGGGTGGCATCTTAGTTTTTAAAAAATAAGTTTGGTTTAATGGCATATCAACCTTTTTAGGCCATTCAATGACAAACCTATTCTCCTTGAAGAACCGTAGTGGTACAATTTAACACATAACTGGGAAGATGACAGGGTTCATACGCTTTCCCTAGGATATCTACCCGAAATTGAACGTAATAGCGCGACTGGAGTACGAACTCTCTTACGTACGGTTCTGCAGTCCGTTGCTTTAATCATTACACCACGAGGACACCTCTCTAATAAGAAGTACTAAACCAACGTAAGTCGTTAGTGCCAGACTATCAAAAATATTCGTGGGCTATTTAACTCCAAATCCGACCTTGTAAAAAAAAGCAGTTGCACAATTTAAAGCATAGGTGAAAGGATAATGGAATTCATAGTTTTTTAAGACAGTTACTCCGAAGGTGAACGTAATAGAACAAATAGAGTTCGAATTCGCCTCAAGATTGCAATCAGGATTTTAATCATGATGTTGCATACTCACAACCATAATCAACTGATAATGACGACTTCAATCACGAACGACTACACTTCTTTATAAAATTCTCTTACTCTTTTTTTTTCGAAAAGGTGATGTTTGTTGTGTGTGAGAAATGAGTGGAGACTAGGACGGACTGCTATATTGACCCAAGTACTTCTTCGCCCATAGCAGTACTTCTTTCGCATCTTGGCTTGGGTTGTTCAACCGGGGGTCACTAAAGGCCCAAAGCCCTCAATCTGCAGCTGGTTCTCACTTCGGCATCCTGTCTCCAACTGACTTGAACCGCCCGGGCACCTGGTTATATTATTTCCTAACAACCACCTTCTTCCGATGTTCTTCCGCTTATTTACACAGGTGCATCTCTTGATTGACTTGGTCGAAGGTAAATATATAACAATTAAACCACGGACATTGGCCCAGCGGTTAGAGTTTTCGCCAATGGCCCGGGAGACCTGGGTTCAATCCCAGGTCGAGTCATACCAAAGACTTTAAAAATGGAACTTGATACCACCTTGCTTAACACTCAGCATTATAAGGTACGGTTCAAGGGTAAAGTGGAGCAATCCAGGGAATGGAGTAGCGCCCTCCCCTACACCTTGGTGTAGTAGCTATCGAAAAGGGAGCCTTCGGGTCACCCTCGACTATGGTCGCTAACTATTACTCCCAGACAAATATACATATGTATATACTCCCTTAATCCGCAATATTTGTCCCAGATTTTCGATTGTAAAAGAAAAATCTCAGTAATCTAAACAATTAAAATGCTTGGCGCTTTTCAACGTAATTGAACATGATTTTCGTATCTATTTTGTATATAAAAATACGCCAGGAGAGTTCTTATTTTTCTAGAGTCCTTTCTTAGTCGTATTATAATATCAAACTAATGACATTTACCTATCATCAAATAATTACTGAACTGTTTATTATATTATTAATATGATAAAAGTTTTATTATTACTTCTTTCAGAATCTAAACCAAGTACATTCATATCAGGCAAATAACTGGAGGGCATTTGATGGATTAAATAACTACGTTTGCTTTGGTTAGGTTTCTTTGTTTAATCGCATATCAACCTTTGTAGGTTATTTAATATCAAACCTATTCTCCTAAAAGAACAGTAATGGTACTATTTAACCCATAGCTAGGAGGATGAGGGGTTCATACCTTTCCCAAGAGTATTTGTCTGAAAGTGAACGTAATTAGGCGACTGGAGTACGAACTCGCTTTCTACGATTCCGCAGTCCATCGCTTTAACCATTACACCACGAGGACACCCCTATTAAATAATTAGTAATCTACATTTATGAAGGTTTTTAGGAACAAACTTATCATTTATATCTAGGAATTAACTACTTCGCAAGTACTGTTTTATAGCTATGACCACTATACATACACATATACATGCAGAAACATATTCAAAACAACAAAGACAAGCGAACACAGTTCTTTAGAAAAATATACCTCTCACTTTATTTGAAAGGGTTCGAAAGGATTACTAAAGCTTTTACTGTGTGAGAGCTGAGTTGGAGACTGAACAGAACTGCAGCATATTGACCGCCACTCTTCTGGCTTTCACAGCCTTTCTTTCCCGTTCTCTTGGGCTGCTCAACCGGGGGCCTGAGGGCCCAACCATTCTGGGACATGGTTCTCATTCCAGCATCTTCTCTCCAACTCCAACTGCTCAATCGGGGTTCCTGAGGGCCCCGTCTTCTGGGTGCTGGTTCTCTCTACAGCATCTTATCTCTAACTAACTCGAACATCCTGTGCACCGAGTTATATTATTGTTTTACGCCCACTCAATTCAACCTGTGGACAGTCAAGGTTATTCCCTTGATACCTTCGACCGGATACACCTGTTATTTACGCAGGTGCATTTCCTATTTTGACAGCTCGGCCGGGGTCAATATGCAACTCGGCCGGGGTCAATATGCAATTTTAAGGTTGCAGTTATTATTATTTTTACGGATTCTTTAACTGAAATTTAATGTTGAAGACTATAATTTTCATCAAGTATATATTTATATAAAAATGTTGATACTTTTTTATGAAGTGATGTGTCAAATACTCGCTCACTTACGAGACATTGAAAATACTGAATACAAAGATATTAAAAAGTCACTTGTTTATAAATAAGCTATGTTACGGGAAAATATTTCTTAGAGTAGATTAAACCATTGATATTTTCAAGAATACGGAGAGTTTTCCTAAAAATAGATATTAGTGATTTAAAAATGTCGTTATGTAAAATACCACCGCCATAATGATATCAATCCCAACGGTAATACAAACACATTTACAAACACAGGCGGGCTCTGTTGTTTCAGGTACGAATGGGTTTATTAACTTTTGACTTCGGTTCATGGCGACACGAAGAGAGAGATACAATTCTTAAAAGTTTATGGCAACCATACTAGGTAACCCCATTTCAACGCGCGGCACATCTTGTGATGTCTAAGATCACTGTCGGTAGAGATCTTCAAAACTCAACTACATCTTTGAACAGTCAAAATCTAACTCACCACGGTCGAATACCCAACTCTATACCTCAATGGTCAAATCTCAACTGACTCTTTTCAAAATCCTCAAATTCTCAGGACCATCTCTTCCTGGCATGCCATGATCCACACTCCAACCCCATTTTCTCTCTGGGGGTTTATCATGAAGATGGTGATTGTCATATCCTTTGCGCGTGAGCATAAATCTGCACCCAATGACTATGCACCTGAAGAGACTCGAATAGTTCAAAGCCTTACGAAACTGAATGATAAAATATAATTAACGAAAAATGATTGATATAAAAAATCCTTCATTAATTATATAACAATTAGATACTACAGTTATATGGGGATTTTACTTGTTTCATGTTTACTACAATCAAAGTACATGCAGAAATTATTTAATGAATATATTTAGGTTAGTATTCGGAATTCATTTTTCTGTATAAAAACTGAACATATGATTATTTTAGAATATATCTTTAAAAATAATAATTGTGTGTTTTAGTCTCCCAGTCAACTACAGAAACAAGATTAAATCGCGCTGTTGGCTAGGGCGGCAGAATATGCCGACTACACTTGTTCAGTAGGGGAAGACCTCCCAACGAGCTACCTGTTCACTGTAGTTGGGTGATCTGTTATAATTTAGGAAGGGATCCTGGTGGCTGACCTCTCCTTGACCTTACAAACTTACAATGACTTGCAACAATCTACTTCATTCCTTACTGGGTTAGACGGGCGGTCAAAGAGGTCCCATCTGATTAATTTGCTAGTTGTGTCAAGCCCTAACACCTACTGGTTTGGTATTTTTCAATCAGCAATTTCGGAAAACTCCCAACCCTTTTTATCTTAAAGGTCAGAGAAGATGGTGGCTGAGGATCAATTACGTGAAGAGAATAAGACTTTGGCCGCTGTTAAACTGCACTGTAATAACTATCGTCTGCTGAATCCCAGAAATGAGCTGGGTCTCGAAAACCTACCCTCAGCTCGAGTATATTGCTTGTGTATCGTTGTCTCAACAAAAATAAATGGGTTTCCCCCTCAGTAAATTCCGAACACAAATTAATCTCCATGGTCGGTTTGGGAGAACAAAACCAACGAAAAACACTAGTTACTTATGATTTTTCAAATAAAAAAAAAATAAAAACGAAATCTTTCGGAGTATGGGTCAAAAAATGAGTGTGCTAAGGTCCCAAGATTCATTTTACTTGGAAATTTGAGTGAGACCTACCGGTCAAATATTCTCCTATCTTGAAAAGAAGGTTATTTCAAGCAGAGCAAACCTTGCAACAGTTGAAAAGGTTGTTTGGTTGGTTGTTTTGTTTTACGGCGTATCAAGCCTTATCAGGTCATTTAACACCGAATTGAGTTTCAAAAAAGTCAGTTTACTCGAAGTATAGGTTTTTGTTTACAAACAGTTAAATGTCAAAATTGTTCGGTTAACTGCTAAAACAATTTCATTTCAAACAATTCAGTTTAGTGTAACTACACAGTTTCAATGTCAAAAACAGATCTATCTCAAATAATTCAGTTTAGTACAAGTACACTGTTTAGTTTTATTTTATGACATTTCTATTTCAACCAAATCATTTTAGCATAAATATACAGCTTAAATGTTAAAGCAGTTCAATTTCAAGCAATTCAGTTTGGCATAAGTGCACAGTTTAGTTCTATTTGACCGATAGATAGGACCCTATAAGGTGCGAACACTCCGGGTCACAGTCGACCTGGGAGAGCCGGCAATGAAGGGATAATCTGCTTTCCTCAAAGCTCCAGCATTACTGGAACCTTACAATGATATTGTTTAGTGTCATATCCAGGACTCTGGTAGGGGTCTAAACTCATCTGCAGAGATGCAGTCAATGTATGCTATAGCCCCAGCTAACAGTCAAAAAGTTTAAAACAGGTGGATAACCGGATACATGCCAAAAACATCCTCAAAAGTAATACTTCCATCCGACGTCGTGTTAATTGTACCCACACCTCATGAACCGAGAGTTGTCTTTGGCTACATCAGTTGTCCTTGACCCCACCAGAAGAAATAAAAGTATCTTTCTTAAAGCAAGGTGTCACCGACTACACAATAATAACAAACAGAAGGGGTGGAGAGGAATGAATATATGTACCTTCTGACTTTCAATCAAGCTAAAATGTCGAAAAAAGTAAACACTGGATATTCCCCCTCGAAAAGGTGAAGCAATACATTTTCGCATCTTTGAGGTGCTTCTATCACCATCATGTCACAACACCAGCGCGGATCTCCCAGTGCCTCTCCTGCCACCTTTCTCTATCGTCCATCGCTTCCAATATGGAGGTGCCCGTGGTGTAGTCGTTATCGTCGTAGGAAATGGACACGGCGACACGAGTTCAAATCCTGGACGAGACTGATTGCATTTCACATAGCACTAATACCCTTGAGAAAGGTATGAATCTAATTATTCTCCCTCCAGCTATGGGTAAATAGTAGGACAGACTAGGTTCTTCAGTCTTGGTTAGGCAACTAGTCTAGGAGAAGGAAAACTCTGAATTCAAACCTGTTAAACTCCGCTTAAAAATTGACCTTGTGTCATATCCTGTCCGAGCGGAGGGGTTGGTAAATAGTATCGCTTCCGATAGGTCTTCAAGGCTGCATGTTGTATCGTCATAGAGCTGTTTAATGTAGGTTCTTGCTGGTCATCTTGCCCTTGTTCGTTTATGTGAAGGGGTCTACATGACTATGTCACTTATGATTTCGTTCCTACTTTTCCAGCAGTTTCCCGCATGTTTGGTTCGTGTAACTTTCTTTCCTTTGTCAGCTTGAAACCGTTGTATTTCATTTTATCGATACATGTTCTTAGCACGTAGTCTAGGCTGATAGTAAAGAGGTATGGGGCTATTGCGTCTCTTTGCAGCACATCTGCTACAATGTCGAAATAGTTTGTGTCTCCATCCGAGGTGCGGACTTTTACTTTTTGTTCCTATATAGCATCATTATGGCTTCGACGGTTTCTTGGTGTAGGCCCAAGGCGAGTAATATTTGCTCCATATTTCCAGTACAGGGAGGGTTGCTGAGGACATTAGACTGAGGAAGGTGTGGCGAAAAAGACCCTGAATACATTGAGGAAGATTGCCCAAATACAACTAAATATCTCAACTGCTAACAAAACTACCTCAAGATCGTGTGACATATACAAAAGAGAGAGGGAAATACTTGAGATGAAGTATAAACGAAATGTGACTTATTTTAAAGCTAGGAGTAGTATAAAATTCTACATTGGAGATAACTCTTCCGTCTCAGTGGCAAGGTGTGTGAACCCCATAAGAGGCATCAATCGAGCAGGCAAATACAGAAGTCTCGTCTAAAAAACTGATCCAATTGGACCAAAAAATTGGCTAAAATTCGTAGTTCCCAAAAAGCCAGAACCAATCAAACAAAAACTTAATGCCCCCATTGACCAATCTAGAATAATGCGCATAAACATCAGAGTGAGCAATGAAAGATCAGGAAGCGCATTCAAACTATCCTCAGCCAAACTCGATAGAGACCACTCAACATCAAGAATTAAATAACCTAAAAAAACTAATCAACAATGCAATGCCAAGGGAATAAACAAATCCCCAAATAGATCTTATAGTTTTGAATGTATATATATTGAAACTGACAAGGTAATTGCAAACCTCAATCTAGAAGGTATAAAATATAAATGAGAGCAATGTAAATTGATTCAGAAAGAATATATATATATATATATATATATATATATATATATATATATATATATATATAATTGATTTTTCCTTTCATGGCGATGGAAAAATACGATTAAAGAATGATGCAATAATTGAAACCAGTCAACTCTGTGCAAATAAATGTACTCTAAATCGTTTAAAACGTTGCTTACAAATTGTTCACGTGATAATCATATATGTATCAATAAGATTTGGCACAAAGTAACAGTCAAGGGTCGATATGCCATTAAATCAAGGAACTTAACAGAATCAGCTTCCTGAAAAAATTAGTCTTCAATCAAGGATATATGTCAATAAACTTCCTCTGCCAAAAAAAAAAAAAAATTCAAACGTACACTTTTGAGTAGATAACAATCAAACCATTCTGATTAAACCCAATCAGCAAAGGAATATAAATAAAAAGAAAAGCTCTATGGTATAAAATAAGAAAGGGTTGACTTGCCATAAAATCCCACGAACCAACCGAAATTGAATTTTTCTTAAAAGTTTAGCATGAATGCGTATTGTTTTTATATTCCTTCAAATAAAAGCAAATAACACGTGTGAATGTTTACAGTATAAATATTATAAAAAAAAAAACAAACAACTGAGTATGAAAACTTAAGGTATTATTAATATTCTAATTTAATGGCCGTGGGATTTCGGTTTATGCCTTTCGGTTTAGTTAGGCTGAGAACCTTTAGGCTCAGTGCATGGGTTACTTAGTTTCAACATTAACACAGGTGTTCACACGCGTGTGCGCGGAGCGGACGTGTCGCTCAGAGATGCCACAATAGCCCAGATGGGAAACGGGGCAACAGAGCGTGGGTGACGTCACACACCGGAAGTGCGCGGAGGATTTGGGGAATTTTGAAAAAGTCAGTTAGTTAAGTTGAGTCCTGCCTTGGGAGAAGACGGTTGACTTTCACTTGCTCGCGGAGGGCTTGGGCAGGTGTCGCACGAGATGCGGTGGGGGGGGGCATATGAAAAAGTCAGAATAGAAAGAATGTGTATCTCTCTCCTTATGTCGAAGAACATTTAAACTCAAAGGTAACAAAAAGTTTCGTACCTGAACTAAGAAGTCGTAAGTGTTTTTCGTGTTTCGAGATTTCTATGTTCTTTGTATATATATATATATATATATATATATGAACATCCCATGTACATTTCGCATAATCATGTAAATGGCTATGGTACACTATTATCTTTTTAGTTTCATTTATCAGTCTTTCAGAAAGGGATTTTAAGCTTTACTGATTATTTTGACTAAAAGATGCAAATCTCTTTCTGCTTTATTTTTATTTTTATTTTTTCGATTTGCTGTTTAATCAGTAATAATGAGGACCGATTAGTTAATTATTCAATATCACTAACAAGTTCTTCAATGAAAACTGTATCCATGATCTTCGATTATTACTAATGTCCGTCACTACTTGTCCGTGCTGAGATGAAAAATCCAATTGCACATCTGCTAAGACTTTACTTGCTCCCGTCCTATTTTTCGCTGTCGAATAAATGACCCAAATAATCAAGCATATTGATTTATTTATTTTCTTTTTTGGTTAACGATCCCTTTCCCGTCAAAAGCAATTTTAAAATGTGAATGTATTTTTAAAAGTAAAAGCGTACTTTTGCTGATGTTTTGTTTTATTTTTTAAATTTTGATTAATTTTATTTTATTAAATTTTTTTATAGAATTCAATAAAAGATGCTGAGTAAGCCAGAACATTTTCTAAGCTGGTCGAATTTTGTTGAATGTTCTTTTTGCAAGGATCAATGGGAAACATTCAATGGGACGGGAAAATGTGAGGAAGCCAATAAAATTCGACATATGAAGAGGTAAGAGACAAAGAATAAACGGAACTAACAAGAAGTAGAAGAGATGCTTAAATGCAGCCTTATTACCGGCTGGGATATTTCTATTGTTTTATTGGAGCGAGGGATCGATATCTGAACCCACTAACCCGAATTTTAATTATCCAAGCAAGTAGAACAATCCACTAGACCAATATCTCAACATACTCTACTTTCGTTGCTCAGTGCAAGAGTAGTCTAAGCTAAACTCTGTTAATACCGCATGTATTCTTGTACAAGTCGAAATTTGAAGATAATTTAAAAGTTGAAAACTGACGTTTATACATAAGTAATAATTTTCTAAGTTATAAATCCAGATATATATGAAAATACATAGAGTTAACTTTGTATACCAAAATGAAATATTGCCTGACGAAAGATCAATGGTTAAGCAATACATGAAAATCATCTCAATGCATTTGGTTGAATTTTATGGCATAACGACATTAGTAAGTTATTTAATGACACATCCTGTTACCCGCCCCGATATATATATATATATATATATATATATATATATATATATATATATATATATATATATATTAAAATAGTGTATAGTTGTCACTGTGTTACATGGTGGCTCTATGGCAGACCAAATGCCGTATAATTTGGAGTGTGCTAAATATCTGTTATAGAGTAATTATATAATATACTAATAAATAAACATTTATAGGTTTTGATCAATTGTTTATTTATATATATATTTAATAACATCCATGCTATTAGAAATATATAGAAACTAGTATATATATGTAAATATATATATATGTGTATATATATATATATATATATATATATTAGTGTAATAGTTTGTAACTAATATTATTTTAAATGAGCGAAGACTCACATTTTTTCAAAGAGTTAAATGATTTCATATGTTGTTATATAACACTAATGATTCATTTAAATGTGATTTATTTCTTTGCGCACACTTAAATGGTTTTAAGTATAGTAAATGATTAAATAGTCATGGGATCTTAACAGGTACTTCCTCTTCAAGTCCGAGTAGACTTACGAGTAATAGCTATGAAAGTGTACTCTCCATGCCCCAAAGTTCGAGGAATGGAGAGGTAACATCATAAAGTTTCATGCCTAGAACAATCGTTTCGAGGGGTCTTAACCGTCAGCAGAGAAGTATTTTGCCTAGTTTACAGTGTCAACATTGGTAAATCTATTCATAAAGTATCAATATCTGATCCAATACTAATCGCTTGTTTAAATGCATCAAATGATTTAAAATATGGCTATTTAACTCTACTGATTCTTTTCAACATTATTCATTCGTTTGCACATATTTTACTTTGTTTTTGCCCAGTTGGCTGGGGCTGTATAATACACCGACTGCACCTCTTCGAGTGTCCTGGATATGACACGAAACAATATCATAGTGAGAATCCAGTAATGCAGGAGCTTTGAGGAACGCGGAGTACCCCTTGATTGCCATCGCTTCATGGTCCACCCTGGCCCGCAATGGTAGCACCTGATAGGTCCCTATCTATGGGTAAAATAGAACTCACTGCGTACTTATGCTAAACTGAATTGTTTGGATTAGAACTGTTTGACTAGACTGAATAGCTCGAAACAGAAATGTTTTTGACAAATTAATTGTGTACTTACATTTAAATTGCGTACTTACATTAAACTGAATTGTATAAATAGAACTGTTTTGGCATTTAACCATGTGTAAACAAAATCTGCACTTATACTAAATCGAATAAGCTAAATTAGAACTGTTTGACTAATCTGGATAGCTTGAAATGGAAATGTTTTTGCTGATTAAACTGTGTACTCATGCTAAACTGAATTGTTTGAAATAGAACTGATAATTTGCATAAAAATGGATTTAGCGTTAAATTACCTACAAAGGTTGATATACCATGAAAACCAACCAACCAACCAACCAACCAACCTTTACATTGTTTAAAGTTTTGCTATGTTATACTAATAACTCAATTTATCATCTTTCATTTGTTTGGGCACATTTCAATGGTTTCAAGTATAGAAAAGGATTAAAGGTTTCTGTTTGACCCACAGAGGGAAGCATAACAAGTCCAAGCATTTCACGTCAGAGTGGGCCTGGGAGTAATGTCAATGAAGGGTTACTCCACATTTACGAAAGCTCAAGGACCAGAGGCTCACCATCAGATAATTTAAAGGTATATCTCGGACAGCCATTCGGAGGATGATAACCCTTTGCAGAGATGCACTCGTCGTATTCTACAACCCCAGCTGACCTGAGCTGTATCGCAATATATTCAGTTAATCTAATTAAAATCTTTAAAATTAATTTTATTATTCATTTTAAAATCCGATCACAATCTCTCCTTAGTTAAACGTAGTATGTATTTACCCAATTCTACTACCACAATGTATTGCAATGTTAATATTTAACCAGAGTAAAAATAGTTTTAATTCAGTTTTCCGTTTCCTAAACTGCTTGTATAGCCAAGACAAAACAACCGGGTCTGTTCTACTATATTTTCAAGGAGAAAACATTGATGGATTCGGCCTTTTCCTAAAAACGTTCGTCAGGTATGAGAAAATAAAGTAACAAATATGCAGCCTAACTCTGTATTTTGTTCAATTTCGATATAAATATTTTCCATGTATAATATTAGTTCTGTAAGTGATGAAAAATTGCTTGAATAAGTGGATTCACAAGGAAGGATATTTTGTTTCAAAACGAATATTTGCTTTATAAAATCAATCTATTGATGCAACTCCATCTGAGAAAGTTACGATTTTTACTGTAATGAATTCGATCCTCACAGTGCGATTTCCATTTATAGCCGCGTGTCATTCTAAACTGTTTCTTGTCAATATAAAAGACACAAATAAAAATTTAAAGAAGTAAATGAATAAAAGTATTTGAAAAATTATATCCCGAAGAAAAATTGATAAAATTCATCGAGAAACAATTGTAAATAAATAAATCAATAAATAAATATACACGAAGACAGAAAATAACGATTGAGACATGGAAACCTGAACGGAGAAAATATGTACATATGTCAAACTGCATAATAAAGACATATGATATTTAATAGGAGGAAAAAATGAAATCCTAAACTATTTAAGAATCAATTTGAAAAAAAATAGAAAAAAGGAATTGTGAATAAGAAATAAAGATAATCTCAGAGGAAAAAAGCATTTATAAATTTCAGTTTAATTCGAATATCCTGAGATCTAAACATCGTCGAACAACATTCAGGGGATTGATATAAAATGATGACTTAAAGAAAACTGCTCACATAGTTCATTTCTAAAAATGATCAATAATTGATGTAAGTGTGTTGAAATTATTCTTAATTTGAAAAAGTATTTTTTTCTTTTATCTTTCAGTTTTTACTGGCTTTTTATCACAACTTATCCGGCTCATTATTGTACAATAGTAAGGGGTTCTTTAAATTGTGGTTCTCCTCAACTACACAAAACAAAGAAAATAAAATGAAACTAAGCAGCTAGCTCTTTATGATAATGGAACACACGTCCTTTTTTTTCAACTCCGAGAGGACTACTTGAACGCACAACTCCCCGAAAATCTCAGCAACGAAGAGCTATTGGTTTGGTCGAAGCTTTACTAAGAAAACAAAACAAGCAAAACCAAAAAGAAACACACTTAAACGTCATCCTTTGTATGTCTTGCTCACATGGTCTTTTAGTTTTATTTTACTAAGCCTTTTACTTGGATGGGGAACCAAGTGAGAGACAAACTCACTCGTAAAGTTTGTAAATCATTACATCGTCCTAGGCATCCAAAACACGGCACAGAATGTTTTCCTTTGTTCGCTACTCGCTTTTATAGAGCGTGGTATGCTGATTAGCGAGCTAAGCAAGCAAACTATTGTTAGTGAATTCGATTCACACTGGGTGTCATACACATCTAGCTCCATGCCAGACTAAGCTAAATTTATTTTATTACTACATATAATAATATATTTATTTTAAATGAATCATTGGGATTAAATATTATTCTTATTTTTAATTAATATCGTCCTTAAAATGAATTAACTAAATAATTATTACATTTTTTTAGCATTTGAATTGGATCGTCATTCTCTGAAAGCGAGAAACAACGAGAATAAGAAAAAAATAAATGAGTATATGGACTCAGCAAGACTCGAACTCACGTCACCTTTTGTATATAAGGAGTTTGGTTTAGCGCACCAGCTGCTCGACCATATCTACTACAACGCGCTATTGGCTTTTATTAAGAAAGAAATGTTAGAACGTTTTCCATCCGATTCGTCAACGTGGTTAACAATTTGCAAATGTCTTCTTTTATCTGTTGAAGCTGTATTTATTGATTTCCTATTGACTCTCCCACCATTCTTATCTGTTTTGGCTGTCTAACGACGCATAAATATATGTAAAGCTTGGACGTAAGAACGAAATTTGGGGAGGTGTGTAGAAAAGAGAAGTATATAGTGAAGAGGTATGGATAATACTCAACAACGTTTATATGCTTGTGTGCGGCAGGTTGGGAAATGTAGAATTGCAATCGTATAAACAGATACTTGCGTAAGAAAGTAATATTTTTAGGTGGAGAAGTGGTTAAAGGGAGAGAAAGAGAGAAAGAGAGAGAGAAAGAAAGAGAGAGAGAGAGAGATTGTGAAAGACAGGGAGGCGAGAGTGCGAAAATGTTGAAGAGATGTATAGTGAGGGGAGGAATAGAAAGGGAAAGCAAATGAATATTTGAAGAGTTTCAGAATTTACAGATCTGAAAAGAAAGAATATCAAAACAAAAAAAAAAAAATACAAAGATGACAATACGAGAGGAACAACCGATACCAATTTGAAAACTAACGTAAAAAAAAAAAAATCACAGAAAAGGAAAAAAAAAATGACTAAAAATAAAGCTTGATTCAAACAGGTAAAAGATTTCGATATAAATAAAAGACAAAAAAGAATGAGTAATACGGAATATAAAAAGAAGACATAGAAAGATCGTTTTACAATAAAAAAATATTTGGGGCAAAGAAAGAATGGGTTAAATGAGAAAGTTTAACGAAAAAAAAAATTGAAAGAATACAAAGGAAATCGTGGTCGAAAATAAAATAAAAATGATGAAGAGATATTTGTCTGTTAAGGAATGATAAGAAGAATGGTTGATGAAAAAGTGAAAAAGTAAATGATTGATCAAAGTAAAGAGAAAAATAATGAAATTGAGAAAGAATTCAATAAATCTATGGAGAAAAATCAAATAAAAGAAGACAAAGAGAGAAAGAGTGAGGTTGAAAAAAGAACGGAAAGGGGAATATTAAATGCGAAAATGAAGAAAGGAAGCCCTAGAGGAGAAACAGAGTGAAAAAATGATTGAATAGATAGATAGATAGATACTGTCACAAGTCGATAGATATAGACAGACTGGGATAGATAGATAGATTGTGAAAGAAATAAAAAGGAAAAAAGAAAGAAGAAATAGAAAATGAAAGTGTAAAGAACCGAAAAAATGAAAAAAAAGGAGATCAGTAGACAACAAAAGAAAAGGAGAACAAATGCATGATGTGTGAGAAAGAAAGAAAGAAAGAAAGAACGAAAGAAAGAAAGAAAGAAAGAAAGAAAGAAAGAAAGAAAGAAAGAACTTGCTGAAGAGCTAAAAATGGAAATAGATAAAGAATGGGGATGAAGATAGATATAAAAAGAGAAAAAAGAAAGGCGGAGGACAGGGAGGAAAAGAAACTGGGAAGTTGTAGGTATGAATAAGGAGATAGATATATAGATAGATAGACGGAAAGGGAGAGATAGAAAGAAAGAAAGCAGAAATAGAAAAAAAGTTGAAAAAGAACGAAAAATGAAAAAGTGATAAGTAAAGTAGACAATAGGGGCAGAAGAGAAGAAATGGCTGAAGATAAATGGGCAAAAGAAAGAAAGAAAGAAAGAAAGAAAGAAAGAACTTAGGATAAATATATAAAGGAGTAAGAATGTGTAAAGGGTAAAAATTTGTTGAAAGGAAAGAGAGAAAAAGAAAAGAAGGTAGACGTAAGTATACAAAGAAAGAAGTACAAATAGGAAGATTTTGTGAAATAAAGATGTAAAGGAAATAAAATAATAATTTACAGAAAAGAAAAGCAATTAAGAAAGGAGACAACCAAAGATAAAACAAAAAACCAGATAAGAAAGAGAAACAGAGAGAAGAACGAGGAAAACTGCTGAAATGAAAAAAATTAAGAAAGAGTATTAAAAGAACAAGAAAGAATTCAAAGAAAGAACAGGTTGAAAGCAAAAGAAAGAAGTAGTGTTTGTAAAGGGCAAGCCAAAGAAAGGCAAATAAAGAAGTGAAAAAGGAAAGAAATCAATGAAGTGCACATCAATATCAACTGTAAGATGGGAAGCTAATAAAGAAACAGAACGAAAGTATATATATATATATATATATATATATATATATATATATATATATATATATATATAAAGACAAACGAAAAGTGGAAACATTACAACGAAGTAATAAAATTAAGAATGAATGATTGAACAAATAACTGAAGAAGAAAAGAAAGAATAGCAAAAAAAAAAAAAAAAAACGAAAAAAACAAAAAAAAAAAAAAAACGAAAAAAAAAAAACAATCTTTTAAAAAATGAGCAGTAGAAAAGAAGGAGATAAAAAATAAAATATTTTTAAAACAACCCCAAAAATCTATCGACTGAGAGTCGAATTGATTTGTTATATCGATGCCAAAGAAAATCTGCCAGCTGCCAGCACTGCAGATGGTTGCGAATTTTAAAAGCTTGCCTATTGGCTGAGGTCAATTCAACACTGGATTTATGCCAGGATTTTATTCACTCACTTCCATCCTTCATTTATTTAACTACTTATATGTTTTCTTCATTCAGTTATTCTGAAATTTAAATAAACCTCCTCGATTTGCGTTTTGCAGTTTTGTTCTTTTGGTGGACAAAGAGGCTTGGCCATTTTTTCTGCTACCAACTAATCGAGGGTAGAAATTGCAGTATCAAGCTGTCTCGAGGCAATTACACAGAATTGTATCGCAGGTTTTACAAGGATTTTGGGGAATCAATTTAAAAGAACGTAATTGATTATTTTTTATTGAACAATTTTATATAAAAAGAAAAGCAAGAACAAATTAGGTTGTTCGGTATGTGATATAGCACCTTTCGAGAAATAATAAAATTCCGTTTACTAACAGTAAATGAGTCTTGGTCATTTTATTTCTACTTTTAAAAAATGTTACATTAGTAATTAAAATTTGAGATTTTAAATGGAACACTTTCTAATTTCATAAATTACTATTAATAAAATATCAAATCTTTATTTGAAAATTTCACTAAAGAAATATTTTACCCAACTTAAAACAACAACAAATGAATATTTTAAAAATAATCATAGGAATGAGATAGATTCTTTTATATCTTAGACAGTGAAAAGATAGAGACGTTTTTGTTAATTGTGAAGTCAAAATAAAGTAAAGTAAACAGTTCTGTCATGAGAAAAACAAAAACAAAAGAACAGAATTAAAAGAATGAGACAGAATCTTTGATACCTTTAATAATGAAAACGTAGGGACAGCCTCGAAAAATGAGTTCCGTTCGTCGAAAAGCTTCTACAAAAAAGATGACCAATGGGAAAACAAAATTTGCTGCTTTCGTAGACAGAAAAAGAACCCTGACAAAATTGGCTAAAGAAATCAAAATTTGTGATGGAAGGACTCTGATTCGGAAAACTATCACAAAAAGGATTTAAAAAATGGAATTATGTCCAAAATATGTTGCAAAAGAGCTTTTGCTTTTATATAAGAATGTTAAGGACAGAGATCATTTTAATGCAGGATATTGTAGTTTTGATATAAAATTGTTTAAAAGAGTAATGTGGTTAGATGACTCAAGGTTTTTTGCCTTTAGAGTGAACTTGAGATCGTTGGCTTTTCTTCTTCAGTTATTTGTGCAGTCATTCATTATTAATTTTATTACGTCGTTGTAATGTTTCCACTTTTTGTTTGTCTTTTTCGAAGAAAAAAACATCTCTGAAAACAGTGGTTAAGTATAGAAATAAGGAAATAATAGTGAGAGAGAAGACTCCTATTCTTCTGGAAGTTTGTACTCATTCGATGCTACAAAACATATTAATATGTTAATATTAACATATTAACATGTTAATATTTTTGTGAATGGACTATTACCAACTATTGACAAGAGGTTCTTGTCTTACAACTTGGTAATCATATTTACCCAACCCCTCCACTCGGACAGGATATGACACAAGGTATTTTTAAGCGTAGTTTACCAGGTTTGAATTCAGAGTTTTCCTTCTCCTAGACTAGTTTCCACACCAAAGCTGAAGAACCCAGTCTGCCCTACTATTTACACATAGTTGGAGGGAGAATAATTGGATTTATACCTTTCCCAAGGGTATTAGAGCTATGTGAAATGCAATCAGTCTCGTCCAGGATTTGAACTTGAACTATATATATATATATAGTATCGATAATTACTTATATATACATACATACATACGTATATATATATATATATATATATATATATATATATATATATATATATATATATATATATATATATATACTGGTGTCGGTTATGATGTGATGGCTTCCGTCGTAGGAGACTGAAATGAGTTCAAATCCAATACGAAGCTGTTTGAATTTCCTATAGCGCTATTACACGTTGGCTTTGTTTGAATCCAACTATTCACCTTCTAGCTATGGGGAAATCGTAGGACAGACTGAACCCTTTAAACTTGGTACGACAACCTGTTTGGGAGAAATAAAGGTCTGAATTCAAACTTGTTGATCTACCCTTAAAATTCACCTTGTCTCGTATCCTAGGTATACAAGGTCAATTTTAAGGGGAGATTATCAGGTTTTAATTCAGACCTTCATATATATATATATATATATATATATATATATATATATATATACGAGTCGCATACGATAGATTTCCAGACTTTTTCCGTATGGGCATTTAAAATTGTCGTAGACTCTTGAAAATTCAGTGTCTTATTGCTATACATCTCATGATATGACTGACCCATTTTTATAATTTCCGGTTCTAATGAACAGCTGCACCAGGAATTGGAATACACCGTATGGAATGCTTCAGACTGCTTTTCGACCATCTTGCAAGAACCGAGCATCAGTTTTTGAGTGGCATAAGAGATTCACTGAAGGCAGGGAGTCTGTGAGGTATGGGAGGAGTAAAGAAGTAAATACACCAGAGTTGATTGGCCAAACGGTTTGGTTTAGGGTAAGGGTTACTATGTTGAGGTTTTAAGGGAGTTCAGGAACAGATTCCGTCGGAAGAGTCCAACACTTTTCAAATTGGTTTAGTGGCATTTCCATCAGGCCAATCCACCAGTCCACAACTCCATCCTTGTCACAGACTATTTGACTAAGATGGGCATGAAGACAGTTCCTCCCCCTCTCTATAGTCCAGACCTTGATCCCTGAGACATATAGTTAATTTCTAACCTCAGAGGCTGTCGTTATGAGATAATTGAGGAGATGAAAGAGGCTGCGACGAAGGTCATTGACACGCTCACACAAGAGGACTTCCATGGGGTCTTACAGAAGTTGTTGGAACGGTACAACAAGTGCATTGCAGCCGGAGGAGATTACTTCGAAGGGCACTTGAATTTCATGTGTGTACTATCTATAAAAGTGCCCATACGAAAAAAGTCAGGAAAGTTATCGTATGCACTTCGTATATAGATGGAGAAATGGTAAACTTTGGTAAATCTGACAAGATGAGAAAAGTAAGTCGGAAATTGGATAAACCAGACACTGACAACAGATACCCCCCACAAGGAACCAACTATACGGCCACCTGCCTCTCGTCACGAAAACTATACACGTTTGACGAACCAGAAACGCAGGACACTGCTGGAGAAGCAAGGACGAGCTCATCAGTGATGTACTCCAATTGACCCCCGCACTTGGCCAAGCAAAAGCAGGAAAACCAGCTCGAACATACATACAGCAGCTATGTGAGGATACAGGATGTAGCCCTGAAGACCTGCCATAAGCGATGAATAATTGGGAGAAGTGGCGGGAGAAGGTCAGGGATATCCGTGCTAGCAGCACGACATGATGATGATGATTTAATGAAAGTCATTATTTAAATAAAGACGAAATATCATTGCTAAATTCGTTGTCAATGTGTGTCTGGTTTATCCACTTTTATACTTTTTTTTCGTGGTCACTTTAATCATCACATATTCCAAGGTAAAACCCCAGTCAAGACAGGCATTATTAGTGATATCTTTTTCTTAGAAAATCTCTCTATTTTTAGGACATCAGTTAAGTACTTGCTCAGAATCATCAATCGTTTCACTTCTGCAAGATTTCAGCCTAACTATTAACATTAAAAAAGAACAGAAATCATCAATCATCCAAGACCGAATCCCAACCAAATGAGATGTGTAAAACAGCAATCACTTGTTCAGCAATTTCCACACAGCCAATTAACATTGATGGAAAAAACCTAAAATATGTGTATTTGTTCTCCTATTTATGCAGAAAGATGAATTGTAGTTATGAGGAGATAATCAACCCAAGAGAAAATACTACTGGTGCTTTTGGAAAATTCCGTCTTCTTCTTCGGAATTAAAAAGACATTAAAATTAAGACAAAAATTACAATTTACCAGTCCTTCGTGCTTATTAATCTTTTGCATGGATAAGAGTACAGAAATTTCTATCGATCTCAAATTAACCAGATTGACACCTTTCGTGAGTTGATGTTACAAGAGAGAATCCCTAATTCCTTTGTTAAATGCAATAATGATAGAAACCTTTCTCGTGCAATTGCAATTTGGATATGTTCTCAGAATGAGAGGCGGCAGTGTTCCGAATTCTTCATTCATAGCAAACTCAATAAAGGAACTTTTTTTGCTGTAGGATAATTTCTTAGGTAAAGAGAGAATTTGAAAAACAACCTAATAGATGTCAGTATTTCTGCTGATGTATTCGTGCAGATTTTTTCAAAAAATTCGTAAGGAATGAAATCAAATGCCACTAACCTATCAAAGATTTAGACAGAAGCTTTTTCCAGCGTTTTGTAGAGTTGAGGAGAAGACGGAAACTTAGTCAGACATGGCATGCAAATATTATTCTAAAACATTATAAAAATTTTAATAAAATGTGTTAAATGAATTCTCCTTTACTTATATATATATATATATGTATATACATCTATATAGTCGGGGCTATCTGATAAAGCTGGTCTCACTTATAGAGGTGTTAGGTGAAAAAATTCATAATAGCCAAATGACGGTTTGTTGAATTTTTCCTCTTTTTTATATATCCTCTATTTGATATTCGTATTTTATATATATTCCTCCCCCTCCCTCTCTCTCTCTGTATGTGTGTGTGAGTTATTCTTGATTAAATGAACGAATTGCTCTCCGCAGAGTTCAATCGTCTAAAATGGTTAGCTATTCTTCGCCAATACATATTCATATAGCCTTGTGGGTAGAGGGTTCACCAATGGCCCGGGAGGCTGGGTTAAATCTCATGGTCGAGTCATATCTAAGAATCAGAAATTGGTTCTCTATGCTTCCTTACGTAAATTCAGCAATATCAGATACGGATCGAGCGTAAAGAAGATCAATCCAGGGAAGGGAGTAGTGTCCCCGCCTACATCGCAGTGTAGTACCTAATGAAAATGAGTCCTCGAGTCACCGTCTACTACGGTCGCCAACATAATCTTATATATATATATATATATATATATATATATATATATATATATATATATATTGCTCATCATTTTTCCATTTGTTGTGTTCTGGTTAGTGAACACAAGTAGTAATAATAATAAGGCAAACCACGATATGTGAGGAAAATAGTTATATTTACAGGAAAGAGTATTTACAAGAGAGAGACTGTTTGTAAGAAGAACATAGGATTAGTGAGAGAGTAATGGTATACTTCAACAATAGGAACGGCTCTTCTGGTCTGACTTGTAAGCTTATTCTCAGACTGATCTCCGCTACTGCCATATATGGCAGATGGAACAGCTCATTATGCTGAAAATGTAGGTGATACACAACGCCATTGTAATATAAATATATATATATATATATATATATAGGGAGAGAGAGAGAGATAATTTATTACATAAGGCCAACGAGTGATCCATTCCCCGAAATCGAAAAAGACGGAATAAAATATAAAACACAAAATTGATATGTTCGTTAATGTATTCCATTGATGTTACTTAAATACTAATATAACAGTAAAATCATGTTTTTGTGAAAAATGTTACACTAAAAATCACATTACAGTGAACATAATTCTCAAACTATCCAGAGTGACACTTCAAACTCTTTTAAAGAATGTATTATTTATATTTTTTTTAATGTTTAAAGCAGAAAAAATGTTTTTCTAGATCGCCAACTTCACATCGAACGAAGAGGCGTGTTCACTGACCTTAATCTCACAAGTTAACCTGGCAAAAACAACTGAAATAAATAATTCCAGTTAATTTATCTCAATAGCATTTACATAGACATTTAATTAATCGGTAGACGCATTCTTACATAAAAAAAACCTATAAACACATATACGCACTCAAGTATACCGATATTTACGCGTAAAAAGAGTAAACGCGTCCATATACATTTTATACAAGGAAATTATCAAGATTGAGGATATAGATTTTATTTGATTCAAAACATTGAAATTGAAATATAGACGTGGTCACAACTTATCAACTTATATAAAAATGTGATGGTATCTTGATATCTCGACTGGTATGTATAACACCACAAATTTATTAGACCGAGTACCGTGCGATATTTCATTGTTTTCTTAACTGAAGAATGATGTCAATGATATATTTTGAGGACATCGAGAACATTAAAACTAATACAAGTACAAACATTAAACAGGAAAACATATGCACGTGTGTGTGTGTGTGTGTGTGTGAGAGAGAGAGAGAGAGAGAGAGAGAGAGAGAGAGTGAAGATTTCGTGGGCTCTGACATCGAAGTAAGCAAGTTCAAACGCCAGTTGTGTTGTTTCGTTCATTTTCGGAGCAATATCCTTGAGAAAGTTATGGACTCCATCATCCTCTGTAAGTGTGGGTTAGATAGTACCACTACTTTTTACAAGACTAGTATTGACATTAAATAACCCACGAAGGTTGATATCCCTTTAAACAACCCAACCAACCAAACTATATATATATATATATATATATATATATATATATATATATATATATAAAGATGAAGTTGTTTGTGTATATATCTTAGCATAATATTTGATTTTATAAAATTGTTTGATGATGTTGCCACTGTATTATTGATTGCTTTTTTTGCATTTCGTGAGTGTCCCAATGGCTTACTCCAAGCCTTTAATAAGAGTCGTTAATCCACTTGAAAAGATGTCTAAACGAATAACCTAATGTTTTCACAAGCACACACACAAGCAAAAAAAAAATGATCGCATTTTTATTCATTCCTACGACAAAAATAGAATGGCCAGAGAAGAAGATGCTACAGCAAGGCGAAAACGTGAACCGAACCAGGCCAAAGAACAAAAACATGTCTAACAATTCATGTATACCTGTTAATTTGAATTTTTTTCACGTATTGTCTTTGCTTTCTTTCTTTCTTTCTTTCTTCCTTTCTATTCAAATCACGTAAATAGTTCCAGTAAAACTTCATTAAAAAAATCTCAAACACAATGGAAACCAAAATCTCAGATCCATTAACGAAAACAGAAGTGCTGATCCCTATGTTCATAAATCAGTCATTTACACATGCAACAAGTTTTATTTCATTTATATGTACTAATTCACCAAGTCAAAAATTAACAATGAATTAAACTTTAATTTTCTTTAAGAAAATCCCCTTGGCATTCAGAACATTTGTTCCTGGGAGTTTTCCAGTGGTTGAAGCACATCTGAAATCCTTTTTTTGATTGCGTAAAAAGTTGGGCTTTAGTAGTTATTTGAAGGCTTCCCACCTTTTCAGCGCTTACACTTGAGATTAAATTTCAGTTTTGGAAATAAGAAAAAATGGCATGAAGCATGAAGCAAGGTGGTACTTTTTCCCTCATTTCACCTGCCATGAGTCAAAAAGTGCATCTATTTTTCTTCTACAAGGATGGTTTTCACTCTAAACAACCCAACAAAAGTAGAAATGATATAAATTCAATCAGCGAACCATCTAAATTTTTGCTTTTTGTACACTAAAACCCGTGTTGAACGTTGAATATTCTATTGACTAAATTTAGTTTGAAAAGCGAAATTCACCGTGGCATGGTTACTAACCTACTGGAAAGTGATATCGTTCAGGAAATTATTTTCACTTTCGGACTATTTTTGAAAAAGTTTTGAACCCCATACCCTTTGTTCAATAGGTAAAGCAGTACTACAACTGTTATTTTACAAGAATAGCTTGGGCAGTAAGTTACCCATGAAGGTTGATATGCTGTGTTTGGCCATAACGTTTGGATTAAATTCTATCAAGATAACAGCTAAAAATATCAAATGTCAGTAACTCGTTTAAAGTTCGTCTAGACGTCCAGACAACATTACTTTTATTATATAATCCACTCTTCTTGTGATTGACTAAATTTTTTATTTGACACGTTGAGTAGAATTTGAATAACCGCCAAACGGCTAAAAAGATACCATGAGTTTAATTGAACTTTAAAAGCTGTGAGTTTAATTGAACTTTAAAAGCTGTAGAAAGCTTAACAATTGTAGAATGAGGTGATTCAAATTCTTGATGTTAGAATTTAAATTTCAGCTTTAGTATGTTTAGCCAGAGCAGTTGAAAGATCCAGGCCTAATTTCTATGAGTGTCCCAATAGCTGACTCGCAGCTATTATTAAAACTGGTTTATTCAATTGAGAGGACGTCAAAATGAATAACGTTATTTGTTCACACACACACACACACACACACACACACACACACACACACACACAGAGGCGCGGAGTGGGGTCGAAAAGAAAAACACAAAACAAAAAAATCTTCGCAATTTTTACTCATTCCAATTAAAAGAATAGAGTAACTCGAAAAGAAGAAGGAACAGCAAGGTGAAAAGAACGACCGATTCTGATAAAAAAAAAATTAAAAGAAGCCTATCAAATAATTTGTCTACACATGTCCATTTGAATAAAAAAATTGATCATTAATAAATAAAAGGAAATAAATAAATAAATAAATAAATCCCAATAATCTATATCACATCTCATATATTCTTATAATGAGGAATTGACCACCTCCTACCATCAGCGCCCTTGATGCCCAGTTGTGTGACACACAACATAAGGTTTGTAATGCTACCTCCTGCGCTTGGTGAAAGAAACGGTCACACTTCTGAAACAGATTTAAAAAAAAAAAAAAGTTAGAAAATGTCCGAGCAGCAAATAACAACTTAAATCCCCGTCCTTTTTCCGAATTAGCAACTACTTTTCAAAAAAGAAAAAAAAAAAAAAAAGAAAAAGAAAAGATTTTCTTTGTTCGACAAAAAATACCACCTAACATATTTATGCTTTTGGGGATGGTTCAGAGGGAAGGTGCAACTTTAGTAATAATGTAAGTTGGCTTTTTCCTGCTATGAATTCGTCGTCATCTCTTAATTTCGTCTTTGTCTCCACCGACATTTTCCGAGATCTTGAAGCGTCACATTTTTAATTTACAAAAAAAAAAAAAAAAAAAAAAAAAAAACTAAAACAAAAAACATCGTGATAATTTCTGTTAGTTCGTTGTTTGTAACTTTGTTTAATGGCATATCTAGCTTCATGGGCTATTTATTGCTAAATTGTTATGGGTAGAAAAATACCTGTCAAACTATTTTAAACCATAGAAGCGGATATATGAGGATTCACGGATTTCCAAAGAGTATTTGCCCGAAATATCATGACTGGAGTTCGAACTTGGATACTCCGATATCGTAGTTTAGCACCTCAGCCACTGTGCCAATGAGACTTCTCCTTGACCATCTATAGTAATTAAGCCCACTGAAATTTTTGTCATAAATCCAAGGGTTTCTTCATGCAAGGATTTCTTTGTATCCTTGAATGACCCGTTATAGCAATATTTTATCTTTCGTTTCTTGAAATTTGATGTGTTTACTCCATACATGTTTGAAAACGATATAATTACTGGTTGAAGTAATTCTTTCACCGACTTTCATTTCAGTCAGATAAACTTTCTTGTTTATCAAAAATTTATACCGGAGTTTACTAAATATAATTGTTGCTGTTAAAGCTAAAGCTATATTTTACAAAAGATGTTTTCGTAATGTATTCTGAAATTGTCATAGGAATTAAATATTGACAAAACATAAATATCTAAAAAGCACAGATTTTTAAAATTCTCAAAAAACATCGACTAATTATCTGATGAATGGTATTTGTCGGCCGTCACACTAACCGGACGAGAGTGAGACAAGGCTTTATTTTTAAGGTGGGTCAAGGCACAGGGCCGTTGCTCAGACGTGCCCAGCATTTCCAAAAATGCCTCGGGCTACGTTGGCATTCTCCTTAAAAAGGGGGTACCTCAAGCGCCAGGTGATATACCTAATCCATGCGAGGAGGGTTAAAGCCTGGGTGGACGGCCCCCTGAGGTTCGAGGTATGTCCATGCCGGCCGAAGTGTGTCCCATCAACTAGATTCGGGGCATTCAATGAGAAAATAACTCACGACACAATAATACGGATAGATAATTTTGATTAATTAAAAGTAAACCTGGATTTTTACACATCCAAAATTCAAACAAGTTATTCAAAAACGTTATCAAGGAATACCAATTAATATTAAAACTACAAGACGCCTAGGGTGATACAGAAATAGAATTATCCGTCATACTAAATTTGATGAATAAAATCTGCTAATTTTTCAAAGTTGAATAAAATGTTATTTGTTCATTTTTGGCGCAGAATTTTTTCCATTAGACGTCAAAATATGTGTGTACATGTTTATAAAAAATCTCTTAAATCACGATTACTTCGCTAAATAGATACTTTGCTCAGTCGGATGGGGCTGTAAAATACACTGACTGCACCTCTGCGGAGGGGTTAGATCCCCCTCCAACGAGTGTCTTGGATATGAGACTAAACAATCTGATGGTGAGGTTTTAGTGATGTTTCGGCTTTGGGGAATGCATAGGACTTCTTTCTTGCCATTGCTCCCAGGTCCACTCTGGGCTGGGGTTGTAGTATATGATAGGGCCCTATCTATGGATTAAATCGAACTAACGGCATACTTATGCTAAACTGAATTGTTTGACCAAACTGAATAGTTTGAAATAGAAATATTTTTGACAATTAAACCATACTTACATTACCGAGAATAACCGGCTCATTGGCCTAGCGTGTCTGCTAATGGTCCCGCAGACCGGGGTTCAATCACAGGTTGCGCCATACCAAAGACTTTAAAAATGGTACTTGATATCTCCTTGCTTAATACTCAGCAATAAAAGGTATGTATTAAGGGTAAAGTGGAGCAATCGAGGGAAAGGAGTAGCACCCTCTCTTACACCTAGGTGTAGTAGCTATTGAAAAAGGAGCCTTCGGGTCACGCTCGCCAACTATTTTACTAACATTTAAACTGCGTGCTTATTCTAAACTGAATTATTTGAAATGGAACTGTTTTTTTTTTTACATTGAAACTGTACTTACACTAAACTGATTTGCTTATTATTGAACTGTCTTGACATTTAACTGTGTAGACCGGGGTTTAATCACAGGTCGCGCCATACCAAAGACTTTAAAAATGGTACTTGGTATCTTCTTGCTTAACACTCAGCAATATAAGGTATGTATTAAGGGTAAAGTGGAGCAATCGAGGGAAAGGAGTAGCGCCCTCTCCTACATCTAGATGTAGTAGCTATTGAAAAAGGAGCCTTCGGTTCACGCTCGCCAACTATTTTACTAACATTTAAACTGCGTGCTTATTCTAAACTGAATTATTTGAAATGGAACTGTTTTTTTTACATTGAAACTGTACTTACACTAAACTGATTTGCTCATTATTGGTTCGGTAGATAAATTCTTAGTTTTAATTGTTTACTTTTATTTGTGATAATTAAAAAAGGGAGATAACATTTTCTGGTTACATTGAAATATTTCATTTACTTTTATTGAACTGACTTCCATAGACTGATATTTTGTTGCTTAAGGAAGGAAAGCTGAATAAATAAACATTATTGATAGGTTAAAAGATGGTTCAGCAAATATTTTTTGTCAATCATCATTTTTATTGGTGGATTTTAAGTGAACGATTTTTTTTGTGATTTAAATCTGAAAGGATTATAAATACACTGCCATAGGATTTGTGAAATTACGATTAGTTATGATGAATTTCCAAATGATTATTGCTTATAGTTAACAAATAAGTGTGTGTAACTATTTTCTACTGAAGAAATAAATTATATTTCGATGCTAACATTTTCTTCTGTAGTTTCAGAGTTCGTTAAATTTAAAAGTCTGAAAAGAATAGAAACAGATTACAACATTATATTTGTATAAAATATCATTCAATCACCAATCTTTAGAAAACTTACTATGTTTGTGGAAGTACAACTCTGAATTCAAAGCAGACAAACGGCTCTTAAAAATTAGTCTTGTGTCTCATCCTTTCTCTTGCTGAAGATTTGGGTAAATACATGCATAAAACATTTTGGTCGTCTGTGGGGGACAGACAAGCAAATTCTTCAAAATCATCATAATATATTGTGTTTAGTTAAATCCGTAGTATTTTTCCTAAGTTATCTTAAAAGGTGGAGCTTTTCGTTTTTTTAAGCAGATTAAATCCTAGTTTTTGTTTTTGCTTTTTTAAAATTATTTTTTTTTTACTTCTTTGTCTTACAATATCTGATTAACAATGCAACGTTTTAAACAGACTGGGTTTTAGAATTCACTGCCAACAGACTAACTGTCGGATTATTATTGAAGAGGATGTTTTACTTTATGTCATTACACATTTTTTGGCCGGCAGATTCCAAAACTATTTTAAATTCATTTTCACTCTTATTTCTAGCTAAAGATTGTGAATTGAATAACATTTTATAGAAATGTTAACAATCAAGTTATAAACTGTTTATTTCTTCTCTTTTTTTTTGACTTTTTAAAATATGTTTTCTCAGTGTTTTGTTTAGTTCTTCAAAATCATTTTTTTTCTTGAATGTTGCGAAACACTTGAGAATATCTGATCGACTTTTCGAACGCTGCAGGTGTGAGTTTAGAATTATTCGCCCCATATTCTGAATTATTTATAAATTGTGCATCGTTTCCAAATCCTCTTTTTCTCTTTTTGTCACTTGGCAACGGAAAACATGTATCGATTTGGCACTGTGAGATTTTGCGTTGTAGAGCAAAGAGGGAAAATGACGCATAATGTGTATTCAAGTGATGAGAGTTTTGAAAAGGAATCGAGAAATGGCGCTAAGGAAGGAAGACATTTTTACTGAAAGCTGGTCGACAGGCATAGTCACTGTCCTGAAGTTAGTAGTAAAAAGTAAGATCAGATGAGGTAAGAGTCCCAAGTGATGATAGTTCGGGTATGAAATTCTTAAAACTTCTTACAAAAACTTTTGGAAAGGTGACACTACATGTTAAGAATGTCTGTTCACATTAAGCCACGCAAATGTTGCCAATTGTAAGAATGTGTTTACCTTCATATTTTTATTTGCCTTTTTTGAACAGATGATGTTCAACTTTTATGGTTGTTATAAAAAGAATATTTTCAGCTTTTTTTTATATTTCTCACTTATAACAACATGATAAACTTTTAATGTTTGTTTGTTTTGAACATATGCTTAAGGTTTTTTTTATTTGCCAAGTCGAAGAATATGTTCAATTGTTTTATGTTGTATATTTGGAGCATATTTTCAACTTTTTATTGTTGCCACATATAAGAATATCTTCGTTATTTTACATATATGTATATTTGCCTGTTATCGGAATATATTAATCTTCTAAAAATACATTTGTCCATTTCAAACACGTTTTC
Organism: Sepioteuthis lessoniana; assembly: GCA_963585895.1. Classification (NCBI taxonomy): domain Eukaryota; kingdom Metazoa; phylum Mollusca; class Cephalopoda; order Myopsida; family Loliginidae; genus Sepioteuthis; species Sepioteuthis lessoniana. The sequence goes on from OY757904.1 coordinate 106,614,934, forward strand.
TTATATATATATATATATATATATACATATATATGCGTGTTATAAAGGTATGTTCATTATTTCTTATATTTGCCCTTCGTAATAAAATATTCATCAATCTTTTTATTTGCCTGTTTTGAGAATATATTGATACTTTAAAAATTTGAATACTGTGAAAACAATTTTTTACTTTGTTTTTGGTTTTGTTTTGTTCAGATTTTATGGCATATCAATCATTTTAGGTTATCTAATGCCACATTTTTTTCATACAAATAAACAGTTCTATTTCAAACAATTCAGTTTACCATAACAACAGTTTCTTTTTGTTTACACACAGTTAAACGTAAAATTTGTTCTATTTCAAACAATTCTCTTTAGCATAAGTACGCAGTTTAGTTCTATTTGACCCCAAAGATAGGACCCCAAAGCTCCAGCATTACTGGATCCTCAGCATCAGATTGTTTAGTTTCATATCTTGGACACTCGTTGGAGGAGTTTAACCCTCTGCAGAGATGCAACCGGTGTATTCTACAGCATCTGCCGACTTGGCCATAGGAGACTCGTTGGAAGAGTAATACCCCCACGCGTATACGTATGGCGAGTCAAGAATCAAGCTAACTCCACAAAAAATGACTTTATTCTCAGAAAAGGGCTGGCACTTGTCTTTTTTATGGTAGAATCAGGATTAAAAACAGTAAGATAGCTGACAGAGGTGATGATATAAAACAATTCAATCCTATTCCAGAAGGTAAGGCAAATGGGATTGCTGCAAATTAGTTTGACTTATATAAACCCCCGACTTATACAAGGGTATAAACGGTGTATTTTGGGGATTGCTATGCCTGTAAATAATTTCTGTATATTGGAAAAATATGGCAGCAAAGGAAGGAGAATTAGAGGCTGAGAGCTGTCGCTTAGATTCCAGGAAACAATTTAAGTAGAACGGTTTCTTATGACGGGAAATTATTAAATGGTATTTAATTTTGGCTGTAAAATATTTTGCTTTATTTTTTCCGAAAGTAAAGAAATCAAAACTTTCATCAACAGACAGTTCAAGTAGAGGAATTTTGTCAAGTGCAATACACTCCCAGCTTCATATTTATTTTATAAATGTAATTATATTCATGTGGCAACACCGACGATTTTGAAAAAATGTCTGATCAATCTGACAGCATGAACATATTCTATATATTTTGGAAACAAATCAATATAACCGTTTCTTTCGGAAGGACCTGTCTGTAAAAATGACTTCTGAACGGTTAAGCGGACTGCTTTTCTATGTAATAGATCGCTTGACCATTCATCTGTGTATATATACCCTACTTTATCAATAATTTTGATAAAAGATATAGAAACACCACAAAAATTAGACGACTTATATTTGTCCATCATAAACTTACTTCTCTTTTCTGTTTGTCTCATTCTTTATATATATATATATATATATATATATATATATATATGTACGGCACACACTACCACATGCACACACACTATCATACATACATACATATGTATATATATATATATATATATATATATACACGCTCCCCCATGAGGGTTGAGCACTCTGGTGAAGGAATTGTCGGCGTAATGCATAGATCTTCGAAAGAATTGAGCACTCTGGTAGCCGATAGGGTATAAAAAATGTAAACAAAGGCTGCTGCTGCTGTTGCTAAAATAAATACCTTAAAATTCCCTTAGCCAACGTAGTCCGCTTGGTGGCCGACAGGTCCGA
>OY757904.1:106621650-106664150 GCA_963585895.1 Sepioteuthis lessoniana
TTGAGGACAAATGTTCACATTCATACCGCTTAATGATTTACACATGCACGTATATATATATATATATATATATATATATATATATATATATATATATATATATATATATATAAGAATGTATAAGCATTGTATGAATGAAAAATGATAATATATATAATATCTCCACTGTAAAAAATTCTTGATTAAAAAATATCATAAAAAATATATAAAATATCATTTTTATTATAAATCATTATCTATTTAAAAAAAAGTTCAAATCCCATTCTCATCGGAAGCAATATTAGGACAATTAAATCAATTTTTTTCGTGCAAAATCTGATGATTGCCATCACGACCAGAAATAAATTCATAATGACACCAATGAAGTGATTTTTTTTTATCTATTTGTAAAAAGAATGTTTTTAGCTCTGTACGTTGAGTTTTGATGTATTTTTAATCCCAAATTAATTATACGTCGATAGCCGTTGATACAGAGCACTCAATTTGGATACTCGTACCCCTTGGATTTTTTTTCTCGGATTATATATGTACATATATATATATTAGAGAGTTGGGCATGATTTCATTTGAGATTAAATAAAAGGATTCTTATAAACCTCCTGGAGGGCTCAGTGTAACTTCACATGGGAAACCAGCTTCTTCAACTCGCCATTGCGTGATGGCTATCTGAAGAGGTTGCTTTCTCGTATGAAATGTTCAAATAAAATACATTTGTAATAGCCAAATGACGATTTATTGAGGTTTTTCCAATACCATATAAGTATAAACAATCGTTTAGGAAGCTTTTGACAAAATAAAATGTACCCAAATGCTCACCACCATATCAGTATAAAAACTAAAATAATAAACGATCTCAATAGATTATTATTATTTCATTCAAGTAAGTTTCTTGGCTCTTCTGTTGTACAAATGAAACGAACTTATAAATATATTTCTGTAGCAAGAAATCGGAACCTCGATTACTTTGTAATGGTTCAGAGGTAGTAAATACATATATGTAAATTTTCATCAAGCATGGATTTGATCAACGCTAACTTCCAATTTAAAAACTTCTTAGAGTTGACATGTTGGACAAATGAAGGACCATTGGCGCATAATTACCCATGTAAGACGAAAAGAAAGCTTGCAAAGAACAACATACTCCCACTCTCGTTTTGACCATTATCTGGTGGAGGAAGAGGACATATATATCTCTTCTAATCTAACCAATTCCTTAGGGGATTTTGGAAAAGGACGCTGGATATAACGGTCAGGGAGAAAAAGTGGATAGTAGCAGAGTATCAAGCTTTAGGACCACATGATCGAAATATATTCAGTTTTAATAAGCTTAGCACATGTTTATAGTTTTTATAAATTGCAGGTTAACAATAATAAATAGAAAAAAAATTGTTGCACTTATACTTCTTGTTAGTTGCTTTTTCATATTTTTGTTTAGATTTGCTGACTTTTCGTTTTACTTAAAACGTTTCGTTTACAACCTCCCTAATACGGACTCGGAAACATACACGCTGACAAACAAAACTACAACAACAACAACTTATATATATATATATATATATATATATATATATATATATATATATATATATATATATACTCTAATATATATATATATATAGTTTTTAGAAAAAATTCTATGAATCTAGTACCGTGAAAAAACCCAGATGATGTTTGGTTTGGTTTGGTTTGGTATGGTTTGTTGGGTTTTATGCCATATCAACCTTTGTAGGTTATTTAATGCCAAATCCATTTTTATGTAAATAATCAGTTCTATTTAAAACAATTCCGTTTAGCATTAGTACACAATTTAATTGTCAAAACATTTCTATTTCAAACTATTCAAGCAGTTATATATATAACAATTCAGTTTAGTGTAAATATAGTTTCAGTGTCAAAAAATAGCTCTATTTGAAATAATTCAGTTTAACACAAGCACGCAGTTCAAATGTAAGCACGGTTCAATTGTCAAGAAACATTTCTTTTTCAAGATATTCAGTTTAGCATAAGTATGCCGTTAGTTCTTTTTAACCCATAGATAGGGCCCTATCAGGTGCTACCATGCCGGGCCAGACTGGACCTGAGAGCATTGGCAATGAAGGGATGCTCCGTATTCCCCAAAGTCCCAACATTACTGGGACCTTACCATCAGACTGTTTAGTGTCATATCTGGGACACTCGTTTTGGTGGGGGGTCTTACCGCTCTGCAGAGGTGCAGTCTGTATATTCTACAGGCAACCCAGATGATGTAATTTCTAAATAAGCACCACAGTCTTGCCAAAAGAAAAAAATATCTAAAATATCTAAGCTAATACGTCAAAGTGCACAGTACTCTAAGCTGAGTAAATCTAGAAGAGCCACTAATGACATAACAAGGTATCAGCTAACGGATCATCATTATAAATCAGATGATGATCTCGTAGGTAATAGCTTGGTAGGTAGTTTCCGCTATGCATTCTCTATCTGTCTCTGGGTTTGGGTTTGGGTTCTTTGTTTAATGGCATATCAATCTTTGTAGGTTATTTAATGCCAAAGCCATTCAAGAACAGTAGTGGTACTATTTAACCCATCGCTTGGAGGATAAGGGGTTCATAACTTTTCCAAGGGTATTTGTCCGAAAATGAACGTAATAGCACGACTGGGGTTCGAACTCGCTTATTCCGTAGTCGATCGCTTTAACCATTACACCACGAGGACAACCCCTATCCCTCCTCTCTCTCCCTATCTCTCTCTCTCTCTCTCTCTCTCTCTATCTATCTATATGCATATATACATATATATATATATATATATATTCCTTTATATATTCTCTTATATATATATATATATATATATATATACATATATATAGTGCAGCTGATTGAGTGTGCCTGGTAGTTCTTTTTTTTTTCCTTTTCTCTTAAATAAATGTTTTCCAAGTTTTGGTATCATATTTTGTATAAAGGAATTTCTTTTCTTTCTTTTTTTTTTACTCCAACTACCTACTTCCGCTCTTGCACCATAAAGTCATTCATTGAATTGGGAGGAGAATACTAAGTATTTCATTATTTTCTTTGTCTAATTATGCCAAAGTTTCATCTGATTTTTGCATCCACGTTGATACATGAAACTTTCAGTCATGAGATAATTATAAAATGTGGTAAAATTGTACTTTCAGTGAGGTTGTGTATATATATATATATATATATATATATTCCATTAAAATAGGGTAACATTCTAACATTAAGGAAATATCTTTTATTCGTCTGCAGCATTCTTTCAAAATCAATGATACGAACAAATAATTTCATAGTTGATGAATATATATATATATATATATATATATATATATATATATATATATATATATATATATACGAGGATCATAAAAAATGTATGGCAAGATAATTATTTTTCAAAATTTTTTTACGCATGCGTAAACTATGCATTGTTTAGAATTTATTGATAATATTCTAATTTCAGAAAAAAGATGTTTATTTTAAAGCTATTCAAAATGGTTCAAAATCATACACATTGCTTGAACAGCTATATTATATATGATATTTACCAGATAGATTTTAGGTGTTTGATATGGCTGCTTATGTTCTAGATATTTACCAAAAAAAAAAAATTCACAGCAACAAACAATGTATCATAAAACAGAAACACTTGAATTTCAGTTATTACAACTAAACAATATGCGATCGGGATACTTGATATATTCAAGTATATTAACAGAATAGATATCCCAGCAAAATTGTTTTTTTTAAGCAGCGTTATTATTTCCTTTAGAAGTATGGGCACAATTTTTGAGCTCTTGGTAAGCAGAAAAGACGGTAGTTAATAAACACCCAAAATAACCGGCATTCAAATCACCTACATGTATACAAGCACATCAATTACCAGACTTTTAAAAAAATGCGTATTTAATAAATCTAACTGAATGAATAATGTTATTTTTTGAACGAGTGTCTCTCTTTAAGTCACGCACACCCACATGTGTGTACACACACACTCACATCCGAGCCCCCACGTATATATATATATATATATATATATATATATATATATATATATATATATATATATATATAATAATTACCCGCATGTTTTCCTCTAAATCAAATTACCTTCAAAGCATATTGCCTAAAGGTACAATAAGATAATTCTAATGTTAACGAGACAGGTAAAAAACAACCTACATTAATGAAGAATAAAGGACTAATATGTTACACACATACCTACACACATACACACGCTCATACACATATAAATGAACGCAAACATACATACATACATACATACACTCTGACATTTTCATATTTGCACACAAACACACATAACACGCCTGTCAATAGAAGTTCATGCTTACCCAAAACATTATTGAACCGAAATCAATTTGTAAAATGGATATTCCAATATATTTTCTTCTTATATGCGAACAATATATCATCATCATCATGTTGCACTTCCAGCACAGATCTCCTGACCCTCTCTCACCACACGTCTCTATCGTCCATCGCTCACGGGAGGTCTTCAATGCTATATCTTGTATTGGCACAGAGCTGTTGTATGCAGGTTCTAGCTGATCATCCTGCTTTTGCTCGTCCATGTGAAGGGGTTCACAGGAATATATCGCTTATGATCTAGCCTTTACTTCTCCAGCAGTCCCGCATGTCTCCTTCGTCTGACTTGGATAGTTTTCCTGACGGGTGGTTCGTAGCCGTACAGCTGCTGTTGCCTCCGGGAATTCTTCAATATTGTTCGCAGCATTCTTGAGTGCGAGTCATGGTAATCTTTCGGTGCCTGTTTTTATTCTCATCTATAGAAGCCACCCTTATATATATATATATATATATATATATATATATATATATATATATATATATAAACACCTCTCTGTGTGTGTTTTTTTGTATTTAAATGGCATATGAACCTTCGTAGTATTGGTACTATCTAACAAAGGAAAGCTACTACATAATACCTTATAATTCCCGACCTGACGTGGGTCGCAAGTTGGCTGAGCAGGATGATCCCAGCTTCAAGCGTCCTAAGTGCTTACCCACACTGAAAAGTTGTGATACAATGAAACTGTCTGTGGATGACAGTATATATATATACATATATATAAATTTGGCGACCGTAGTCGAGGTCGACTCGCTGGAATGCTCTACTTAGCCGTTGACCCTTACCTCATAATATTGAGGATTGAGCAAGGAGGTACCAAGCACAATTTTTCAGTCTTAGATATTACTCGTCTTTAGTCTTAAATATTACTCGACCTGGGAATGAACCCCGGTCCCCCGGGCCATTTGCGAACATTCTACTCACTTGACATTTAGTCTTTGTGTATATTAGACTATAGACAGACGTGAGCAGTATTGTCTAGTTAAAGGCGTTGACTCTTCCAGAGTATCTTCATCGTCTTTACAAACAAGATAGACACATGGTACCCGTGAGTATACATCATCATCATGTTGCACTGCTAGCATGGATCTCCCTGACCATCTCTCGCCACCCGTCTCTATCGTTCATCGCTCCCGGGAGGTCTCCAAAGCTTGATCCTGTAGAGTTTTTGCATATAGGTTCTAGCTGGCTGTAGTACCTTTGCTTGTATAAGCACAAATGTCTAATTCAAATCTAAAGATGTTACTCACGGATTGAATAAGATTTTTTATTGTGACCCCCCAGCCTTTGATAATGAATATTACAAAATTCATGTTTATGCTTTATTACTTTTTAAGAATACTTCTATCAGTATAAATATATATATATATATATATATATATATACAAACATACACACACACAACCACACACTCTCTCTCTCTAACACACACACACACACACAGATATATATATATATATATATATAGAGGATTGAATAGAATATAAAATCAAATTGGCTGAATTCAAATTTTAGTTAAGCAATCCGTTTAGTGTGATTTCTTCGTTTAATGGGATATCAACATTCGTGGGTTATTTAGTGCTAAAGCGACCCTTGTAGAAGAACAGCAGTGTTACTACTTAACCCGTAATTGGAGGGATAAAAGACTTTATAACTTTCTTAAGGGTATTAGTCCGAAAGTGAAGGTAATATCACCTATAATAAACAATCAATACTTATAAATAAATAAAATTTCAATATAGGGCGGAATCACTATGGAGTAATAACTTAAGTGCTGAGCAGCAGACTTTAAATAGGTAAGTGAGTTCGAACTCTAGCTGCGCTTTTACGTTTACATTCAGACAAATACCCTTAGGAAATGTTAGAACTCTTCTTTCTCGGGCAATCATATTTACCAACCCTTCCGCTCGGGCAGGATATGACACAAGGTCAATCTTTTAAGCTGAGTTTAACAGGTTTGAATTCAGAGTTTTCCTTCTCCTAGACTAGTTGCCTCACCAAGGCTGAAGAACCTAGTCCGTCCTAATATTTACCCATAGCTGGAGGGAGAATAATTGGATTCATACCTTTCCCAAGGGTATTAGTACAATGTGAAATGCAATCGGTCTCATCTAGGATTTGAACTCGTGTCGCCGTGTCCATTTCCTGCGAGGATAACCATTAAACCACGGGCACTTATTTCTTGGGCTATAGATTTAATAGTATCATTGCTTTTCTTCTACAAAGATAGTTCTGGGATTAAATAATCCGTTAATTTTCATATGCCATTAAACAAGGAAATCAATAAAACTACATTATATATATATATATATATATATATATATATATATAGATATATATATATATAGATGTATCTGAAATGGTTTAGTTTAAAACAAAATTACAATAATATAACACGATAAAAAAATACGACGAAGATATGAATACATGAAATATACATAGGGAATCCGAAAACACTCGAAATTGGTTCAGGTACGAAACTTTTATTTACCTTTTTGAGTTTAAGGTTTTTCGACATGAGGAGAGAGACACACAATTTCTTTCTATGCTGTCTTTTCCATCTGACCCCCACCACGTGTGGCCCCCGCTGCAAACTACTGGTCTCGCCTCGGCGAGGTACGAAAATCGACTTGCTTTGTCCAAGCCTAAATCTCAACTCTCTCGTTCGGAGTTTAAATCTCAACTCACTGTTTTTTTTTTATTCCAAAATCCTCAGCGCTTCCGGGCATGACATCATTCACGTCCCCGATCATATTTCTATCTGGGGTTTTTATCGTGACATCTCTGATTGACACATCCGCCCCGCACGCGCGTGAAGACCTGCACTCAATGTGTGCACCTAACTAACCCATGCTCTAAGCCTTAAGATTCTCAGCCTAACTAAACCGAAAGGTAAGATATATAAAACGAAAAATGATAGTATATAAAAAATCCCTCCGCTATTATGTTACATACCATTACTTTGTGTATACATTGAATTTTAAGATAAAAAAAACGAATACAATTTGAGATTCAGTCTCCAAGTGTACACTTTTTTGTAACATGAGTGTACGCAGTCTTTTGTTATGTTATATCGTTTAGCTGAAGGATGTAAATAACAAAACACTGTGGCAACGGCAGTAGAGAATTCTTTGCGATGCCATGAGATATATCTGCGAGAATATCTTTTTCCATCTATTTGAAAGACATGAATGCTCTCATTAGCACATCAACCCTTAAAGGCTTTTTAATACCAAATGCTCTTTACAAATATATATAAGAATTTGTATGATTTGTATGCAAATAATTTTCGGTAACAATTTTTAAACGATAGCTCGTTTGTTCGTACGCAATGAAATGACTCAAGTGTAGTAAATGATTAGATATTTCTATTCGGCCCATAGATGGGACCGTAACAGGTACGATAGCAACAGGTCAGAGTGGATCTGGGAGTAATGACAATGAAGTGTTAAACAACATTCTCCAAAGCTCAAAAAAAGAGGCAACATCATCAGATATCAGTTTTGTCTTATATTCAGTACACTTGTTGAGAGTGGTCTTAAACCTCTGCAGCTGTGGAGTCGGCATATTCCACAACACCAGCCGACTGGGCAGGTTAGATCTTTAGTAAAAGATCATCATCATCATCATGTCTACCGCCAGCGCGAATCTCTCAGACCCTCTACCGCCACCCTTCTCCATCGTCCATCGCTCCCTGTAGGTTTTCAAGGCTACACCCTGTATCGGCACTGAGCTGTTGTATGTTGGTTGTAGCTGGTCATCCTGCCTTTGCTTGTCCATGTGAAGGGGTCCTCTGGAGTATGTCATTTATGAGATCGTCCCTACTTCTCCAGCAGTATTCCTCATGTCTGGTTCGTCAAACTTGGATAGTTTTCGTGATAAACTAACGAAACAGCTACTTTAAACCATATAATTAAGTATAAATTATTAGTATAAGATAATAATGCTTGAAATCATATAACTGTGTGCAAACTAGTGATTATTATCAAACTGACTCAATTACTTAATACTATATAATTGTGTATACATTATTAGCATTAAACATGAATGCTTAAAACCAGATAACTATGAGGAAATAAATTATTATGAAATATGAATAGTTACCTAAAGCCGCATAAATGTGTATAAATTATTTCTATTAGATAAGAAAACTTGAGCACATACTGATGGTGTGCAAATTTTTTGTATAAAGAATAGTTTCTGCAAGCTAAAATCACCTGTAAAATATTATCATTAGTTATATGAAACCATATCATTATTGGTAAAAAGTAATACGAAATCTAAAAAAAAAAAACAACAACAACGAGAAGCTACAAAACTAACCAGCCAATCAATCTGCAAGTTTTACATTCAAATATTCAAGGTACAGCATAGGTTACATTAGAATATTGAATAATTGACTGTTTTGGCGGGAACGAGTCAAAATATTAATGCTTCTTCAGTAAATGCCTTGCGGCCATTCTTTGCTGTTTGCTGTGCTCAATAAGTTTGAGAATATTTTTTATGCCAATCCATTGACTTCGTGATAGCTTGGAGCATCCTAGTTTCTCGTATTTTAACTAAATATATGCCAGCATAATCCACATAAAGACATATAGAATAGAAAACGTTGGAACTGTGCACATCAGGTGTTGATATATATATATATATATATATATATATAGGTTTGACCTCTCCACACATACAACTTACTCACACACACACACACACACACACACACACACAAACACACACACACACACACACATATATATATATATATATATATATATATATATACTTAGCCTGAAAAAATTTTGATAAAATATCTTATTTCATATAATCAAATCCATGGTTATAAGATGTACTATACTTAAATTTGACGTTTGAATAATAACACATGGACACACACTCACACACACACACTAATATATATATATATATATATATATATATATATATATATATATTCTGGAACACAGTGAACAGACTCTCTGCCTGTCTGTCTATATATATATATATATATATAGAGAGAGAGAGAGAGAAAGAGAGAAAGACGGTGATATATGGAGTAATGACTGTCAAAAAGCCTAGTGGGAAAGAAAACTGAATCGAAAACACCCCCCCATATATATATATATATATATATATATATATATACATATCTTAGTTGTCTGAATTTCTGAGACAAAGCTTGTTGATTTTTTTGTTCAGGGTTTTCGGACTATTGTCTTCATCTTTATTGTTATATTCACAACGTTCCGGTCGACATCTTCTCCGGCCTTTTTCAGGCGTTTGTATTGAACCTACAATCTCCAGATGATTGTCTCTTTAGAAGCTTAGGGAACCAACGCTTTCAACTGCTGGACACATAGCGTAACGGTTAGAGAATTGGTTTGCTTTCCACACAGTGCTAATACTATTGGGAATGTTATGAATACAACTATTCTCGCTTCAAGGATCAGTAAATTGTACGAAAGACAGGATACTTTAATCTTACTGAGTTGCAATACCGTATACTTTTGTAATAAAAATAGCGGATAATATTCGTTTGGAAATTAGTGTTCCACTAAAAATAATCATATCCAGCTAAATTCGGATTCGAAGGTATTTCAAATTTGTTTTTCAGTTTAATAGGAGTGTATTTATATATAGGTGAAAACGTAAGCACAAAGAGGTGCGGAGGTTGTGGTGATGTGATAATAATAATAATAATAATAATAATAATAATAATAATAATCGATCAAGAGACGTTGTAAGTAAGCCATATAGAATTTAGCAATGAAAATTTAAATCTTTTTCGAATCTGAAAGCGTTAAATACAGTTAACATCCTCAAGGAAACCAGAATGAGTTAAGGAGCCAGCTCTTTATTATGAAAATACCAGCCTTAGTAAAAAAAAAAAATTCTCAAAATAGGGCAGCAAATGAAAAACCAAAATGGTTATATATTAACACCTGAAAATTTCTCAGCTACTTCTTCTTTGAGGTAATGTATAAAAATAGCAAGTTACTGGACTTTTCTTAAGTGAAAACTTAAGAATTTTACCATTTAATATGTTTTCATTACTCACTCTTCATGAACAGGTACCGTTCTCAGTCATATCTGTGTTAGGCGCAAAGATAATAAACAAATTCTGGGTCTGGTATAACCACAATATACTACCCATAAAAAATAACGAATCTAAACCTAAATCACCATGAGGCCCAGACAAGAGGTTTGGGTGCCATAATCGGCAACTGCTCCCTTGACAATGAACATGAGGGACACAATTGGGCTACTGTGAATGTCGGCTGATCTTTTTCCAGGTACACAAATAATTCTTCTTTCAGGTACACAAACCATCAATAAATCCACCACTCACACTAGATATGACACAACCTTTGGTTAAATACTTGATTAATATGTAAAATTAATTATATATCTGAAAAAAAAATAACAGATCCTTAAAATAAGTATCTTTATGTTCAAGTATTAAATTGACCTAAAAAGCTGGTTGACGGTTCCGAAATGTCAGTTAAGTGCGAGACTAATGTTTTCGAATTTTAAAGGTCGGCGTATTTATCTAATTTGTCGGTTGTCAACTAAGTTTATCGATAATAATGACGAAATGAGTTGTTTCGTAAATATTATTTTTCTAGTCCTTATCTTAAAGGTCAAAGTCAAAAGGGAGATTTAATTTTGCTCCACCCTAAATAAAGGTGAGCTAGGCATGGTTCATCAAGTCAGGTGAGGCGGATAATTCTTAGTTCAACCCCATTGCTCTAAACCTGTTCCCAATGGTCAAAGTGCCTAAGAAAGGGTTTCTCTATACCTGTAAGATATAATCCTGAACTAGGATGGGCTGGCCAATGGGAATATGAACTTTAATTGTCTCTTAATGGACAACTAATCAGAAACCTTTTCTAGTTCATATATTGATCTATAAAAATAGGATGGGAAAAAAGATCATCAGAATGGATAAGGAAAGGGACAAAGAAGAAGCGTAAGACTACCAAAGAAGCACCCCTCCTATTGTAGACGCGAGGCACTCCGAACAACATTCAGACTTTACAAAAATTCAAAGTCCCTGATTTTAGAGACATTTGTGTCATCCTAACTGTACTTCATTGTCACTCTTCCTCTCTCGATATTCTTTCTTCTTATTTTTGCCAGGGAAGTAACCGTTGTTTGCTTGATATACACTGTCGCAAAAACGTGTTTTAAAAAAAACATTTTTGTTATTTGTTAACTATGGTTTTTCTCTATAATTTGAGTTGCTAGATAATCTGGCCACTCCTATTACCTGATCGTCAGAAGAAGATCCGGCTGAACTGTGTCAACCCCCTTCGTGGATCTTTCAAACACAGCGTGGGCATGGAAGGACTGACAAAGGAAACGGTCGGAAGCAAACGTGGTCGTCACGAATACAACAGCCACAGCAAGTACTGTGACTAATTGTCACACCAAATGGACGAAGGAATATAACGAACTCCCATTATTCTGTTTCTTTGAAAGCAACCCTGCCAAAAGAGAGTAAAGAAAAAGAATGATAGAAATTTAGACAGAATTCGACAGATTTAAGGCAGCAAACCTAACGCTCACTAACAAAGAATGATTGGTTTTCTGACCTTGAAATGCTAGAAATTCACCAACAAATATATAGGTAAACACATCAACAAACCCCTACCAAAGAACCCGAGACAATGAATATAGAAAAGCCAGAAACTCCAAACCAAACACTACATGACAATGATTTAAGCACCGCAAACATACCAACCCAAAGACTGACCAAAGTGAAAAAAAAAAAAAACTAATATAGATACGGTTAAAAGAATCATGTCTGAAAAGAAAAGCACATTGCTTTCTCTCAGGAACCAAGACTGGATGACAGTCAAGTCTGAAACCGAGAAAGTGAACAACTGATTGATAAATATCCTGACAAATGACATCATGGAGTTAAACGATTTATTATACGAAGGAGCAAAATAAGTCTGTGAAAAAATCGGGGTCCTCTTAAAAACGACAGACAGAAAGTTTAGACCTGAGCGGGAACTCAGACTTGAATCGCAGATAAAAACTACGACAACAAGCAAAAATACTAAAACAGTACATTAAGAAAGATTCGGACGAAACTGAAAAAGCACAGCAAGTAGAAATTAAAAGTAAAAAGCTTGAGGAGACCAACCTAAAAATACTAGTGAAAGAAGGAAAACTAAAAAGATACCGAGACAAGACCAAATAATATAAACAAGACGTTCAAAAACAACGGTAAAAAATTCTACCAACAATTAGGGAGAGATTGTGCGAGATTGTGCGAGAGATTGTGCGAAGCCATCTCAACAACCGGAAGCGAGATTGGAGAACAATATGGGAACGGAAAGATCATTAGAAATAAGCCGAATGGATAAACAACATGGAAACAAAGTTGAAAAGGCTCGATGAAAGGCTTCACGTGAACAAACGCCCCGACGGGCTCAAGACAACAGTTAAAAAGATAGCGGACGAGAAACTCCTGGCCTTTATGGCATACACGGATTTAGTTTTAAAAATTCACCCCCATACACGGCAGATTGCTGCTGAAATCAATAAAGGCATACTGAAAACAGAGATACCAGAAAGGATGACCAAAGAGAAGAACACTTTAATGCAAAAAGACGCCCCCAAAAGAACTGCTCCAAACAACTTTAGACCCATAACGTGCATACCTATGATATGGAAAGTACTAACAGCATAAATTAGGTAGAATATCTACAACTCATTGATAAGCCACCGAACTTTCCTCTACGAAAAAAAAAGATGCAGCAAGAGAACCAGATGCGGAGAGGAACTATTATATATAGATCAACACATTCTCAACAAAAGTAAAACGTGACGGAAAAATCTAGCTATGGCCTGGATCGACTGCAAATCAGCTTACGATATGGTCCTCCAAAGCTTGATACTACGCCGTCTCAAAATGTATTAAAATATCCGACCAAATCCGACGGTTTATTAAGAAGAGTATAATTGATAGCCGGAGGACCAAGCTTAGCAGAGGTAGAGCTCCAAGGAGACATATCCGGGAAGATGCACTATCCCCATTTCTATTTGTGACAGTCATGATGCCACTCAACCACATTCTTAGAAAATGCAAAGCCGGATACAAACTCATTAAATCGCAGGAAAAGATTAAACACTTGATGGACGACATCAAACTTTTTGCCAAAAAAGAATTTGAAACCCTAATACAAACTGAGAATATAGAATCAAAATATAGGAATGGAATTTGACATAGAAAAATTTGCCTTGCTAGCAATGAAAAGTGATAAACGACACATAACAGAAATAGTCGAACTACCGAATCAAGTTGTCATCAGAACACTCGGAAAAAAAGGAAACCTATGAATACTTGGAGATATTAGAAGCTGACACCATGAAACAATAGAAAATGAAAGAAAAAATTGAAAAAGAGTAAAATTACTCGAGACAAAACTCTATAGCGGAAACCATGTCAAAAGAAATAAATTCCAGGGATGTTCCACTCGTAGGATACTCGGGACTATTTTTTAAGTAGACCAGAGAAGGACTTAAACAGATTGACTAGGGAACAAGAAAATTAATGACCAACAACAGGGCACTGCATCCCAGAGATGACATTGACAGACTATATGTGTCAAGAAGAGACGGAGGAAGAGGACTTGCTAGCATTGAAGACAGTGTGGACACATCGATAGAATTACTCGAAGACTACATACAAAAGCGTGGAGGAAGACTGATTATAGCCACTAGAAATAATACTAAAGACATGGGGACGAGCAGAACGACAATAACCAGAAAACAAAAGTAGGAAGAAAAACAATTCTCTGGACGTTTTAAGCAAGTAACAAGTGAATCTCACACGAGAAAACGTGGACGTGGCAAGAGAAAAGGAAACCTTAAGATAGAAACTGAATCCCTTTTCATAGCAGCACAAATCAACGCCATAAAGACTAACCATATAAGAGCAGGAATACAAAGCATTATAAGTAATGAATCCAACAAAACATCAGATATAGGTTATGTGGTGAAAGAGACGAAACGATCAATCATATAATAAGCGAATACAGCAAATTAGCCAAGGAAGAATATAAGACTAGGCATGACTGAGTTAACAAAGTGATCCACTGGGAATTGTGCAAAATCCTGACGTTTGAATATACAAACAAATAGAATGTGCACAACCCAGAATTTGTCCATGAGAATGAGACACACAAAGTCTGTGATTTTGAGAAACAAACGGATTACCAAATCTCTCCCAGACAACCACACCTTATAATAATCAACAACAACAACAACAACAACAACAAAAATAGAACTTGCAAAACAAGGGACTTTGCTGTCTCGGCAGAGCATAGAGTGAAATTAAAAGAATTTTGAAAAGAGGGATAAGTACCTCGACCTTGCTAGGGAATTCAAAAAGCTGTGGAACATAAAAGTGACGATAATACCAATTTTAATTGGTGCTTTTGGTATAGACACAAGTCCTGGAGGACTTGGAAATAACAGGTCGAGTGGAATGCATCCAATTTACTTCATTATTGAGATCGGTCAGAATTCTGAGAAGAGTCCTGGAGACTTCAGAAGACTTGTTATCACTCAAGCTCTAGGGAAAGACCAACAGCTAACGCTGGTGTGAAAAACTCTTAAAAGTGAACATAATAATAATAATAATAATAATAATAATAATAATAATAATTGTGATTGGTGCTTTTGGCAAAATAACTAAAGTATTATGAAAGGGACTGGAGGACATAGAAGTTGGCGGACGAGTAGAGCCCATCCAAACTACTACATTGTAGAGTACGGCCAGAATACTGAGAAGAGTCCTGGAAACTTGAGGAGAGTTTCTGTCACTCAAGCTCCACTGAATGACCATCAGCTGGCGCTGATGTGAAAAACTATAAAAATAATATTAATAAACTTTTGTAGAATAGTATACAATCAAAAAGGACAATATAAGTTATGATCGATAGCCAAAATCCCAAATATTGAAACTATGACTAAAAGTAAAAATATTGTCACTGAATGTATATATATATATATATATATATATTGTTTTAAAAAGAGGGTGCATGATATAAGGAACGTTTTAAAATCATGAAAACGAATTAGCTTCCTTAAACAGGGGACCTTTCCTTTCGCTCATTTCTCTTCAGAGAATTGACAGTGATGATCGATTTTGTACGAGAGGAAGTAAGCATGGGATTGTAACCAAAGGAAAATTTAGGAGGGGTGAAGAAAAACATATTGACTGAAATTACTGTAAACCAGTAGAGTTGGTACGGGTTATGATGTTTTCTTCTGACGGCCCGGAAGGTTATTAAAAAGCAATGGAAAATAGGATTGCTTTTGGATATATAATTCTGGTTTGTATTTTTGTAACGCATCCAGAATGGATAGCAGCAGTTCATTTTTTGATGTCTCGAAGATGGTAAAAGTAGTGTGACTGAGTACGCATGCGCAGATCTGATTGGCCAATAGATGGCGGCCAATGGCAGATGTTAAATTATAGCTGCTCGTCGGAAGTATATATATATATAAATGCAAGAAGTTGATTTCATTTTTGACTAGACCACATTTTTAAATTGTTGGGGACAAGTTTTAAAATCTCTAGTGTTTGATGATGATAGTTCTGAGAAATATAGTTTTCTGCTGAATGATATCACACGAGAAATAATGAAATATTGATTGGTTTGGTTTGGTTTTATGGCATATCAACCTTTGTCGGTTATTTAACGCCAAATCCATTTTTATGTAAATAATCAGTTCTATTGAAAACAGTTAAGTTTAGCATAAGTACACAGTTTAATCGTCGAAAACATTTCCATTTCAAAGTATTTAAGCAGTTATATGTAATAATTCAGTTAAGTGTAAATACAGTTTTAATGGCAAAAAACAGTTCAATTTGAAATAATTCAGTTAAGCATAAGCACGCAGTTCAAGTGTACGTACGGTTAATTGTCAAAAACGTTTCTATTTCAAGCTATTCAGTTTACTCAATTCATTTTAGCATAAGTATGCTGTTAGTCCTATTTAACCCATAGATAGGACCCTATCAGGTGCTACCACACCGGGCCAGAGTGGACCTGGGAGCGATGGCAATGAAGGGGTACTCCACATTCCCCAAAGCTCCAGCACTGCTGGAACTTCACCATCAGATTGTTTAGTGTCATATCCAGGACACTCTTTAGCAGAGGTGCAGTCAGTGTATTCTACAGCCCCAGCTGACTGTGCAATACACAGATTTAAATGTCAGACTGTTTTATTTCAGATAATTCGGTTAAGTGTAAATACAGTTTTAATGTCGAAAAACAGTTCTAGTTCAAATAATTCAGTTAAGCCTAAGCACGCAGTTTAAATGTAAGTACGATTTAATTGTAAAAGTCATTTCTATTTCAAAATATTCAGTTTTACTCAAACAATTCATTTTAGCACAAGTATGCTGTTAGTTCTATTTAAGCCATAGATAGGACCCTTATCAGGTGCTACCACTCCGGGCCAGAGTGGACCTGGGAGCAATGGCAATGAAGGGGTACTCCGCATTCCCCAAAGCTCCAGCATTCTTGGAACCTCACCATCAGATTGTTTAGTGTCATATCCAGGACACTCGTTAGGGGGGTCTTACCCCTCTGCAGAGAATGAAATATTGATATTTTTCTTTGAGAAAGCATAAATTAAATGTATATATGGAGTACGAGTAACAGGACTCGTTCTCTGTGATCTTCTGTGACTAGATTCATTGCAGGTTTCTGGTCTTTTAACACCAGGCCTCGTCATTCGGTTGATCAGACGATTGCCAATGTTGCGGAAATTGCAGACTAAGATGATGAAAAATTGAATTGCAGATATATAAGTACGTCTGCCTACAACTTTTCATCATTGCAGCAGTTATGCCGCCAAAGATCATCGTCGACTCATGTTTGTGTTTTCTGTATACTCAGAAGAGACAAGTTATCTTGTTTTCCAAGTAGGGAACCGTTAACATTGGCATCACTAGAGATTGCTCGGTCACAATAAGGTATATAAGGGGTAGTTCTCTTTGTCTCTCTCTCTCTTTATCTCTCTATGTATATCACACACACACACACACACACACACACACACACACACACACACACACACACACACAGACTCCGATTCTCACTCTCTCTTCTTTTCATCTCTCTCCCACAGTAGCATACTCTCTCTCTTTCTCTCTCTCATTCTCCCTCTCTCTATACATACACACAAAAACACTCATACACACAAGTATATATATATATATATATATACATTCTAGTGGCAGTCGTGATATCAGGGTTTTCTTTGTAAGAAAGGGACACAGTTACCCAAGTTCAAATCTTCAATGAGACTCTTTGCAACTTACACAAAGCGGACACTCTAGGGAAAGGTAAGAACCAACAAATACTCCCTTCCGATATGAATAAATAGTAAGGAAGACTGGTATTTTACACTATGGTGTGGTAACCGGTCTAGGAGAAAGACAAATGTAAATTTAAACTAATAAAACTTTGCTTAAAACTGATGCACCATCTTATTTTGCAGGAGGATCAGTTTATATCTGACCGATAAAATGAAACGCACTTCCTTCCAAAGCAGCGGTTGTATCGATACTACTATATGGATGCACTACTTGGATGCGAACTAAACGGCTGAAGAAGAAACTAGACGGCAATTACACAAGAATGTTCAGAGCAATATTGAACAAGTCCTAGCGTCAACATCCCACAAGACACCGACTATACGCCCACTTGCCTCCCATCACGAAAACTATACAAGTTAGACGAGCCAGACACGCAGGACACTGCTGGAGAAGCAAGGACGAACTCATCAGTGATATACTCCTATGGACCCCGCATATGGCCAAGCAAAAGCAGGACGACCAGCTCGAACGTACATACAGCAGTTATGTGAGGATACGGGATGTAACCCCGAAGACCTGCCAAAAGCGATGAATTATAGGGAGAAGTGGCGAAAGAGGGTCAGGGATATCCGTGCTGGCGGCACGACTTCATGCAGACTTTTCGTATGGGCACTTTTATTGCTAGTACACACATGAAACTCTAGTCCCCTAACAGTAATCTCCTCTGGCTGCAATGCAATTGTTGTACCGTACCGACATCTTCTGGAGGGCCCCATGGAAGTCCTCTTCTGTGAGCGTGTCAATGACCTTCGTCACAGCCTCTTTCATCTCCTCAATTCTCTCATAACGACAGCCTCTGCGCTTAGAGAATAACCAAATGTCACTGGGAGGAAGGTCTGGACTGTAGGGATATAGAGGAACTGTCTTGATGCCCATCTTGGTCAAATAGTCTGTGATAAAAATGGAGTTGTGGACTGGTGTATTGTCCGGGGGGAAATGCCACGGACCCAATTTGAAGAGTGCTGGCCTCTTCCGACCGAATCTCTTCCTGAACTCCCTAAAAAACCTCAACATAGTAACCATAACGCTAACCATAACCCAAACCCTAAGCCTTTGGCCACTCAAAAACTGATGTTGGAGTCATGCAAGATGGTCCAAAAGCAGTCTGAACTATTCCATTCGTTTCTGTGGCATTTTTTCTCAGTTTAAAACAGAATTATATTGCATATCGTTCTTCTAAAATGTCCTCACGTCCAGATTGCTTTTTTGAAATTCACCAGCTGTTACAATCAGGCTTTAAGGGTGTATTCCAATTGTGGCTGTAGCTGTTCCTTTGAACCTGAAATCATAAAGATTGGTCAGTCATCTCATAAGATGACTAGCAATAACATACCTAATTTTCAATGGTCTACATCAATTTTAAATGCCTGTACAAAAAAAGTCTGGAACCTTACTGAATGCACCACGTATATATATATATATATATATATATATATATATATATATATATATATATATATATATATATATATATATATATATATATATTCCATAACAGATTAGTTTGAAAATATTAACAAACACTAAATCAATTATCACACCACATGAAGACAGATGATATAATATATATTGATCCTTTGTTTTATATATATATATATATATATATATATATATATATATATATATATATAGATAGATAGATAGATTATGTATGTGTTAGACGTATATATATATATATATATATATAACATGTAAAATGTATAACATATATAACATGTAAAATGTATAACATATATAACATGTAAAATGTATAAGATATGATTAAATAATTATGATGCCAATAATAATAATAGTACACATATATATGAATGTGTACGTGTGTGAGATATAATTTGTCATAATATCATATGTATACATTCATATATTATAAAGACGAGTGTATGCAAGTGTGCACATACATGTGTGTAAGTTTATATATATATATATATATATATATATATATATATATATATATATATATATATATATCTGTGAGTGTGTATGTGTGTGTGTGCTCATGTTTATGTTTGCATGGACGCATATCTGGTATTCATATATGTGTGTGTATAAGAAGGTCATTAAAGAAATCAATAAAACCTTAGTTTTAATCAAAAAAGAACAATAACACAAATGGATTTCCTCTAAGTGATAATATGAAAGAAACATGTACAGAAAACAATAATTAATTAATTTTAACGGTTTATCAATCCATCTGAGATATTTTTATAATTAGAACTTCGAGTATTACCCTCATATTTTAATTTCTATTGATATTTCTTCAGAGATCTTCTTTGTCCTGGATTATCTGATACCCAGTCTTCCTATCTAATACGAATGATGTATAAACGTATATATTTGATCAAAAATGGGATTCTAGCAGGTATTATCACTTATATTCAAGTTAACCTTAGAATAGTATTATTGTAGGAATACTCCATTCGACCTAGAATTTCTGAATTCTAGCCTAACCATCCGATGCAGTTCTGCGTCTTATTCAGTACACCCTCCTTGTTTGGGGGTTCTTGATCTTCTGTAACTGATAATATGAGCGTAGTCTAAGCCTCACCCACAACGTATAGTAAATCCAGTACTGCAAGAAAACTATTGCACCTGAAGTAAAGTGAGCTTTCATTGTGAGATTATCTCAAGCAAAAAAAAATATTCGTGGAAAATTATGATGCTGCCAGACGTAACTAATCTTGCCTAATTTTAATTTTTCCAATTCATAGGAAAGGAAAAAATTACACTAAAATAATTATTAACACCTAACTAAACACTACATCTCAGGTTTAATTAGTTCTTCCAGCCGAAGGTGTTGTATAATTGATTTGGTTTCTTTGTTTCATGGCATATCAAACTTTATGGGTTATTTCATGCCAAACTCATCCTTGTAAAAGAATAGCAGTTTTAACATATGACCAATAACTAAAGAGATAACGGCATCCATACATTCCTCAATGCTATTTGTCTGATAGTGAACGTAATAGCACATTTGGACGTTGAACCCCTTTAAAAATTGGCCTAGTGTTATATCTTTTGTGTGCAGAGGATTTGGTATATATATATATATATATATATATATATATATATATATATATATATATATATATATATATATATATACGATGTTAGTGGAATAAGCCTAGAAGACTCCCCCGTAGGAAAACTATATGGTATATTTCAAAAAGTATATCATAACAATAGAAGTGTAAAGTGTTCAAGAAAAAAATTGGTTGGGTTGTTGGGTTTTATGGCATATCAACCTTTGTAGGTTATTTTACGCCAAATCCATTTTTATGTAAATAATCTGTTCTATTTAAAACAATTCAGTTTAGCATAAGTACACAGTTTAATGGTCAAAACATTTCCATTTCTAACAATTCAAGCAGTTGTATGTAACAATTCGGTTAAGTGTAAATACAGTTTTAATGTCGAAATCAGTTCTACTTCAAACAATTCAGTTAAGCCTAAGCACGCAGTTTAAATGTAAGTACGGTTTAATTGTAAAAGTCATTTCTATTTCAAACTATTCAGTTTTACTCAATTCATTTTAGCATTAGTATGCTGTTAATTCTATTTAACCCATAGATAGGACCCTTATCAGGTGCTACCACTCCGGGCCAGAGTGGACCTGGGAGCGATGGCAATGAAGGGGTACTCCGCATTCCCTAAAGCTCCGGCATTCCTGGAACCTCACCATCAGATTGTTTAGTGTCATATCCAGGACACTCGTTAGGGGGGTCTTACCCCTCTGCAGAGGTGCAGTCAGTGTATTCTACAGCCCCAGCTGACTGTGTAATAAACAGAGTTAAATGTCAAATAGATTTATTTCAGATAATTCAGTTCAGCATAACTATACTGTTTAGACGTCAAAAACAGTTCTATTTCAAGCAATTCAGTTCAGCACTAGTACGCAGTTCCAATGTCAAAACAGTTCTATTTTAAACAATTCAGTTTAGCATAAATACGCAGTTTAAATGCGAAAATCAGTATAGTGAAAGAAACAAGTAGTTCTATTTAACCCATAGATAGGACCCTTATCAGCTGCTACCACTCCGGGCCAGAGTGGACCTGGGAGCAATGGCAATGAAGGGGTACTCTGCACTCCCTAAAGCTCCAGCATTGCTGGAACCTCACCATCAGATTGTTTAGTGTCATATCCAGGACTGCAGAGAAGCAGTCGGTGTATTCTACAGCCCCAGCCACTGGGCAATGAAGAAAAAGAGGACCACGAATGGGGCAAAAAGTCTGTATAATAATGACCAAGAAATAACAATCGTATGAGGAAAAGACCAAGTTAAAGTTGCAAAGATGGGGGTTTTGGGGTTTGCTGATCAGATATTGTAGAGTATTGTACAATCTATGTCCTCATAGCAAGAACTAATGGCGACATTTGCTCAGCAACAAACTGAAAAAAGAAGAACCGTGCTAGGTAAATTTGATAATGTCGTGGATGATGATGATATTATCGTGATCATAACTCTGTGTGTGTGTGTGTGTGTGTGTGCGTGCTCTAAAAGCACAGCGTTTCAGATGAGATCTTTCGTTAACGTTAACCGAAACTTTATTTTCTTTCTCTATTTTTTCTTGCTAGAATTTGAAGTGGCTTCTTTTTGTACCCCATTAATTGCATGGATAAAAGAGCATAGTTTTCTTAAGCAGATGCATGTTAAAAAAATCAGACTCTAAGCAACATGCACACATAGTTTACATAGATCGCACATTTCGATCTTACACCAAATTTCAACAACATCATCGCAATCTCATTAAACATGGTATTGTTCATGGATAATTCACTATATACATGTTGATTATTACAGAGACGCTAGGAGGGGCTTTCTCCCTTTACAATATCTGATAAGCATGGCTACTTCTGACATAAAATTGCAGTCATGTTGCTTTTAATGAGAATTCAACTCATTGAATATTGCTTACGATTTTATTTTGCTCATCCCACAACTGAAAATGATCAAATTATATATAACTGTATTGTTAGGGACTTCTGGCTTGAACACCCTTTGTAAGATAATAGTCATCATCATCATTATCATTAGCAGCAGCAGCAGCAGCAGCAGCAGCAGCGTATGGTATTGATAGCGCATAGTTTCCTGGCTCTCTTTCCCCATCTGTTCCTATAGTCCATCGCTCTCGAGAGGTTTTCTCGAGTGCATCCAGTGTCCACACCTGCGTTGATCTAAATAATTATTTGCCAGTAGGCCAAAGCATTTGCGTCCATATGAGGGAGTTCATCAGAAAACGTCGCTTACGAGTTCGTCCATATTTCTTTTGCGGTGCCCGGCATGTCTTGTTCGTCTTACAAAACAGTTTGTGAGATTGTAGGTAAATGGCTGTACAGATGCATCTTTGTTGGGTGGTGTTTCCAGGAATTATTCATGTTCTATAGTACACTGCTGGAGAAGCAAAGACGAGATCGTAAGTGATGTGCTCCTGTGGACCCCCGCATATGGCCAATTAAAAGCAGGACGATCAGCTCGAACTTTCATACAGCAGCTATGTGATGATACGGGATGTAACCCCGAAGACCTGCCGAAGACAATGAATGATAGGGAGACGTGGAGAGAGAGGGTCAGGGATATCCGTGCTAGCTGCACGTCATGATGATGATGATAGTACACTGTGTCGTTATTAACAACGAGGAACACGTATGTATATAAAAATATAAGATCATATTTTTATTTTTGGCGATGATACTTGTGTGGAGCAGAAAAGCAATCGCAGAGAGTTCGCGAAACACTGAGGAGCTATCGGGAGACGGAAGAGCCAGTGAACTACTGACTTTAGCCGAAATTCAGGAAGTGACATAGTCTACAACTCTCACGGGACCTGCAGCAATTCCTCTTTTTCGTTAACTATGGTTAAGCCCACATCTCACTTCTTTGCTTTCCATTGGTTATGTTGTCTGCTTCCCATTGGCTACTTGCCCAAGCCCAGTTCTGTGGGTGTACGCATCTGCCACCGAATTCAACCACGCCCACCGTTCAGGTGATTTTCTGATATTTTCGACCGGATGTACCTGTTTTTAACATCCACCGTATTCACAGCACCTGTGGGCATGGTGAAATTTCGGCAATCATCTTTTTAATATTATCCTTGAGCGGATGTAGCTGTGTCAACATCCTCTGATACACAGCACCTGTGGACATGATGACATTTCGGTGATCACACCGGTCTTATCAATCTATCTGTCAACAACATCCGCCTTATTCACATCCGCATGTCACGTTAATATATTACATTCAAAACGACACGTATTATTCTTCTGTGGCTCCCATCTAGTTCCCCCCCCATGCGTTTTATAGGTTTCCGGGTGGTTCATTCATACAGTCGTAATGACACAGTTACAACTTGGAAGATATCTCATTTTATTTGATCAGAGCGATCAAATTTTCAGGTGATCGATAATCTGTCTATAATACGCAATGGCTTTGCTATGCATATGATAACATCTCTTTCAGTAGTTGAGATCTTGCTGCCGAGGTATATGAACTTCATTAATTAATTTCATAGGGTTTCCACTTAAAGTGGAAATGGCTCCTTCTTGCTTAAAACATATGAACTCTGTTTTATTTGCTTTTTTATCCTGCTTCCAGCTCCAGGCTATACAGAGCGTATTTGGCTTGGGCTAGTGCATTTTCGAGCAGTGCTATATCATCTATTTAGTCTACGTTTGTCACAGTTTGTAGAATAACGTGTTGTTTTTTTCTTGAGAAACCATTTTCTTTTATTAGATCTGTTGACGTTCGTATTACGTAATCTAGGCTAATTAGGAACATATATGAGACTAATGTATTTCCTGCAAAACTCTAGCGACAATATCAAAGGTGTCACCGTCACCATCAGGTGAGTGAAACTTTGCTTTTCACAAAGCATCATTAGAGTGTAAACTATTTCTTTGGGGGAGACCATATGCAAATAGTATTTCTTCCATCTTTCCTCAGTGCATGGAATCAAAAGCCATGGAAGAATCTATGAACAAAAGCTTCTATGAACTATCATGCTTCTTCGAGATTTTCTGCATGTATTCCTTCGATGAATCGACGGATAGTGAGAATCCGTGACGATTTTTTCCAAAATCTCTTCCGGGTTTTCCAACGATTTTTCTCGACTACTGGTCAAATAAAATTGAGTAGCAAAATATTGGAAACCGTACCCGTTGCAGAAGAAAGAGTTACGCGTCTGTAATTCTATGTGATTCCGCAGGCACTTTTTTTGGTGACAGGAAGGGTTCCGCCTTTCGTTCATTTCTCTGTTAAGTTTTGTTTAGACACAGCCTTCTTTAATGTACGATTGATGTCGTCAAATGTGCTTGTCTTTCAGACTTCAAGTAATATTTTGACGAGGCCTGCTGCTTTTCGGTTGATTTTTTTAACTGCTGCGTGGAGTTCTTCCTCAGTAAACTTTCCGAGTGGGATATCTAGTTGGCTCTTAATAGTTTTTTTCGATAGGTTTGTCAATGATTTTATTCGGGTTTGTGAGAAGATATTTGAAATGTTCTTTTCACTTCTGAATTATTTTTTCTTAGCTGGCAGCTTTTAATATTCATCTCGATGTGCTTTCTTACCCATTTGTTTCATTTAGTGTCTATCATACCAATAGTGATAATCTATCTTCAACCGACTTTCTGATTTTTTTTTGATTTGGTCATATATATATATTCTACTTGTTTTTTGCTCTGATTTAGTTAGTTTTCCGGTCTTTCCTAAGATTTTTCACAAAGGTCTTTGCTGCGCTTCTTTTAATAAGCAACGATACCTTTTACTTTATCTCTTTTTTCCCTAACTGCTATTGATTCCGAGTGAAATCTACGGTTGGCTCTTTGTTTGGAATGCAATCAGCGACTGCTTGTATATGGGCAGTAAAAAGTTTTCATACAAATCATTCGAGATATGCCTTTAAGTTTTCCGCAGAGTTTAAAACATCTTTCTTACGGTTATCCTATTATGATTGCTTATATTATAATTAGCAACTTAAGACCAATCATATCATTAGGCTATAAACTGTTTGTTTCAGATTTCTGCGTAGGCTAAGGCGAATTTTTACTGAGATTATTATGTAACCGGAAGATACAGCTTTAAAAGAGAGGTATGCCTAACAGTTCAAAGCGTGGTTCATCTGCTTCTTGATTTTCAAATTATTTTGCAATCTTGTGCTTTAGAGCTATTTGTGTATGTGTAAGTCCATCTCTCCCCACTATTTTGGAATTTATTTTTTAGCCTTCTCTTAAGTAAATAATCTGCGAGATAATAGTCATTTCTATTTAGTGAATTGTGTATACAGAATGTATTATGTCTTCTTTTGCCAATTTGAGCTTTCATATTTCCACCGATGATCAGAACGTTGTGTTCGTTAATGTGTCGAACAAGAGAAGGTGAGTCTTTGTACAATTCATTACAAATAAAGAATAATTCTTATATAAGATATCCTACTCATTTGGAAGTCGTAGCGGACCACCAAGTTATTCGGGAAGAGTAATAAAATCAAGAGACCATTTTTGAGTGTTTTGGGCGGGAAGACGTGTCTCACTGAAGTCGCAGGTGGCTTGGGGAACCTTTTCTCGAGCAGTGTTCGATCTCTACAAGTTGGCGTACCTGACATTTCAAATCTCTGTCATCAACTCCACTGCCTCAGTTTTTCAGCAAAGATCAGTCTTTTTCTTTCAAGGTAGAGGAGAACATTTCAGCTGTTGCGATAGGACGTCATTTCCCCCCATTCACTACATGATGTGATCCCACGCATCATACAAAGTCAAGTAAGTGCATCAACCCATGGAGGGTTTCTCTTCCAAGTAAAACTTCTCTGACTCTGGTTTAGTGAGCGGCCAGGGACCCGAATGATAGCTTTTGATTTGAAAACTGATGGTTACAAGAGAGAAGTTGAGTGAATCAACTAATTCCTTAATTTTTTTCTAGAAAGTTTAAAATTCAACATCTGTATCTTAACTTATGTCTTCTAGATGGCCTAGTCGGCTGGGGCTGCAAAATACACTGGGTGAATCTCTGCAGAGGGTTAAGACTCCTTCAACGAGTGTCCTTGATACGACACTAAACAACCTGAAGGTGAGACTTCAATAATGCTAGAGCTTTGGTGAACGCTGACGGTCGTTCATTGGCATCGCTTCTAGGTGCACTCTGGCCAGAAGTAGTAGCACCTAATAGGGTTCTTTTTATGAGTCAAATATATCTGCTTGTCATTTAAATTATGTAATTATCCTAATCTGAGTTCTTTTGGATTTAACTCTTTTGACATTAGTGTGTAAACAATAAACTGTATCTCTGCTAAAGTGAATTGTTTGAAAAAGAATTGTTTGATCATCTAACCGTGTAAACAAATGAGTGGTGTTTGATTGAATTGTTAATGATACATAGAAATACTTTGAACGATTTAACTTCGTTGATATGATAAATAGAATGTTGTGAAATAGATTTTTTTTACATTTATCTATGTGTAAACAAAATAACTGTAATTAAACAAATGGCTGTCTGTAAACAAGAAACAATGTACTTATGCTAAATTGAAATGTTTGTTGTAAAACTGTTTGATTATTCAACTGTGTAATCTTGATTGAAATAGAACTGTTTTACATTTAACTCTGTGCAAACAAAGAACTCTATAGGTATTTTAAATTGAATTGTTTGAAATAAAACTGTTTTTACATTTAAAAATGTGGCCCAGCCGGCTGGTGCTGCAGAATACACCGATTGTTTCTCTGCAGAGTGGTAAGAATCCTCCAACGCGTGTCATGATTATGACACTATACAATCTGAATGTGTGGATTCAGTAGAGCTGGACCTTTGGGGAATGTAGAGTACCTCTTTATTTCCATCGCTCCCAGGTTAACTACGGCCCTGAGTGGTAGCATCTGATGGGGCCCTATCTTTAGATCTGATAGAACTAGACAGTGTGCTTATGCTAAATTAAATTTTTGAGTAAAACCTTTATATGTATAAAAATGAATTTGGCATTAAATAACCTACAATAGTTGATATGCCATAAAACTAAACCAAACAAATGTCTTCTAGATAAATGACTTTCTGGTGATTATTGATAATTATTAGGGATCCCTCCTCAATGAAAAGCACTTAACATATGAGAACTAACACCTTTTATGGACCAAAACAAGCTGGAGCTGATGGACAAGTGAAGACGACTCTTACACATGGAAACACTTGTGTGGGCTGACAAGAAAGAATACTTTCTTTAATCATCTCTGTGTTTGGATCTGGATGCCGTCTAGAAGGCTGACAATACTCGTTGTACCATAGGGACGGATGGCGAGAGAGTGTTAAGCAAACTCATGCTGTCGGTACACCTCGATGATGATGGTAATGATGGTGATAATGGTGATGATGACGCTTCCTTGCGATCAATAATGATGGATAGAAAATTGTAAGGGGTCTCTCTGTTGTAGTGACTTACCCGCTGGACTGTGACTTCGTAGAAACTCCAGTTGTTCTGTTACGTTTATTTTCTGTCTAATACACGAGGAAAAGGTATATGAACTCTTGTCCCCTCTACTATGGGTTAAATAGTACAACTCTTGTTCTTTCTCAACGATAGTTTTGGCATTAAATAACCCAGAAAGGTTGACATACCATTAAACAAAGAAACCAAACCAAACCAAATCAAAGCAAACGAAATCGAACCAAACCAAACCGAAGTTGGTAAGCCTACAGTAAATCGTTTAGATATTTCGAGAAAAGAAAAAAAAACGAAATTTTCGCAATTATTAATTTAGATTAACTTACAATAAATGCTCGGATGAATCGATGCCTTCAGTATAAGAAGCAATATGTAAAAGAAAAGAAAGGAAAACAAACTGTTCATCCATTAACTACGCCAAATATTAAGTGGCATTCAACATCTGACTGATTTTCAATTTTATTACGTCTAAAAGTTAAGATAAACAAATGTAAGCTTGAACAAACACGAAGAATTATCGAATCATAAAAAGCAGCAGCAACAGAAGTTTGGAGTTGATTGGCCGTGTTTCATTAAAGATGTTCCAAAAAAAAAAAAAGAAAGAAAAAAAAAAGAATAAGAAATAAAAATCACTGATATGAGAAGAGACGCAAATATTTCTTCCTTCCAGTTATATCTACGCAGAAGTTAGACTGAAGGTTTTCGTATACTTCTTTTCATTAATTGGTTTCGTTGATCTATGAATGATATTAATAAAAAAACAAAAAAACGGCTCTCGATCATATGGAAGTCGGACCTAACTGATAAAATGAAACGCAGTTTCTTCCAGGCAGCGATTGTGTCGATACTGCTATATGGATGCACCACATGGACGCTTACGAAGCGGCTGGAGAGGAGGCTGGATGGAAATTACACAAGAATGTTGAGAGCAGTATTAAACAAGTCCTGGCGACAACACCCCACGAGACTCCAACTATACGGACACTTGTCCCCCATCACAAAAACTATACAAGTTCGACGAACCAGACACGCAGGACACTGCTGGAGAAGCAAGGACGAGCTCATAAGCGATGTACTCCTGTGGACCCCCACTCATGGATGTGCAAGAGTGGGACGACCAGCACGAACTTACATACAGCAGCTGTGTGAGGACACGGGATGTAACCCTGAAGACCTGCCGGAGGCGATGACTGATAGGGAGAGATGGCGAGAGACGGTCAGGGATATCCGCGCAGGCGGCGCGACATGATGATGATGAATATACCAAATAATACTTTTATTATAGAAGATAAAGACAGATAAATAATTCTATTTAAACTCTGAAAAAACTTCTGTAATTTCAGTATTACTTTACACAAAATCGTGATATTTCGAAATCCTTCGGGTTGTTTTGGTTATTTTGTTTCAATGGCAAATCATTCTTGCTGCGTTATATTATTGGTCGGTTGGTTGGTAGTGTGGTACAACATATCAAGTGATGTAGATTATGTAATTCCAAATCTTATATATATATATATATATATATACACACACACACAAACACATACACACACACACACACACATATATATATATATATATATATATATATATATATATATATATATATACACGTTGTTACGTTTTTATGTACAAAGAAAATATTTAAACAGAAATATGTAAACTTGTGGGTGTACAACAAAATTTGTTGTATAAGCCACATGCAGAGACATGCGTCTATTGAACAGGAAAATAAACTGTTTTAACTTTGTAGGCGCCAGTCAAATAACCGTCCATGTGTCATGGTGCATTCAGAGTCGTTTTTTTTTCTGTATGACGTGTTTGCATTCTTCTGGTTCCAAAAATCCCAAAATGCTCTGTTCCCATAGGGGGGGACTCCTTTTTCTGTCCCTCAGAGGGGATGATGTTGGTATTTTTTTCGTTAGATTTTATCCCTAAAATATATATATATATATATATATATATAATTTATGAACAGATAGTTTGTAGGTAACAGTTTTTGAACGAGTTATACATAACTCATTGTTTGCATACAGTATTAATTTAAAATACTAATAGTCTTATTTACACATAAGTATTACTAACACTTATTGTCTTATTTTGACAGTTAAATAGTTTAAAGTATTGCTATATAGCACTTATAGTATTATTTGCACACTGTCAAAATGTACTAAGTATTACTATTCAGCACAAATAATTTTATTCACATGGTTAAATGATTTTCAGTATTAATATTTAACGCAGTTTTATTTGTACACTGTTAAATAGTTTAAAATATTGCTTTCAAAAACTTATAGTTTTCTTTGCCCACAATTAAATGGTTTCGAGTATTGCTAACACTAACAGTTTTATTTACACACAAATGGTTTCAATACTAATAATTCAATTTAATGGTCATTTGTTTGCACACAGTTTCAAGCATTTCTATGGCATATTAATAGTTCAATATAATATTAAACACTTGTTTACACATACTTAAGCAGTTTAAATTGTTAGTGATTTAATAGTTTTATTTGACTCATAGATTGGACGCTAACATGTATTACCCATCTAGTTCTGCGTTGACTTGGGAGAAATGGCAATGAATGCGTACTCGACATTCTGCAAAGCTTCGGGTATTGGATTCTCCCCCTAAGATGCAAGTTATTGTCATAATCTGAACATGAAGTTAGTGTGTTGTACAGCATCTGCAGAGTGGGGTTTGCATGATTTTAATACCAAGACAATTCTTGCAGAAAAACAAAAGTGTTACTATTTCATCAATAGCTTGGGGTCGAAGAAGTTCAAACTTTTTTCTTAATAATTAGTTTGAAAGAAAACGTAATAACATGATTTGAATTCGCTTTTCTATGATGTTGCATTCCAACTCGTTAGCCTCTATAATGTGGGGACTCATCCGTACCTTAAAGATAGTTATAAGCCTTGATTCGATTCATTCCTTCTCGAATTTAAAATGTTTCAAGTGACCTTCTTAATCATGTCATCGTAAAAACCTCATTGACAGGTTTAGATTTACCTGGTAAATTTGCCGAAATATATAAAGGTTAGGTTACGTGGTGAAAGAGATCATCACATAATAAGCGAATGCAGTAAAGTGGCAAAAAAGTAATAGAAATATAGACTTGATTAGGTATGAAAAGCGATCCACTGCTAATTGTGCAAGTTATTAAAATTTGACCCTGCTGATAAATGGTATAAGCACGAAGCACAATCTATGTTTGAGAATGTGATCCTTAAGATTTTATAGTATTTTGAAAAAGAAACACATCACCAAATTCGGTAGAAATAGCCAGATCCAGTTTTACTTTGAAAAAAAAAAGAACTTGTCATCTTGTATCTGCTGAGCACTGAGTGCAAATAAAAGGAAGTAAAAAAAAAATGAAAATAAAGTATAATACCAGGATCTTGCAACATAATTTTAAATGCTTGAAAACATAAATGTGGCAATGATGCAAATTGTAACTTGTGTCTTAGGAACGGTCTGGAAAGATCCGGCGGGGAATCCCTGAGTCGTAGTGGCTAATTTGATGGACTATATCATTGGAGTAAATGAGATCGATCTCTAATTATACTATTACGTTCACTTTCGTAATAATGCCTTTACAAAAGATATAAACTCCCTTATACTCCTAGTTATGGGTTTAATTGCAGCACTACTGTTCATCCTAAACGATTGTTTTGGCAGTAAATAACATGCAAAGTTTGATTTGTTATTAAAAGAAAGAGACAAAAGAAAGACAAATGAAGGCAAAGGAAAGTGATTCGGAGAAAAAGAGATCTGAAGTAGATTCCAAACCATCCGCACAAACGGAATGGTAGCATCAGCCGGGGTACTTAGATCTGAGGAGATCTGTTGTCACACAGACGCAATAACCCCACCCCTGAAAAATACAGTAAAAAATTAAAAAAAAAGCTCTTCTAGAATATATTACATACATTGATGATAATAATAATAGGAAGAAGAAGAGGAAGAACAAGAATACTCGAGGTGATTTGTTGTCACTTCGAATCGATTTAAAGACCATTGCTGGTGCGAAAAGATCCA
Source organism: Sepioteuthis lessoniana (assembly GCA_963585895.1). Taxonomy (NCBI): domain Eukaryota; kingdom Metazoa; phylum Mollusca; class Cephalopoda; order Myopsida; family Loliginidae; genus Sepioteuthis; species Sepioteuthis lessoniana. Next base: position 106,653,900 of record OY757904.1, read on the forward strand.
AGGAGTAATATTAATGGTATTAATAAAATTTGTGGACTTTACTGTCCCGGCTGACCATAGAATAAAATTGAAAGAAAATGAAAAGAAGGGTAAGTACCTAGAACTTACAAGGGAATTGAAAAAAAAACTACGGAACATGAAAGTGACAATTATATCAATTGTAATTGGTGCTTTTGGTACAGTCACCAAAGAATTATTAATAGGAACCGTGGGACTTGGAAATAAGAGAGCGAGTGGAGACCATCCAAACTACTACATTATTGAAATCGGCCAGAGTAGTGTGAAGAAACTTGCTGTCATTCAAACTTCAGTGAAGGACCATCAGCTAAAACTGCTGTGAAAAACTCCCAAGGAGTAAATAATAATAATAATGACAATAACAACCATAATAGTAAAAATAATTATAAATTATATAACACTAGACACCTCTGGATGGGCAAGGTCATCGAATTGAGCATTATTCAAGAAATAGAAATTTGACCATACAAGCAAATGGTATATGCACAACACAGAATCAAAAACTACTCTGGTAGTCTGAGATACAAACGGATCACTTAATCTCGACCAGACAACCAGACCTTATAATAATCACCAATAAAAGAAAAAAAAAAAAAAAAAGAAAAAGAGATCTAGCAGAATTGTGGACGTTGCTGTCCCTGCTGACCACAGAATAAAATTGAAAGAAAGCGAAAAGAAGGTTAAGTACAAAAAAATGTGGAACATGAAAGTAACAGTTATACCAATTGTAATTATTGCTCTGGGTACAATCATCAAAGGATTGATACAGGAAATGGAGAACTTAGAATAAGAGGATGAGTGGAGATCATTCAAACGACAGCATTATTGAGATCGGCCAGAATACTGCGAAGGGTCCTGGAGACCCGAGAAGACTTGCTGTCACTCCAGTGAAAGCCCATCAGCTAACGCTGATGTGCAAAACTCTCAGGGTGTAAAAATAGTAATAATAACAATATCTGAGATAAAAAGGGAGGACCCAATTTCAAGCTGGTTAAAGCTAATTTTAATTAACTTCTTAATCTTTCTTTGGGTCTGTCTGTTCTTCTGTCTCTCGCACACTCAAACAAACACACACACACACACACACACACACACACACACACACACACACACACACACACGCGCGCGTGCACGCACACACGCACATACACATTATATATATATATATATACATATTCAGAGAGAGAGAGAGAGAGAGAGCGAGAGAGAGAGAGAGAGAATTAAAAGCTAATTAAAATCAGATAAAACAGAATTAAATTAGAACAACACATGCAAAAACAAATTAGGTGATCATCAAATCTACAACAAAAAATGTTAATATAATCATGTGATATGCTTATCAAATTAGATCTCTGTATATTGAAACAATAATAGTCTGAGTGGCGTAGTGAGTGAGTTCGAACTCCAGTTGCGCTCTTACGCTCACTTCCAGATAAATACTCTGTGGAAACATAACAACTCCATAATTACCACCAGCTATTTGTTGAGTGGTACAACTAATTTTTTTCTCCAAGTAATTAAACAAAGAAGCCAAACCGACTTTAAGATCATCCTTATTATTAAATTTTATTAGCGGGGAATAAGTAAATAAATCAAGCGTCGCAAAATCCATATACAAAAATATCCAAAACAGTTTACCGACAGTTTAATTAATGCTTTATACAAGACTATTTGAAACAGTGCAGAGATATAATGTTCATATTGAGAGTTTTAAGATTTCTAAAATCTCTAGAATATATAAATAATATATGTCATAATTCTTTGTTTTCGTCTATGGGTATTTATAAGATGTCCTTCGGGAAAAAAATATCAAGGGTTTTTATACAGCTGCCAAAATAAATATGTTTGATTCCTTTGGGTTTATGTCAAACTTTTTTGAGTATTTAATTTTAAAAAGCATCCTTAGAGAAGAACAGAAGTGTTGCTATCTAACTCATTACTTGGATAATATTTATTAGTGTTGGCCAAATGAGTGGTCCGGGAGACCGGGGTTCAATCCCTGGTCGAGTCATACCAAAGACTTGTGGAGCAATCCAAGGAAAGTTATAGCGCCCTCCCCTACACCTTGGTGTGGTAGCTACTGAAAAGGGAGCCTTCGGGCTACCCTCGACTAAGGTCGCCAACCTTACCTTAGTCTAGAATTGAATGGGATTGCTCGACGGGAGTTCGAAAACGTTTAATAGGATGTCACAGTCCGGTACGTTAGCCACTGAGCCTCAAAGTAAAGGGTCACTCTGTTATCATAAAATGCTTAACTTTATGTAAAGACTCAGTCATAATTTACGCACAATAATTTTTTTTCTTATATCATTACGTTTGTAAATCATATTTTCTGTCGTTTACAGATAGAGTAACGAAAATTATTTTTTTCCTTTCAAATGTTAGATAAAAAGTATAAAGAAATGAAAAAAACATAGAAATCATCAATCGCTACATTTACGCCCCGATTTTATTAAGTTATATTTATTTACTTATATCTCTGTGGGTGCCTTTTATCTTGTCTAAAGACTAACATCATCAAGAGTGTGATATTACAGTATTTTCTGTGAAGCAGGCCAAAATGTGCTATCTACCCTTTCTCAAAACTTACCTGGAGTTAATATATTGCATACTTTTTAGGTGAGCATAGTTTAGTCATAATTCATCAACTTTAAAGATAATATCGGACGTAATGTCTAAATTAATGCACTACATCCTCGAAGTAAGGGGGTTCAAACTCATTTTGCTGTTAGGTTTATTTTCGGACCAATACGCTTGAGAAAGCTGTGAATTATACTCTGCAGCTTTGGATTAAATACTATCCCAGCTGTTCTTCCACAAGGATGGCCTTGGCATTAAATAAAACACAAATGTTGATTTGCCATTAAACAAGGCAAATAAGTAATAGCGAGTTATTGGTGTGGATTCTTTGGTAACATTCACTGCTTAGATGGATTTATAGCATCTGAATCCTTGTTGGATTATAGAATACAAAATTCAGTCTTTTTGCATGCCATTGCAGAAGTCTTTGTAAAAAAAAATAATGTGAAGTAAATATTTTTTATGCAAGTAATTTGAATACAGTTATATAAGTTTAAATCATACCTATAATTTTGACATTTTAATGCCTAAGTAATTTTTGCTAGCAATTGTATTATTTCAAGATGATTTATTTGATTAGTTATACCTAAATTTAACCATCGCTTATTTCACAAGGCTGTCATTTGCAATAATAATAAATGGCATATATTTCCACCTATGATTCCACTGCCAATGAATGGTTTGGTTTCTTTGTGCAATGGCATATCAACCCTCATGGGTCATTTAATGCCAAGGCAAATCTTCTAGAAGGACAGCAGTGACGCTATTTAATGGGAGGATACCAGGGTTCATACCTGTCCCAACGGTATTTGTCCGAGAGTGAACGTATTAGCGTGACTGGAGTTCAAACTCGCTTACGACGATTCCGCAATCCAGCGTTTTAACCATTACACTACGAGGATACCCCCGCTAATAAATGATTTTAGACGCTATTTCCCAAGCTTTGATAAGTTTGGTATGCAAGTTTTAGGTAGCTTACCGTACCTTTAATAAATTAAAGCTGTCACTCTTCTATTTATCAAGCAGTCTAATCGCTGCTTAACTTGAACCCTCTGTTTGAAATCGGTGCTTTGTACATGACTTCACTTTAGTTTTCATATTTGATAATACTCTAATATAAAAAAATAGAGATAAAATAAGAATTAATGTATAATAAGGATAGTTTTACATTAAAAAGTATATTAATATCAAAGGATTAGATTGAATGAACAATACGGAGTATTTATTTAATTCTAACTGTGATGTATATGCTAAATGTTCTACACATGGTATAGCAGTTTATATAAAAATCTAGTCGTAAAAAGGGTTAAAAATAGGTTTCTGTTGCTCTCTGATATTTTCCCTCGAAGTCATTCTTTGCAGTAAAGAAAAAGAACAGCTTGTTACAGCAGAAGACACACGGATAACAGCTTACTAAATAAACTTGTAGCGTGACCAATTTTGACCAATTTTAAAGAACCACAAGTAGCTTTCGTAAAATACATAAATACGTAGGACATTCTATTCATCTTTATTTTCGGTAGACAGAGATGTCAACAGCAGGTTTTGAGTCCCGTGAACTTGTTACACTATGCAATGTCCCCATCTGTTTGTAGCGTCAGCTATAACACCCAGACTGACCAAAGAAAACAATGCAAACCTTCCATGAACCAATAATGAAACCTCTTAAGCAATAGAACCACCTACAATGTACAGCAATTTTCAACTTGTGGTTTAGTCACTGCGAAAAGTCAACGCGACTGCCTTAAGCACATAAATGTGACACAGAGAGACTTTGTAAGTTTCTTACTGAGTGCATCAAATGCAGCGTAAAGGCCCTTCCTAAACGGTCATATCCTGCATGGCCTCCCGAGCAAACTCGCACCAAGCTCACCTATAAACCTCTTCCAATGTACGCACTTGCAAACATAGGAGATCCTTAAACTGTTATATCCACGCTCATGAATGCTTAACACGACAGCCCAAAGAAGAAAGCTTAGTGGTCCTACAATTTACAACGTCACTAAAGAACTGTTTCAGACCATACTTTTGAAGCCTATCATCCTTTTCTCCCCAACTCCAGTAAACATGAACACAACAGTATGCTAGGAGCACAAAAATACCATTTCCTACTGCAACTATCTTTTTGTGCAACGTACAGAACTTTTCGCCACATAGATTTTTCATGATGTGAATTGCTTGTTTTATAGAATCATAAATACAACTTTCCTTGTCTGTTAACCTTTGGTTGTCATTCATATTTTATCAAACCTTTGGTTGTCATTCATATTTTATCACTGTATCAGGAATGGAGGGAGATAGAATGTTGTCGTTACTGAGACAGCATTTTTCTTCTCTCTCTTTTTCCTCTTTTCTTTTGCATTACCATACTAGAATATAACATAATGAAGTACCTTCGGGCATCCACTCAGAGATGTCTGGAGATTCTAATCTCTTGAGGTTTCCTGAGCATTAATATGTGCAGTTGCATTGGAAAAAAAACCCGAAGAAAAATATTAAGAAAGAAACTTTCGTTGTTTTCTTTACTTGTTAAGTATGCAAAAATGAAAAGTAACGTTTGTAAGTACCCAATCGAACAATAAATACAAAAACGTACTTTTTTAATGAATAGCATTTAAGGATATTTCATGTGATTCGTCCACAGTGAATCTCATTGAAAATACTACCTTCACACACAAACCCCTTACGCTCATACACATATACACAAATGCAGCGATGGCGATGTTGTACTTAAAAGAATATACCGTATTTCTGAATTAAAAAAAAACCCAACAAACTTTTATGATTTCAGAAAATTACAAGCTGTTCCAGCATAAGCACTTTAAAACTTTTATTGATATGCAGTAAAATAAATGCATTTTTGAGAATATTGCTGAAAGATTTACACACACACACACACACACACACACACACACACACACACACACACACACATATATATATATATATATATATATATATATATATAGATTTTAATTGGTTGTAAACCCGTCTAGGGTTATTTTATGTCAAGAAGTTAGGAAATTCCGTTCATTGTACGTTCATGATAACATTTTTTAAAGGTTTTTCTAAAGATTTTTTTTTTTTTGCTTAACGTTCCGTCGAATAGAAATAATCTTAAACAAAGATAACAGATACTACCACTCTAAGAAGAATGAACTTGGGATTAATCGAAATCAAGGGATCCTCCACACTGCCAGAACTTAAGAATTGGAGCCATGATCAAATGCGTTTTTGTGGCGGAGGGTGTATTACCCATTTTCTGGATATGCAGTGCAACTTATCGTTGAAGTTTTAATTTTTGATGGCTATTCCACATGATATATATACATAGGTATATGTTTATGTTAGAATGTACAGGGGGAGACAGGAATACATCCTACCTTTTTACCTGTCGCCTGTACGGTGCAAGTAGAAGTGCTAACAGGAGCTCCATTTAGAGAAGAAGTAATTGTTTTTCTTTTTTTTTTTTTGTTATAATCAGGGCTTGGATCTGTGACCACACTGCATGACTCGTGCTCCTCTACAAAATACAGTTTAGTGTCATATGTACTACATCCTCTTTTGGGGAGTCTAATCCCTCTTCCAAGATCATTGTTGGCATATTCTAAGACCCTTCCAAAATGGTAACTATGAATTAATCGAGAAGTGATCGAATATTATTTTGGTAGGATGAAAAGTTTATGAACCAAAAAATTTATTTCCCGTGTTGATGAGTTTTTAAAAACAATATCATCAAAACACAGCATCACCAATGGAAGAAGTGTGTCGGCTGCAAAAAAAAGAGTTTTGTTGAAAAATATGCCTCATTTGGTCACATTACATGAAAGTATTTTGGTCAGCTTATGAACTTTTCAGTCGATTCAGGCACATGTGAGAATTTAACATTATTTAACATTATTTGTTTAACATGAAATAGAATAGCTTTCACTAAATAATCGCTATGTAAATTGCTTTTAGATTAAAATGATTTTTATCGGAAAAATTCCAATAAATTAAACTACAAAATCGAATTAATTTTCATACATATGAAAAGTTCTATTTCAAACAATTCAATTTAGAAAAAATAAACTTTTTAAATGTCAAAAAGAGTTCTACTTTAAGCTATTCTGTCTAGTCAACAAAGTTAGATGGTTCCAAGTATTGCTGTATATCACTAACAATACAAGTAAATATCAGTAATTTATTTTGTTGTATCGTGGTAAGGAAGAGAGACACTGTGAAATAGAGTTAATTATTTATTAGCTCAAGTGGTAGAGTCTGACTTGTATTATAAGTCTTGCACTGTTGGTGTTACGTCCGAAGTTGGTTTTACTACTGACCGACGTCCTTTCAGGGCTGTCTCTCTGCTTCTCTTTCTGCTTCTGCATACTTCAGAGACACGGCGTCTTTTATACTTCCACGATGCCGGAAGTCATGGAATACGAGCCACTATACAACATATTTACATACATATAATGTCAAAAACGGTTCTATTTAGTTTAGCATAAGTTCACAGTTTAGTTCTATTTGACCCATAGATAGAACCCTGTCAGGTGCTCCCACACCGAACCGTAGTGGACCTGAGAGCGATAGCAATGAAAGAGTATTCCGCATTCCCCAAAAGCTCCAGCATTACTGGAGCTACACCAACAGATTTTTAGTGTCATATCCAGAACACGCGACGGGAGAGTCTTACTCTTCGGCAGAGATTCAGACAGTGTATTCTGCAGTCCCTGCCGACTGGGCCAGGGTAATTTAGTGTTGAGATAAGGAATATTTTGGTCTTTCTACGCATAATTGTAGCAATTACTCTAACTCTTCAACACGAGCATGTTATCACAAAAAGTCATTTATTAATCGGAGTACAGATTTGAATTAAGAGTGTTCTTTCTATTAGACTGGTTACCTTATTAAGGTAACATTTTATGTACAATGTTCAAGGCAGGGAAATCATATTTTATGTACAATATTCAAGCCAGGGAAATCATTTTTTTATCACGTAAATAATCACACACACTCTCACACACATAATTATACATTTTTTTAGGGATGCTGTTTAAGCAAATTGAGCTTTTAATTAAAGAAAAAAGAAAGCAAAAATAAAAAAAATGATTCACTATCTAAAAGATGATGAATAAAAATACACGTCTATTTTGCTTTTCGGTGGTCAATAAGATACAGTTAACCAGAGACAGCCCAAAGGTTCATGACGAGATGTGTTAACTGTTCACACAAAGCAAATCCACTGTGATATTTTGCTGCAATCGATTTTTGAATAGTCACTTGGTTATTTTGATAGATTACTTGTCCAGAAGAGTAAACAAAAGCCATGCTTTTGAACAGATATTTATAACATATATACTTAAATTCAGATTAACATCATATATATATATATATATATATATATATATATATATATATATATATGTAGTCATGCACAGACAGACTATTTCGTTGTATCACAACTCTTCAGTGTAGCTAGACACGTAGGACGCTTGAAGCTGGGATCGAAACCCGCCCAATTTTACGTTAGGCTTAGTATCAGACCGCTCGGGCAACAAGCGTACAACGTCAGCTCAGGAATTATAACGTACTATGTAGAGCAGTAGCAGCAGCAGCGTCCATTTGTTTACATTTTATACCTTACTGGATATTCAGAGAGAGAGAGAGAGAGAGAGAGAGAGAGAGAGAGAGAGAGAGGGGACGGGCGGGAGAGAGAGAGAGAGAGGTTTTTTTTTCAGAAATATATATACATATATAAAAATCATATCATTATTTGATTTGATAACTTGACTAATTTTCGTTTAAATGATTTAAGATTTTAACAACATGTGTAGAAACAATTCAAAAGCCTATATTTCATGTTTCAAGTTTGTTTTCTTTTCGGCGATAGATATAACTCTTAATGGAAAAGAAAAGGCATCAAAGAAGACTGTACAATATGCAAATGTACGAGTATTTGCTCTGAAATGCATCAACTAAAATCGAGATTTTGACATGACCCAAAATGTTTAAAGTGGAAGAGTATTCAGGACAGTTACCCATAATAAACAAGTTGGTCAAAAACGTGTGAATTCTTCCTAGTAGCCTATTTGCCTTTGAATTTATCATTCAAATATTTGATGAATAAATCTTACAATTTCTTTACTATGCTAGCTGTACTTCATTTTAACGTTTTCAGTCAGAATGTTTTAGTAGATATACTTCATTCTCTCGTCTATTTCTTTCAAATAGATTTTCATATGAAACCATTAGTTATGAGCCCAAAGAAAGGTGACACTCAAATTTCTTTTATTTTACACACACACACACACACACACACACACACACACACACACACATATATATATATATATATATATATAGTATACCATTTTAACAAAATAGATTAAAATCATTATTTGTATACATACGTAAAGATAATCTCTGACATTCATTATTCAATATATATATATATATATATATATATATATATATATATATATATATATATATAATGGCAGTATAGATATTTTTGTCTACATATTCAGTTCTTAACTTTACTCATGAACTAAACAAAAACAATCAAATTTCCTTTCGAGATGTTCTCATTGATACTAACAATAAAAATAATTTCACTCCCTCATCTTACTAAAATAATCCTCTAATAATAACCCTGAACTTTAAAAGTGAATGCCTCTTCCGATATGAAAAAATTATTTTAACTATATTTTTGATAAGCAAAACGTATGGTTAGAAATGTTGGCAAGCAAAATAAACGCTGTAATACTCCACCCAGTCATCTAACTATTTTACTGCAACCAAATACACTACAATTATAAATTAGATGAAAATATATTAAAAACATTGATTGAAAGAAACATACTCCCCACTTATCCTAACAATAAAAAAAGATTTATCATATACTATAATAAATTTAAAACCTCCAACTTAATCATTAAAAATAATTCCTCACCCTTGCAAAAAAAATAACGTTATATATCAATTTGAATGTCTTTTAGGAGATTCTATCTCTGAAAAGGATATATACTTCGGTTTAACCTCAACTACCCTATCGAGAAGACTTCCAATGCACCTTTCTGGTACAAGTTCCATAGCACAGTATTTAAGAAAACTGTCATGCCTAACAACGGAATTTCGAAAAATTCTTTACGAAAAAACAATATTAGAACATCAAAATTACATGCAAAATCTAGAGATTTTCGAGACACTACATATAAGGAACATACAACCGAAACTGACGCTATTCATAGAGACATATTTGAAAAGTAATCGCTACACGATACAACAGTATAAATGATCATTCTTACAAAGTAGTAATGTACCTACAAAAATTACATCACATTTGTAATAGATCCTCCTCTGATGATGGCCAGAGGTTGCGAAGAAAGTACTTGGGAAATAACTAATTATGGAAGGTTTATCAACCGATTCCCGTCGAATATCATTAGATCTATAAAGCAATTCGAAAGGATTAACAAAAAATATGTAGACAAAAATGTCTATAATGTTCAATCAATCAATCTATATATATATATATATATATATATACGATACACGTTCAAATATTTCTAAGCCTCGTCCAGCTGAACATTTTTCTTGTCACAATACTCATCCACTGATAAAATTTTAAAAATCTGTATTAGTTTTTTCTTGTTTTAGAAATGTGGT
>OY757904.1:106666650-106709150 GCA_963585895.1 Sepioteuthis lessoniana
TTATACCTGATATTGACACGAGACTACTTCATTGCCCCGTAGTTTTTGTATGAAAACGAAGCTAATAAGCAAACGTCTGTAAAAAGATAGCTTTAAAAAAATTCCTTTGCGTCTTCTTATATTTAATGTGTTTTGCAATGCAATACGTTGCAAAAAAATTGCTTAGCAATCAAAGAACTTCACTATTGTAAGATTCAAATCTACACTGTTGCTAGGACATGTTGGCAAAAAAATTACAATATGCACCAATAATTTTGAATTATGCAGGACGTTGTTGGCGCGCCTTCGAATTCAGAATCCGATATCTCGTTTCAAATTCTTGAATAGATAGTATAACTCTGTAAGTTCACAAACAGGGCTTTTTTTTTTTTTTATCTATGAGACATTTTCATTATTATATGAGAAGCAAGAAGAGGAATAATGATAAAAAACAGCTTAATCGATATTAACTTTTAAAGTTTCTTTTCAAAATATTGGCTACAAAAATAAATAGATGAATAAACGGAGCAGAGGCTTATAAAAATCGGAAACAAAAAGTTAAAAAAAATGCTATAAAATAATCAGCTCGATCAGCGAAAGAACGAATATAGAAATGGCCATATTTGTTAAAAGAGGTTGATGATCTCTTGGCCTAGTTTATCTTATCCAAAATAAACTAGATTTCTATAAAACTGATCTGATATTAATCATCGATAATGTAAATCACAATAGAAATAGCTAAAACTAAAATAATAAAATTTATCTATTTTCGGCTTTCTCATGTATTTCAACTGGAAAAATGGCTCAGTCGGTTGGGGCTGTAGAATAGACCGGCTGTATTTTTGAGAGTTTTAACTCTCTCCCAACGAGTGTCCTAACATGACACTACGCAATCTGATGGTGACTTTCCAGTAATGCTGAAATTTTGGGGATTGCGGACTACCTTTTCATTGCCATCGTTACCAGATCCACTCTGTCCCGGAGTAGTAGCATTTGATAGGGTCCTTTCTATGGATCAAATCGAACTAAACTGTTTACATATGCTAAACTATCTTTTTAAAAAATAGAACTGTTTATTTGTAAAAAATGAACTTGGTATTAAATAACCTGCAAAAAACATTTTTTTATTATTTATCTATAAAACAATTTATACTGGTTTGTATTATCTAACTGAACTTCGAAAGCAATAGATTATATCTATTCCCTCAGAAACAAAAAAAAAAAAATATTTTGCATTTCATTCCTGACAGTAAACTATCCTAAAACATATTACTGTTTCTTGAAAAAAATATTTCTGAAGCAGTTTCGTCAGAGATGATTTAAAGCTTAATTTTTTGTCAAGTCTTAAAATGGTTCACTTTCTTTACTAGCATTTTAATCTACGCATAGAATTTTAAAAAAAGAAAGAAAAGAAAACCAAACCTCCCAAAAACAAACAGATAAATAGAAAAAAAAGAAAAAATCAAAACGAATAGAATAATCAACATTTTATCTTTTGTCAAAAATATTTTGTATGTTAAGTATATTTTAACAATAAGTTTGGGATCTTTTAAGACCTTATTTCTCCATCAGTTTTTAAATTGGCTATTTCCTTTGGTAGTTTTTTAATGTACGGATCTTATTTTTCCAGAAACGACTATAAAATGAACAGTTTGAATTTTATCGAAAAAATATACTGTCATATATATGTTTTACGTACTACGTCATGGATGTTGAAATCCTAATTTATTTCCATTAATTAAACGAACTGGCCACTTTCATTGGTAACATTATAACCTACGCGTCCTATTCTACCAGAAACGATAATAAAATCAACATTTTTATTTTGTAAAAAACAAAACCAAATTTGTTAAGCAGTTTAGTCAGGGATGTTTTAAAGCCTTCATTTTACTGTCAATCCTTCGAAAGTTTCATTTTCTTTGGTTGCATTGTAATCTACGCGTAGAATATTACCTACAGAACAGTTACATTTTTTCAGGAGGAAATAAAGATAATTAACAGTAATCATTTTATCGAATTAAATGCTTCAAATTACAACCGAAATGTTTAACTGGATTTTTTCAAGTGTTAGTATCTACAATAAACCTCAAAGTAAAAGAATTTTAAGACTAAATTTAACAAATACGAATAGTTTTGTACAAATGAATTATGTTCATTGAATTGGCAACATTAAATTATTTATGTTAATGTCATTGTTCCATATCTGTTTAATAAGTATTTAATTCAAAAGAAATGATTATATATATATATATGTGTGTGTGTGTGTGTGTGTGTGTGTGATATGGGCAAAAATATCATTCTTAGTGTTTAACGGCCAGTATCTATTTAATTTTTCTTTTGCGGTTTCGACACGTATATCATATACTGATAATCCAAAAGAACATGTGTACTCCTGAGTTTAGTTTGTCTATTAATTTACCGCATATCGTACCAAGAATAGTCATACTATTTTATTGTGAAACGAAGTTACTTCAAATTACATCGAGAATACCAAAAGTGTAATTATGTATATGTGAATACTGGAAGTATTTTTTTAATTAAATCTTTTGTGTATATATATATATATATATATATATATATATATATATATATATATATATAGCTGAGTTAATTAACTGACATATTAGGAATAAATGTAAATCATATATGAGATAGCCATTAGTTAAACGATCTTAGTCTGTTTAAAAAAGCACACCTGCCAAGTAGGAGAAACTACCAAAAGAACACAAAATTAGGAGGGACTGATCAGTAGATTAATTCCACAAATGTTTCTTAATCGTTCTGACATACAACATGTTAACCCCCTTTGCTCACGCCTATCAATGAAAGAATTTGTAATTTGATTTCCGCCTTATTCTTATTTTTATCTTTTATTATTTTTATTGTTTATTTTTTATTTCTATTCTTATATTTATTTTCTGATTTTTTAATTTTTATTTTTTAATTACCTGGCTTTATCTTCTGAATACGAACTGTAACTCCACATTCGCTACTCTGCGACAGGAGAGAAGCATGTAAAGAGTCATCTGACGAGACGGAGAATATAGCAATATTATTCTCCGCCGAAATAAATTTATAATGACGACTAAACCGAGTTTGAGTCTCCATTTAATTGTACTATATATATATATATATATATATATATATATATATATATATATTAGCTTATGTAGGTAGGATTTTGAAAACATAATTGATTAAATAGGATGAGTCCTTTGGCATGTGAAGGGAATTATTTTAAAAAGTGCCATATTTTCCCCAAATTTCTACTCCTTCTAGTACAGAAAAATTCTTACTGAAAAATCTTTCATATTATGCAAAGAAAAAAATCCAATTTCTTGAAGAAATTTTCTTTATGAAAAGATTACCATCCCTTCATAAATAAAAGTAAATTTGAATGTAACATTAGCACTTTTCTCGCCAATTCATCCTCTTACATCATGTAAAGTTCTTCTTTTTCATAAATTCCTCTCCCACCAGGTCTTCCAATTCAAATGCATATGACTCGTCATTATAACTTTAAGATCAACAAGGTTTGGGCACTTGTTTATCACGAGCGCAATTTGAAGAATATGGCCGGAACTAAATATAGTTGTTTGGGATTGGCATAACAAGATGGTCGATCGGCTTGGTTCTCTCTGACAGCCCGTTTAACCTAGTAAGCGCCAAAGTGCATTGTTTGTCATTTGATCGCTTTTGGTTGCCAGGTTACGGACTACTCAACTACCAGGCACCCGCCCTTAAAAATTATTGGACGCCCTCCACGACAAAAAGTAGAAGTAGTCTGCAGCCTCAACTAACAGAGCGTCAACTCACTACAATTCACCTGCTTATGTTTCTTTAAGTTTTTCCTTTCCAAACCAGTAAGATAGTGATTTACAAGTGATTTCACATATCTAAATTTGGAACTTAAATATATTTGTTCAATGAATATACATAGGCATATATAAGTATATAAAGACAAAATGTACATACACATATATATATATATATATATATATATATATATATATATATACTATTGCAATTCACACACACACACACACACACACACATGTGTGTGTGTATACTATGTATATATGCATATACAAGTAGATTACATATGTGAGTAAATGTGTGAATATATATATATATATATATATATATATATATTGTGTAATCGGATGAAACCTAAAACTTGGTTAAGTCGTCATTATAAATTTATTTCAGCGGAGATTATTAGTATACACTCCGTCTCGTCAGATGAATAATTACATGCTTTTCTCGAAGTTACAGATCAGCAAATGTGGAATTACAGTTCGTATTTAAAAAAATGAAAAATAAAAAACTGAAAAATAAAAGATAAAAAATGAAAATAGAATTTTTTCAAATTCATAGGTAAGGGCATGGTGGGCCCCCCAAAAAAATGCATATATATATATATATATATATATATATATATTTCTGTATGTCTGTATACGTGTATGTGTGTTGCATGTTTGTACTTACATATGTATTTATATTTACACACACACACACACATATATATACATATATATATATATATATATATATATGTATATATATATATATATATCTGTTTATGTATATATATGTATATGTATAAATGTATATGAATATATGTATATGTATATATGTATATGAATACTTTTAGATGTGTATATGTTGATGACTTTTGATGAGTATCTGCAAGTCATTCTTGCAAAAGTTTCACTGCAAGTGTCGATTGTATTTTTCATACAAATAAATGCTATTCAGAATTACTTCAAGAAAAAAGATCCATACTTCAAAGCATCCTTTTTCTTCAGTTATTTACATATACATTGATTCAGAAATTTCTTGGAGAAATTGAAAAATGACAAAAGAACCATATTCCTTCAAATGACATTTCAATCGTGTATACATAGTCAAAGTATTATTATTTTTTTTTTGTTTTAATGACACCAACTGACTTTACAGCTATTCTACCCTTCCTCCATAGTTTTACTTCAGTTATTTTCTGGTCTAAGAAACTACATTTTCCCGGAGATGATTTCAAATGGTAATTCATGTTATTTTTAATTAAATTTTTTCTGTCATCATGATTTTTGTATTTCAGTTTTTTGTGAAGCCTGCTTGTAATATGACGGAATACAAAATGATGATGGGTAAGAACATTGATATAAACATTTGTAGATTATATTGTTGTGCTTGTGAACCAGAGGAGTATCGAACTCACCTCGCTTGTAAATCCTTTACGAGCCAAACTTGCATTGGGCTATGGATTGGCTCGAATGATTTGTTTAACAGTAAATTACCTTCTTATATGTTATATAATGCCGAAACTTAATTAATTTCGAAATCTTTGATTATAATTATCTCTAATATTTTCACTGACAAAGTGCATTAAAATACACTTCATATTTCTCTAAATACATTTATTTGGACAGTTATATGATATAAAGTTTTCCTATACAATACAAATATTTTTCAAACGAATTGATTTGGCCTTTAGTTTTGACCCACACTTGTACTAACAATCTGGAAAAAACTGAACCAGGGAGTTATGACAATGGGTGAATATTCATCCAAACCCTTGGTCATGAACAGAATATGGTATAATGTCAATTTTTTGTGGAGTATTGCTTGCTTAAATTTAGAGTTTTCTTCATCTGAGACTGGTTGCCTTAACAATGTTAAAAAGCAATGACTAGCCTACAATTCAGCCATATCTGAGGAAGCACATTTTGATGTATGCATTTCCCGAAGGTATTAGTGCAACGAGAAATGCAAACAGTGACGATAACCCTTCGGTTAATCGCACTTCTTAAGGCAATAAAACTGTGACAACATATTCCCTAGAGCTCTGGAACGGGACCCTCAACCCTGGATACAGTTTAGTATCATACCGAGAACCCCGATTTTTAGGGAAGAGGGATCTTACTAATCTCAGAGTATGGAGATGGTGTATTCTGCTCCTCATCCACAGCACTTTCATTAGGATATGTCGGGCGTCTGTCTTAATAGATAAGGGAAAATCCATTAGGAAAAAAGCCACAGACATGGCACAATTAATAGTTTTTTTTTCTAAATGGTATATCAACTTCATATATGCTAGAATTTGATTCAACTATAAATGTTTAATTAGAATAATAACTAAATGTTAAGTGGCTAATGGCCTTTAATTTTTTAAATGGTACTTTTTCATTTTTATATAATTTGTTTGCGCACGTTTATATGATAACTAGTATTCCTATGAAGTAAAAGTAATTCGCATATATCTACCAACCTTTCTGCAGTTGCAGAATGAGTTACAATGTCAGTTTCTAAGAAGTGTTT
Source organism: Sepioteuthis lessoniana (assembly GCA_963585895.1). Classification (NCBI taxonomy): domain Eukaryota; kingdom Metazoa; phylum Mollusca; class Cephalopoda; order Myopsida; family Loliginidae; genus Sepioteuthis; species Sepioteuthis lessoniana. The sequence continues at coordinate 106,672,948 of OY757904.1, forward strand.
AACAAGTCTGAATTCAGAGATTACCTTCTCCTAAATAAGTTGATATACTGATGTGGACCAAGTTTGGGACCACTAAGAGATAACTTAGAACACGGTATAAGTTTAAGGATATAGTGAAGTAACAAGATACAAAGAAAAATAGTGGCGTAAGCAAGGCTTACTTGTCTGTCGAATATCCAGTCTCTATCAAATCTCACACGACCGACCGACGAGAGTTATTGGCTCTCAATTAATGAAGGATTTGGAAGAGTCCATAAATGGATAGGCAACGGTCCCATAACACATACCGAGGTTAAAGAGTTCAGTATTTCCAACTTTTTACCAATAGCTGATGGGAGAATAATTAGATGCATATCTTTTCCAAGGGTAATAGCTCTCTGTGAAATGCAGTCGGCCTAGTCCATGATTTGAACTCGGGTTGCCGTAATCATTACAGCACGGGTGCCTCAGTTGTAAGGTTTCAAGTATTTATAATAAAAAGTAAAGTTGGAGACTGTAGTCAAGGGTGACCTAAAGGCTCCATTTTCGATAGCTACTACACCTTGGTGTAGGGGAGGGGGCTACTCCTTTCCTTGGATTACTCCACTTTACCCTTAATCCCTACCTTATAATGCTGAGTGTTAAGCAAGGTGGCATCAAGTACTGCTTTTTAAGTCATTGGTATGACTCAACCTGGGATTGAACCCCAGTCTCCTGGGCCATTGGCGAACACTCTAATTAATATGCCAATACATAATCATTTGATTTAAAGTTTCTATTCTTATTTAATAACATCAATTGTTTGCAGAAAAGTATATTGTTTCAACGAAAGTATGGATCCTCTTATTATCCCTCCAGCTATGACTAAATAGCAGGGTAGACTGATTTCTTCAGACTTGGTTCGGCAGCCAGTCTTGGAGAATCAAAACCTATTAAACTCTGCTAAAAATTAACTCGTTGTCACACTCTGCCCTTACGGAGGGGTTGGTAAATACAAGCGTATGGTTTCACTTGTTCATATCTAATTTGAATAATTTTCAAATATATCTAGTTGAGCCATTGATTAGTATGTAAATGGTACTACCAATCCATGTCAGTGTGGGACTAGAGTAATGGCAATAGATGGCGGCTCTATTCTCTCCAGAGCTCCAAAATAGGAGCCTCATTTCTGAATGCAGTTGGGTATCATATCCAGGATATGAAATGAGGGTGGTGTTGTATATTTAGACTCTCTGTTCTGGCTTGCATGGGTCTATGTTGGACGCCTATTTTAATCTGACAAAAGGCTGTAACCTTGGTAAAAGGCAACATTGAACGTAGTATTATTGTCTGTCAGACCTACTTACGAGCTAACCGTCGCTCCATTGAAATTAGCTATCCTAGAGTATTATCTATCAATAGCAATGCATGTCTGAATTATAATTAGCGAGACAGTAAAACATCAAACTCTATCACTCCCACCCTGTTCTGTAGTGCTCTAATTACTGTGCAGTCTCGAGAGACAATATAGAAACGTCGAACCCATTATTAAATATAATGAACTCCACTTTTCTTATTTTCTGTTTTTATTTATTCGATCTCAGCTCCAATGAAACGTTTGATACCACCCGCTGAAAAATATAAGAGATCAAGATACTGAATTCATATTATGCTTTAGACGAATCAATGCCGCTCTGTAAAATAGTAAAGCATGACGTTTTAAAAAATATTACTGGTCGATTTATGCATTTTAATATACAAAGTGAGCAATACTATTTTCTAAAACAACAAATTTAAATGTTGGTTGGTTGGTTTTGCGCCGAGACAGCATTTGCCAGGGTATGCAACGCTAAAGTCCTTTTGGCAAGAAATTATAGGGTTTTAAGTTTGGCTATATTATGCTGATACGAGGATTCGTTTCTTCTTTTTGCAAGCAATTAAATGCTCTCAACTGATTAATGGTTATTATTTGTAGACAATAACGAAATTCAAGTATGTATCAGTTAAACCCACATCCACGGACAAGGTGTGATACGAGGTGAATTTTTAAGTGGGGTAATCTTATTCGAATACAGGGTTTTCCTTCTCCTTGACAGGTTGCCAAACCAAGGCTAAATAACAGTGTCTGTCCGATTGTCAGGACCATAAAGGAAGCATATATTTCCCCATAGCTAAAAAGAAAAGAGATGGGTTCATGCCATTCTCAAGGGTATTTGTGCTGACTAAACTCAGCCTCATCCAGGATATAAACTAGGTATGCCGATTTCATTTCCTCTGTCGATAACCGTTTCAATAAACGCGTCTCCAAATATACCGTCAAGTAAATATTCTTAATAAAACTGATTTTCATAGTTATATAGTTTTAAATACTCTTATACTAGTCATTTTAAACAGATATACTTGACCTGAGAGTAATTGCAGTTGCAGGGATTACTCCACATTCTCCACTTGCCACAAGGAATTCAGTCGGCGTATTCTCTGTTTTAAATCGTGAATTGGTGTTAAAGGTGTTCGACTTAATGCTTTAGACATCTACTAAGCTCTACAAAAATAGTTCATTACACAGAAAGCGTGAAATGCTTTAAAAGAATAATTGTCTACAAGACTAGCATGCCAATACAAAGGAGGTTATCGAATGATATTTAAACTTACTTTAATCTGAAGCAAAGCCACTTGAATTGGTGTAATTAGGAGAAATGATTTTTACTACGCTAGCGAAGTGCTCTGCAGACGAACTTATTCACAAAAATATTTCGCTAAGAAATGTACTGTATTTTGTGCTACTTCTAGTCTGGTATCATACAGTAAGTATCAATAACAAAACTGATGGTCTTCAGGATTTGTTGGCAAACCACCGTTAGGATAGATGTACGATATCTTATAAGCCTATTTTAAGTAATCATAAGTTAGGATAGGTGTACGATATCTTATAAGAATATTATAAGTTATTATAACTCGTGCTATAATTGTGACTACTGTTATCGGTCACATTATTTGTTTTCTTTTTTATAAATCAATATTATCCTTTTTCTATGAGTTCCCGCATTGGCCCTATAACTCGATGGTGATTAAGGGTCAATATATTTTCCTCCCGGATTGTTAGCAGTAGAATTATAAATCGTAGTTATGACATTTTTATCTGCATGTTTTCTATTCGTTTTCTAAAATTTGGTTCTTCAGGTTATTTCACAGATACTTTGAGAATATTCTAAGAGATTCTGTCATTGTGAATAGAATTGACAACTTCGTATTAATCTTTTTAAAACTATTTTATGGCAATGTCTACACTTTTAATCAGCGTTTCATCACATTTAATTGCATGATCTATTGTATTGGCAAAGCTCACTAAATAGTCGTTCGTTGTTCTGGGTGAATACAAGAATAATTGTCTTATAATTATATCATTATTAGTCCTTCAGAGTTTTTCACATCAGCGTTAGCTGATGAATTTTCAATGAAGTTTGAGTGACAGCATGTCTCCTCAAGTGTCCATGACTTATTCCAGTGTTCTGGCTGATCTCAATAAGGCAGTAGTTTGGATGGTCTTCTCTCGTCCTGTATCAATCTTTTGGTGACCATATCACAAGCACAAATTACAATTGGTATAATCGTCACTTTCATGCTCCACAGTTTTTTTTTAATTCCCTAGCAGGACCCAGGTACTTATTCTTCTTTTAAATCTCTTTCAATTTTACTCAGTCAGCTGTCAGCCAAGACAGCAAAGTCCACAATTCTGCAAGTTCTCTTTTTATGTTAATTATTATAAGGTCTTGTCGTCGGGCCGAGTTTAGGTTATCCGTTTATATCGCCAAATCCCAGAGATGTTTGTGCGTCTTATTTTTCAGGACAGATGTAAGTTCAGTATGGTGAAATTTAAATTTCTTGCCCAATCCCCAGTCCTGTCTTGTCTTATACTATTTTTATTATTACTACTGTTATGATAAGCATTATACTTGGACTTCAAGACGAGATTAGGTGATCCAATTGGATCTTAATTCTTCTTCTTCTTCTTCTTCTTCTTCTTCTTCTTCTTCTTCTTCTTCTTCTTCTTCTTCTTCTTCTTCTTCTTCTTCTTCCGTTGAGTGACAGCAAGTCCCTTCAAGTCTCCAGGACTCTTCTCAGTATTCTGGCCGTTCTCAATAATGATGCAGTTTTGATGGTCTCCACTCGTCCACCAACTTCCAAGTCCCCCAGTCCCTTTAAGAGTCCTTTTGTTACCGTACCAAAATCACTAATTATTATTATTATTATTATTATTATTATTATTATTATTATTATTATTATTCTGCTTGTGAGTCTTTCCACATGTGTCAAATAATGCTTCTTCACTTAATTCTACTTGACATCAAGTATGCACATGCCCAAGACTTCTAAATATTCCACTTAATTTTAGCAGTAATCTTGATTGCATAATTTAGATTCTTCCTTTGAACACTAGTTTTTCCAGTCTCTTTTCAGGGACATTTGGAAGGATTCCTATCCCACCAATTACAACTGGTATTACCATCCCTCAGAGGTTCAACAGATTTTTAGCTCTTTGACAAAACCCAACTATTAGTCTATCGCTCCTAATTCTTTATAACTTTTACTTTGAGATCAGCTGCAAACTACTGGTCTGGCCTTGGAGAGTTCCCAAAATCGACTTGCTTCGTCCAGCATCGAATCTCAACTCAGTTTTTTTTTTCAAATTTCAAAATCCTCAGCGCTTTCGGGCATGACGTCATTCTCGTCCTCGGTTTCATTTCCTATCAGAGGGTTTTCTTGTGACATCTCTGATTGTCACATCTGCCCCGCGCGCGCGAGAACTCATGCACTCAATGTGTGCACTTAACTAACCCATGCACAAAGCCGAAAGGTTCTCAGCCTAACTAAACCGAAAGGCAATATATATAAATCAAAAAATGATAATATAAAAAGAATCCCTCCGCAATTATATTACAAGGCGAATCTTTCATGCTAATAGTTTCAGTTACTCACCAGGACTCTGAATATTCTAACTGATCTCATTAGAAAGTTTTGAATCTTCCTCTGAATTCATTTCACCAAGAGTCTTTTTCCTTTTCATTGGGATTGTTCCAAGAGTTCTTCAAAAGTGTTTAGTATCACCGACATCGTCATAATCCACGATTTCTTCACTTCCCTTGCAGGATACAGGCTCTTGGAGAGTTGTTCACTTTCTTTTGTTCCCAATATGCAGTTTGCCAGAACGGGAAAATCCACGAACTGACAAGTTATCTTAATTAAAACTATGTCTGGTCTTCTTGACTATTATTTGGTGATTCATTTTTATTTCAAAGTCGCATAAAATTCTATTCATCTCATTTTGATTTATACAGTTACCATTGTCAGCATGATCAAATTTTATTCTGTGAAAGAAATCTCCGAGGATTATCTTCCCAACCCAATCTTGACTGTTCTTTTTTCCTTCTGTGCAGTATGCAGTGATATGAATTGCAATCGTTCTTGTAGCAGTCTCCTATAATCTGGAAAACAGATGAGCTGCAGAAAAATCGAGTCTACCCAAACTGTTGATATAATTGGCTAGTATGCGAAGGGCCCAGGATGTCTAAGGAGAATTGCTGTCACTCAAACTCCAGTGAAAAACTACTTGTCACTTCTAGGGTGGAAAGGTGTAATTTACTAATGCTCTGTGCCTAATTTCACACGTACACACCACATTCATATATATGTATAAATGGATAGATATACCCAATCGCGTGCATGTATATATATATATATATATATATATATATATATATATATATATATATATATATATATATATTGTAGAGGTTTATGGTTTTTACCAACTCACTGGGTGAGTTAATGGGGGAGCAAATGTTGCAGTATCATTAAATAGGACTCAGTATCAATGACTGAGATTATATATATATATATATATATATATATATATTACATAGAAGCTACTGTGACCCTAGGTTTCATGCTTTACGCACTGAATGCGCAAATATACGTGTATATGTATGTGCGAACGACAACATATACCCAAACATACTAAAATTCAAAAGCACACAAACTTAGATACACATATACCCAAACTAAAACTCAAATTCTACCAAAATATTAGCCATATTAATCGGTCTTTTTAAAAATCATTCACTCTGCCTGATGAATGCGTAAAGCATGAAACCTTAGGTCACAGACACTAAGATGTAATATATATATCATCATCATCATCATCATATCGCGCTGGTAGCACGGATATCCCTGCCCCTCTCTCGCCACTCCTCCCTATCGTTCATCGCCCTAGGCAGGTCACAGACACTAAAATGTAATATATATATCATCATCATCATCATCATATCGCGCTGGTAGCACGGATATCCCTGTCCCTCTCTCGCCACTCCTCCCTATCGTTCATCGCCCTAGGCAGGTCTTCAGGACAACATCCCGTATCCTCACATAGCTGCTGAATGTACGTTCGAGCTGGTCGTCCTGCTTTTGCGCGGCCATGTGTGGGGATCCATAAGAGTACATCTCTTATGAGTTCATCTCTGCTTCTCCAGCAGTGTCCTGCATGTCTGGTTCGTCTAACTTGGATAGTTTTCGTGATAGGGGGTAGGTGGCCGTACAGTTGGTGTCTTGTGGGGTGTTGCTGCCAGGACTTATATATATATATATATTCGTAGTAATTTTCCATTTCTATTTAAAAAAATGATAATGTTACACATGAATGATAGATACAGTTTAGATTCAGACACTGACTATCATTTACTATTTGTCAAACTGATAGAACAAAATATTTATCTGAAAAATCTGACAAATTTGCATTGAAACATATACAAAATATATTGAAGTGAGAATAAATTCACTTGTCTCTGCTATATTATAACCATTAAAGTAAGATATGTTTTGTCAAATGTATTTTCCAATTAAATTCTCCACATAAAATACCTGAATACATACGTTACTCTGCATTTTCCTGTTTATTTTCAATATTTTAAAATAAAGATACATTTAATAAATAAGATTGATGAAAATTTAAATACTTTTATAACTAATGATATGTTAGATGGAAGTTACTGGTTGATTCTATGCTATTTCCTTTGTTTAAAATGCAAAAAATTACACTGACATTTTCATTATAAATTACTTGTAAACGTAAACTAAAATACAATAAATTACACTTTGATTTGGTGAATATGTTTAAATATGTACAAATGGAGAGATTTATTTATTTGCAAATACATTACCAGTTATTTGACGTAGTACTTCCTCATGTAAGAATGTAAACAAATCTTTTGGTTTCTGACATTTACAAAGGAAAGAAAATTACACTTACAAATTAAAAATATTCTATTAACGATGAAGCAACCATTTCAATCATACATGTCAGAGAAACCTTCCTCTAATGCAGTAGAGAAATTTATATTTATCCTCTAGTTTTATATATATATATATATATATATATATATATATATATATATATATATATATATATATATATATATGTGTGTGTGTGTGTGTGTGTGTGTGTGTTGAAATGAAAGATTTGTTGAAAATCTGACTGTAAGATAGAAATACGTGGAAATTTGGACAAGTCAAACACTTAACTCATATTTAGATGTGTGATATTTCTTTGATGAAACCTGATACTTTTGACTTTAAATTCCCCCGAACTTTTCCTGCCACAGCCATCCCACTTCCACTCTCGTCACATGCTTTTTAATAGAAAAACTCAGAAAACAGTCTTGAAGAAGTTCGTGAGGATGAAATAAAGTGAACGAAATATCACACGTCAAAATTTGATCTAATTGTTTAATCTATCAAACTTCCCACATATTTCTAATATATATATATATATATATATATATATATATATATATATATATATATATTACAAAGGTGTAGGATTGTTACTATCTCAGTGTGTTTGTTTCTTACCAAATGCAATAAAATTTGGTGAGTGCTCACGTCCTGCGTGTCTAGCCACACTGAAGAGTTCTGATAGAACGAAACTGTCTGTCTGTGGATGATTATATATATATATATATATATATATATATATATATATATATATATATATATATATATGTATATATATATATATATATATATATATACATATATTGCATACTTTGGCAGAAACTTGTTATCTTAGCATATTCGGTTAAAAACCCCGGATTGCTTTCTTTTTAAAATCTTCAAGTGAAGACATTCGAGTCTTCTTGCTATTTTTTCGTGTGTCTGGGTCAAGGAAAACACTCACAATAAATATATATAAAATTCACAGTGACAAACAACCCAATAAAACACTTAAGGAGGATTAGTAAAAGAGTCGAAAGCGTTTGGGCTTGTATGGTGCACTTTGTACACCGTTTGGACCCAGACATACGACAAATAACGAGACGACATAAACCTTTTCACTTGAAGATTTATAAAAGGAAACTATGCATGGTTTGTAACCAAAAATACTTTATATATATATATATATATATATATATATATATATATATATATACAAAATTTTATTCGAAAAGGAATTACGCTGATTTAGCTTGTTTGGTTCCTTTTTTAAATAGCATATTACCTTTCATGAGAAACATACGAAATGCATCGATCGTTTGGATCAGAAGTCCTTCATTTTCCTCCAAACTTACTCAGATTTAAAAGCAACAGGTGTTCAATTGTTTCAGTCTCAAGAAAAGTTCATTAATGGCAGAATATTTAGGAACTAAAAAAACAAGTTGAAAACTCTCGGAACTTATTGGTGAAAAAAGCTAAATTTCTTTAACCATGTAATCAAAAGTTTGTGCTTCCGTTTGACTGCGGTTATTGAAAACGAAGATGATGACAGTTTTAAAATAAATTTGTCGCAAACCTTTTTCAAATGCTCTCTGGTAAACGTAATCCTATTGAAAGGACTAGTTCCCATATCTAGGTTAAAGAACTCATACTGCCATAATATTTAGCCTCAGAAGTAAGCAGAATAATTGAATTAATATTTTTTACCAAGCGTATTAGAACTTAGTGAAATGTAAACAGCTTTTTCAAGGTTTGGAATTCGTGTCCCGGGGTCCAATTTTTCTACAACGGTGACGATCACACTCTAATCGTTTCATTCACTCATTCACACATACACATAGGTATATATATATATATATATATATATATATATATATATATATATATATATATATATATATATCAATTGAATAAGGACTGTGAGTATCCAAATAATGAGTGCTCAATGCACGGGTATTTAATACAAAATATACCTGAAGAGCAAGCATGGGTTTTGCATTGAACAGCCCTTGAAATTTGATATGCCATAAAAAAGAAACCAAATTATATATATATATATATATATATATATATAATTACTCGTGACATTATATATATTTTATATACATATATAATTACTCATTTTCATATATATATATATATATATATATATATATATATATATATATATATATATATATATATATTCCTTTGTATTTCCTCCATCACTATATCTGTCCAATTACATATGCGGAGAAAGACAACAATAAGAGCAGAGAAATAGATTATTGAACTGAATATAGATGACTTATTTCTTTGTTGTTTTCTTTGTTCCTTTTAAGTTGCCCTCAATTGAAGCAGCAGCCTTTTACATCTAATTGCCAATTTTATTACCAGACACTCAAAATCAAATATAGAATTTAAAGTGCTTTTAAATTAGGAACACACATTTCGACTTATATACCTACCATAGAAGGCAATCAATAATGGAATTGTCCATCTTATGATTCGTTAAAAACCACGTAGCCGTTATTTTATTCGTATGCTATCCGATGATGTTGCGTTTATTTATCTAAATGTTGCTTACAGAAACTTATGAGAGAATCTAGTTCACTGAAGGCATAGCCCGTGAAATAAGCCGGTGAAAAATGTGATGTTTTTATATAAAACATTCTGAGGAAATAAAACTGCCAAATATCAATGTGCGCTGTATTGAATTATAACAATCTCTGACTCTCTCTCCCTCTCTGATTTTCTCTCCTCTCTCTCTCTCTCTCTCTCTCTCTCTCTCTCTCTCACTTATATATATATATATATATATAATGTTATCAGCTTTCACAAATTGTATATAAAATGACCTGCTCAAGACGTTTAAATTTATCTGGTGGTGAAGTTTCAGTTCCTGAGCTCTGCTGAGTGCTGTGTAATGCTTAGTTGCCATTACTCTTACTACAAAATGATTGTAGTGAAACTTTAAAAATACAAATATTTGATATTATAATCCTATATTTTAAAAATGATGAAATTTAAACTTTAAATAATCATTAATCTATAACAGAGGTTAACGAACTTACTTAATATAAGTGCAACAGATGTTAAAACTCAGATGTTTGTGTATGTTCGCTTTGGTTGTATTATATGGCATATCAACTGTTGTGACTTATCTAATGCCAAATCCTGTTCACACACACACACACACACACACACACACACACACACACACACACACACACTGACGCACGTGACCAAACACACAAGTATTTATTTGCACACACAGTGAATAGTTTGAATTATTGTTATCCAACACGAATAATTCTATTCGTTATTAAACCTTTGTTGCGTACGGTTTAATGGTTTCAAATATTGTTATCTAACTCTATTTTTTATTCATTTATAGTCAGTTAAATGTTTTCAAATTATGTAATTTATTGCTTAGATAGAGTTAGATGCTTTCTAGTATTGCTATTTATTGTTTTCCAAGTTGAATAGTTTTAATACTTGATATTTACTACAAATAATTCTTTTTATTAATAATAGTCCCAAGTAAAAGATTAAACAGTTCTATTTCCATCATTGATGGGGCCCTAAAATGCATAACCACTACAGGTCAGAGTTGACCTGGGAGTAATTGTAATAAAGGGGTATTCGTCAAAGTCTAAGACTGGAACTTCACTCTCAAAAGGTCTAATATCATACCAAAGACACTTAGACGTTTGAGAGCCACAGGATATGTGTAATATAAATGCGGTGGTATTTTTTTTTATATTATAATTTTTCGTTTTATATATCTTGTCTTTCGGTTTAGTTAGGCTGAGAACCTTTAACTTAGTCCCTGGGTTACTTAGGTACTATTTACCAACCCCTCCGCTCGGGCAGGATATGACACAAGGTCAATTTTTAAGCGGAGTTTAACAGGTTTGAATTCAGAGTTTTCCTTCTCCTAGACTAGTTGCCTAACCATGGCTGAAGAACCTAGTCTGTCCTACTATTTACCCATAGCTGGAGGGAGAATTATTGGATTCATACCTTTCCCAAGGGTATTAGTGCTATGTGAAATGCAATCAGTCTCGTCCAGGATTTGAACTCGTATCGCCGTGTTCATTTCCTACGGCGATAACGACTACACCACGGGCACCTCCTGGGTTACTTAGGTGCACTCATTGAGTGCAGGTGTTCACGCATGCGCTGGGTAGATGTGACAATCAAGAGATGTCACAATAAAAACTCCAGAGGACGAGAATGACGTCATGCCCGGAAGCGCTGAGGATTTTGGAATTAAAAAAAAAACAGTTAGTTGGGATTTAAACTTCGAACAAGAGAGTCGACTTTCGGAGCTCGCCGAGGCCAGGCCAGTTGTTTCCGGCGGGGGCCGCACGTGGTGGGTGTCAGAAGGAAAAATCAGCATAGAAAGAAATTGTGTCTCTCTCTCTCTCCACATGTCAAAAAACCTTAAACTCAAAAAGGTAGATAAAAGTTTAATACCTGAACCAATTTCGTGTATTTCGGGATTCCCTAGGAACATTTAGCATATTCATATCTTGGCCAATCTCGTGGACTCATTATATCTTATATATGGACAAAATTTGCACACACATTTTCATTGTGACATGCACATTTTGTTATAAAGCGAGTATATACATTTTAAGAAATGCATATTAAATCCAATAAATTTATTCATGCAGGCAGTTTTTAAACTATTCATTAGTATTTGTTTCAGTAATCAGAAAGACACAAAAATGTTCAATAAAAAATCAAAACGAAAAGAGTAGCGATATTTTAATCAGATTTCCACCTTACAAAAGAAAAGAGATAAAAAACAGACAAGACTTTCACAAGTTCTCATTACAAACAGCTGCACGTTCTTTTTGTATGTTTGTTTGTCTTTTTTTTAAAATTTGGATACATGTTGAAATTTCTAGAATTGTCGAATTCTCTAGAATTATTAATATAAAAGGCCAAAGAGCAGAATGTGATTGTGAACTACAATTTGGCTTCTTCTGATAAATAACGAGTGTTTTTAAATGTAAGTTTTGAAAACTGTTAATTACGTAGAGTGTTTGGTTCTTTAGAAATAAAGCATTAGTGTTCGCCAATGGCCCGGGAGACCTGGGTTCAATCCCAGGTCGAGTCATACCAAAGACTCATAAAGTGGTACTTGATGCCTCCTTGCTTAACACACAGCATTATAAGGTACGGATCACGGGTAAAGTGGAGCAATCCAGGGAAAGGAGTCGCGCCCTCCCCTACACCTTGGTGTAGTAAGCTATCGAAAAGGGAGCCTTCGGGTCACCCTCGACTATGGTCGCCAACTTTACTTACTTACGTATATGTTACGAGCATTATTTTGCAACTCCGAAAGTCATAAATTGGCTACTTTTTCCATGTAGAGAAGATCGAGGTGATATACAAACGTCTGAATGTCAAGCTTCTCAGTTGGAGCACGTCTATCGTCTTGAATTAATTTGACTAAAGACCACGATGCCAAGTCCATTTATAACGGTCCGTTTTGATTTGGAGTCTTTTGTTAATGGTATATCAAATTTTATTGGTTATTTAGTGTCAAAGCCATTATTGTAAACGAACAGCCATGGTTCTTTTTAACTCAAAGCGGGGGAGGGGGCGGTTAGGGGCTTTATATATTTCGCCAGGTTATAAGTCCGAAGGGTAACAAAAAAATCCCATTGGCCTCTGAGTAGAGTGTTCGCCAATTGTCCCGGAGACCTGGGTTCAATTAATATATATATATATATATATATATATATATATATATATATATATATATATATATATATATATATATATATATACATATATATATATATATTTGATAGGCGAAAAGTACTTTTGATTAGCTAATGCGCTTAAAGAGTCTTTTTCGAAACAAATGGGATTTGAGTTGGAATCTTAATGAAGGCTAATTTTTTAAAAATTATTTCTAACCTGTGCTTTTCCCCGTCTTAAACGGATACTTTGAGAAAGTTGAATTTTAAATAGCTTGAGAAAATCAAGATGGAAAAAAAGTAATTTGGATCATTGGATCATATTTTCGTATTTATTACAAAGTAAAAATTCTAGCATTTTTCCATCATATAGACGTGTTAATAAAAAAAAAAATGCCAGAGATGAATCAGTTATTGTTAGATGCTAAAAGCACATAAACAGATCAATCGATTGGCTGATTCAATACTTTTCAAATGATTTTGTCTTTCAACAATTTTTCATCGTCTTCTAACCGATTATGTAATGGTTGTTTGGTTAATGGTGCCAGGTTTTCATCAGTGAACAAATAAAAATTCAATCGAAGTTTTACAACTAAACGACAAATATATAGAAACTTAAGATAGACAGACAGTGTGAAGAAATTTCATTATTCTTATCAATTTCATATTTAAATGCTTTCTGCAGTGCAATAAACAAAGCGTTTCATTTTGAATGTTTGAATTGAAGTCGATTAATTTCAGTGCTGGCTTCAATTACCTGGTTAATTTAACTGGTATGATTTATTGATTTATTGATTTATATTTCCTGGCAACTACACACTCTCAAGCGAATACACACGTAGAGATATATACATATACATTTGTATATAAATATATATGTATATATATATACACGTGTGTGCCTGTGGAAATTTGATATTTGATATCTCTGATAAAAAAACGAGGTTTCTTCTATGTTGTTGGTTGGTTGGGTGTTTGGTTTGTTGTGGTTTATGGCATATCAACCCTTGATGGCTATTTAATGTCAAATCCTGTTTGTATTGTTGAACGGTTACAATTATTTATATCTAAAACTATTAGTTTTATTTGTAAACAATTAGATTGATGGGTTAGTTTAAGTTATGGGGCTTAATGGCATATCACCCCTTGATGTTTATTTAATGACAAATACTGTTTATACACATTTGTAGATGATTTCAAGTGAATAGTTTATAGTCAGCATTTCTAAACGTTGTTTTGCACAACGTTAAATATTTTCAAGTATTGCTATTTATGTTTTGAACAAAGTCGAATTGCAATACTTGAAACTATTTAACACTAATAGTTCTATTCTTACAGAGTTAATAATTCTATTGGCTCACAGTTAAATGGCTTGAAGAATCTTGATGCTAATAATTTGTTTGCTTGTTTGGGTTTTATGGCATATCAATCTTTGTAGGTTATATAATGTCAGATTCATTTGCATACAAATAACAGATCGATTTAAAAAAATTCAATTAAACAGTTTGTTAAAAACATTTCTATTTCAAGCTATTCAGTTTAGTCAAATAAACTCTGTTCAAACACCAGATTCCAACTAGTGGACCTGCCAGAGAGAGAGAGAGAGACAGACAGACAGACAGACAGACAGAGACAGAGACAGAGAGACAGAGACAGAGAGACAGAGAGACAGAATCCAGTGACTGTGCAATCAACAAGAATTTATGATGATGATGGAAATACTTTTTTTCCAAATGTTTGAGAATTAATCCTTCCATGAAAATTCATGATGGAAATGAAAATCCGTGCATACCAGCAAAAATTGATTTAAAACATTTTGATATCGAGACGAATCATTGTAAATTTTTGAATTTTTTAATCACTGTTTTATGGTGAAATATAGAACTTTACAAACACCGATTTTTTCACATATACATTGCAAACACTACTTGTATTTTAAACTTAAATTAAATTCCTAGCATTAGATTAGAAAATTTGAAAGTCATTAAAAACATAATCCTATTTACCAACCCCTCCGCTCGGGCAGGATATGACACAAGGTCAATTTTTAAGCGGAGTTTAACAGGTTTGAATTCAGAGTTTTCCTTCTCCTAGACAAGTTGCCTAACCAAGGCTGAAAAAATCAGTCTGTCCTACTATTTACCCATAGCTGGAAGGAGAATAATTGGATTCATACCTTTCCCAAGGGTATTAGTGCTATATGAAATGCAATCAGTCTCGTATAGGATTTGAACTCATGTCGCTGTGTCCATTTCCTACGACGATAACTATTACACCACGGCCAACTCCTAAAAAATTAAAAACATAATACGGCAGCACAGTTTTATGTCTAAGTAAAAGAAGTGGTCCTTCGATCATCAGAAAACTCGGGGAATATGTGCGTTGAGAGTCAAAGAGATTATTTCAATGAATATAAACATTTCATTCATTGCCGACTTTGTTTTGGCAACACTACTTCACAAACTCTACGATTTAATGAGGCATAGGTTCAAGCGCAATAATTATATATATTTTTATATATATATATATATATATATATATATATATATATATATATATATATAAAATTATTGCGCTTGAAACTATCCTCGAAGAGTTGTTGTGACGTGAGATGACTTGCCACCACTCGGACTCAAGTTGAAGACCATCAGCCAACGCTGGTGGCAAAATCTAGCCAGGTGTAATAATAATTATCATAAATGATATATATTTAACGTCCTTCGATAGTTAAGTCAGTCGGGACATTGGCCCAGCGGTTAGAGTGTTCGCCAATGGCCCGGGAGACCTGGGTTCAATCCAAGGTCGAGTCATACCAAAGACTTTAAAAATGGAACTTGATACCACCTTGCTTAACACTCAGCATTATAAGGTACGGATCAAGGGTAAAGTGGAGCAATCCAGGGAATGGAGTAGCGCCCTCTCCTACACTTTGGTGTAGTAGCTATCGAAAAGGGAGCCTTCGGGTCACCCTCGACTATGGTCGCTAACTTTTTACTTTACTTCTGGTTCGAAACCACTAACAATAAATGATAGGAAGTATTAATAATTATTTTTTGTTAGCTATAAAAGAATATAAGCAGACAACACATTACCGCTTGACCAAGTGTTTACGATATGACGAACCAGCAGGTAATTCTTTCCTCAAGATCTTTTTATTTTTCCTTGGCGTCTGTTTTCAATTTTGGCTGCAGTTTTGAAAATTCTAATATCCTATTTATGTTTATTTGAAATAAATACATTTTAGTTTTGTTAAAAAAATTCATTGCTGTTTACAAAAAAACAAAAAAACTTTTAAGAAAACTTTTTCTTTTTTTTTCATTTGATTCTATAGTAACATTTTTGCTAAGTCAGTAGCATTTCGAAACATTACTGAATTTCAAGTAAGCAAAAATAGGACAGACATAGATTCAAAATCTCCAATAGTAGAAAAACCATCTAATATATATCTGCTGTTTGGAATGGTTTCATATTTGAAATACAACTAATAAATAGAAAGAAAGCAAATCTGTCAAAGTAAATTTCGGTAAGTAAATTATTTACACACACTCTACCTTTCTTAATCATAACGTAGTTTATTTTAAAGTGAGTTGTTTTTTTTTTCTTTTATATCGTAGAAAAAGAAATGGAATGAGTGATAAAACATAAACAATTTTAATTAGTTATAACAAATTTAACTTTTAAAATGAATGTTTGTGTTTCCTGTTGAGGAGCAAAAATATGCAAATAGCATGTTATTTTCAGAAAAACTATAATTTCCATGAAACTAAATCTAAATGCCTTGAGAATAGTATCTGAGAATAGTATTCTTACAGTTAAAAGCCAATTCATGATATTTTATTGTAGAATGGATACATTCAAATTACGGGGACCAATAATATATTCTCTAATCGGCTGGGGCTGTAGAATACAACGACTGTACCTCTGCAGAGGAGTAAGACCCCACAACAAGTGTTCTGATATGACTCTAAACAATCTGATGGCGAGGCTCTAAAGATGCTGGAGTCTTAGGGAATAAGGAGCACCCTTTCATTGCTATTGCTCCAAGGTCCACTCTGGCCCGGAGTGGTAGCACCTGATAGGGCCCTCTCGATGGGTTAGATAAAACTAAACTACATACTTATGCTAAACTGAATTGTTTGAATTAGAACCTTTGAATTTGACCAAACTGAATAACTTGAAATAGAAATTTTTTTTGACAATTAAACTGTACTTACATTTAAACCGCGTACTTAGGCTAAACTGATTTGTTTGAAATGGAATTGTTTATGACATTGAAACTGTACTTACGCTAAACTGAATTGTTTAATATAGGACTGTTTTGACATCTAAATGTGTGTAAACAAAATCTGTACTTATACTAAACTGAATTGGCTGAATTAAGATTGTATGAATAAACTGAATAGCTTGAAATAGAAACGTTTTTGACAATCCAACTGTGTACTCATGCTCAACTGATTTGTTTGAAATAGAACTGGTTATTTATATTAAATGGGTTTAGCATTGAATAACCTGAAAATGTTGATAACCCATAAAACCCAACCAACCAAGCAAACAATGATTTATATACATGGCATTGACAGTAACAGTTGATTTTTATCTATTGCAGTTATCGATATATGTATCGTATCATGCATGAGCCGAGTATGAGTCGTGATATGAATCATTAGGTGATCAAACTGCACCGCTTTATTTCTAGTTTATATGATTTCGTGGGACAATCATATTATATTTCCTTTTTTTTCTGATTGTACTAATTCATTTGAATTATATAACAAATCGGTTCTCTCATGGTTGATGCAGGTTTGTATAAAATATAAGAAAGCTAATTCACTTACTTGGGAATTTCCCTTTTAGTTTGTTTTGATTTATTTTATAACGGTCCATCAAGCCCTTATACATTATTTAATTCCAAAATCTGAATAGCTTGAAAAAGAAATGAAAGCTTTTTTCAAAATTTTGACAATTAAAATGAGTACTCAAGTTAAACCGAATGTTTGAAATAGAACTGATTATTTGTATGAAAATTGAATCAGCATTAAATAACCTACAAAGGTTGATATGCCATAAAAACCAACCGACCAACCGTGACCAGTGTTACGAAGGCTACAATAACCCTCCTCCTCTCTCCTTTAGTGCGATGGAGATGTGTTGTTCTGTATTTGGAATTTTTAGGGCGGGGCTTATGTCCTCCATTCACTTTGTTGCCGCATCATGCCTGAAGGAAAGAACTCGACTGAAGAAGCGAAACACAGAGATGCCATAATTTGATTCTCATCAGCATATATATATATATATATATATATATATATATATATATATATATATATAGGGTTTGTTTTGGAAATATATGATTGAAAACCTAACCATCTATTCATTGTTCTACTGCATTTTTAAAAATTGTATTTTTTTTATATTTCCAACCATTTTACACGCAGTTATATGATCACACGTATTTTTACCTGATACAAATGATTTTTATACAGCTCTACGACTTCAAGTATCCCCGTTTGATTTTAATATTCATGCATAATTATGTATAGTAACAACTTTTCCTATTTAATGATAATTATTTGTTTTCACACAGTTATATGGCTTCAGGTATGTAATAATGATAATCCTTAGAAAACGTTGATAGTGTTACAAACAACTATATTTACCAAATACTTATTTTTGTTGGTTAGTTGTTTGGGTTTTATTTCATATCAACCTTTGTTGGTTATTTAAAGCCAAATCCATTTTTATGCAACTAGTTCTATTTCAAACAGTTCATTTTTTTCAAACAGTTCTAACTTAAATAATTCAGTTTAGTATAAGCACAGATTTTCTTTACACACAGTTAAATGTTAAAATAGTTGGATATTAAACAGTTCAGTTTAATCTAAGTATAGTTTCAAAGTCAAAAACAGTTCCTTTTTAAACAATTCAGTTCAGCAGAAGCATGCATTTTAAATGTAAGTACATTTTAATTGTCAAAAACATTTCAATTTCAAGCTATTCAGTTTAGTTAAACAGTTCTAATTCAAACAATTCAGTTTAGCATAACTATGCAGTTAGTTTTATTTAATCAATAGAGAAGGCCCTATCAGGTGCTACCACCCCGGGTCAGAGTGGACCTAGGAGCAATTGTAATGAAGGGGTGCTCCTTATTTTCTAAAGCTCTAGCATTGTTGGAACCTCACCATCAGATTTTTTAGTGTCATATACAGTACACTCATTGAGGGGCTTTTACCCCTCGGCAGCGATGCAGTCACACCGACTGCATATTCTACAGCACCAGCCGACTGGGCAAAATATTTATTTAACTGTACTCAGTAATGTAGAAACAAGTATTCCTCTCTGCTAAAAATAATTTTCAAACAGACATATTTGACAATGATCCGGGAGACCGGGGTTCAATCCCAGGTCGAGTCATACCAGATTTAAAAAAATGGTACCTAATACCTCCTTGCTTAACACTCAGCATTATATGATATCAAGGGTAAAGTGGAGCAATCCAAGGAAAGGAGTAACGCCCTACCCTATACCTCGGTGTAGTAGCTATTGAAAAGGGAGCCTTCGGGTCGCCCTCGACAAAAGGGAGACAACTTTACTTTACTTACTTACAGATTCTATCACTGCGGATCAGAGTTGACCGTGGAATAATAGCAACGAAACAGTATTGAACTCACTCCAGAGTTTTAGAAATTAAGCCTCATTAGCTGATGAAGTTTTGCTACATATCTTCAATACCCTTTTTTTGTGGTGGGTGTTACACTATTGTAGAGCATACAGTCAACGTATTTTATGCCTGTCTGAATTTGGGCGGAATTTCGCTTTTAGTAAAGGTTTTGAAGCAGAATTTTATCGAACAGGTTGATTTTAATTTTCTGCGATCAAGTAGTGCTTTCCCATTAATCAGGCGATCAAAATTCTATTTAAAAAAATAATTTCATTGAAATTTATGAATTAACAAACAGTTAGCGATAACCAAAATTAATAGGCATCGCTGAAGTGAAAATATTCGCGGCCAGCTTCCATTACGCAAACACCAGTCAAATGAATGATTAATAATATTGTGAAATGGCGTCAGGGAATTTTCGAAGGAAACATGGCTGAATCAAGTTTGAAGAACTACGCCGAATTGAGCAGAAAGCAAGAACGACGGGAATCCTGACTCAACTTATAAAAATAAAAGAAGAAAATAACTGACTTGAGCAGAAAACTCTTTTTTTAAGTAAATGATTAAAAACAAGGGAGGTAACAAAGACACAAATACTACTGAACAAAAAAAATCCAATAAATATGTCAGTCTAATTAATTAAGACGAAGTAATCAATGAATTAATTAATGTATAAATATGAACACTCGGGGAAAAAAAAGATGAAAGAAGAAAATATATGTGAGGATGGAGCAGGGAATCTCTTGTGGGAAGGGCAAGCAGCCTGAAGCATTTACGTGATTAGTAGCTTAAAATTTGAAAAAAAAAAAAAAAATCAAATACTTTTAAAAAGTAAGATAAAGAAAATTTTGGGTGTATGTCTGTTAGCCAATTATTTTCTTACATACACAAATTCTCTTTTAGTTCTCATATTTTACAACATTTTTAGGAATGCTTGTAAAAGAAAATATCTAAAACTAATCACAAAAAACAAGAAGGAAGACGCTTATAAAATGCATATAATGCATTTTTATGAGTTTTTCTCATATCAATACTGCCTCTGGCAAAAATAATGGAATTAGTACACTTTAAGGATGTTCCCCATTGTTTTTTTTTTTTTTGTTTTTTTTTTAGATTTAGCACTAAATAAACTTAAATATCAGATAAGTTGCAAATCATTGTTTTATTTATTAGATAAAAATTCTGGGGTCACCTTTAACAAACTAGATCAAATTATTTAAATGATGGTACCACGCAGTGAAAAATATAGAATAACCCAATGTTTGGGGGAAATTATGGAATTGTCTTGTTATATGCATTCCCAAAACAAACAGCTCCAGCAACAGGGACATGGAGATTGGTCTACGTTTAAAAGAGGATAAATCCTTTTTCTTGCGTCTGATTTTAGAGTTCTGCCACAAATATTGATTCTTTTTCGACCCACTTTTTGCCATTTGATTTGTTTTACATTTCTTTTTTAAATGCATATTACTACAAGCATTTCCTCGGCTACCAATATATTTCTTCTTTTTAATCAACACATTTATTTCATTGTTGACAATATTTTTGACAATTGGCTGGAAAAAAAAAAACACTGTTTTTCCTCACACTTCACTGGCTTGCAGTCTTGAATGAGTTTTACAATCCTTTCCCTTGTATCAAGAGGTTTTTATTTATTTTATTAGAGCTATGTTTCTTTTCAATTAGGTATGCCCAACTGCTTATGATCGTCGATGAATATGGTCTCTTAACAAATTCGTATTTCGCATCTTATCTGTTATTAGTAAATTTGCAACTAAATAAAGATGAACATTATCTAAATATGCTAATTACTTAATTTTTCCAAAGGGTAGTATACGAAGTTGGTCGGAAAAGTCATATAGTGACGTCCTATCTGAAGTTAATGAAGTATTTGACCAATGTGATCCAAGCACTGCAATATGGATGGAAGAAGTATGCAAACTGCAAAAGAGATTTTTGAAATCTTAACTTCATTTGGTCACATGAACATTTCAGCAAAGCATCTCATTTCGCCATTGTTAATCATTCAATCTTTATCTTATGGAGGAATTGGAGTCCTCGTTGTGTAGTGGCTAACATGCTGGGCTATAACCTCGTAGAAAGTGATTTCGAACTCCAGTCACGCTACTACATCCACATTAGGACAAATGTATCTGGGGAACATATGAACACACTTATCTCCGTTACCTGTAGATTAAATAGCACCACTACTTTTCTCCTGCCATGATAGCTTTGGCATTAAATAACCCACAAAGGTTGGTGAGCAATAAAACAAAAACAAATCTCAAACCATCATTTTATCTCTCTTTCTGTCTGGATGTCTATGTCTGTCTGTCTGTCTGTCTGTCTCTTTATATATATATATATATATATAGAGAGAGAGAGAGAGAGAGACAGAGACAGATTAGCATTATTATTATTTGTATGTAGAGAGGTATTATTATTATTTGTATGTAGAAAGTAAACCCACAAAAATACGTGTTGGTATTATATAGAAACCCTGAAAATTTAACCTTCATATACACCAAGAGCAGAAGTTTTTGTGAACTAAATCCTCAAATTAAAATAATTTCTATTTTTATCTTTAATAGTGTTTAATTCTTGCATCTTATAAAGTTTATGGGACCGCATGCCCAAAAATGTTCTCTCGTACGAAGTCTGCTCAATTAGCTGAGGCTGTAGAATACACCGATTGCGCTGGAGAGGGGTAAGAACACCCCAAGGAGTGTCCTGATATACCACTAAACAACGTTCCAGTAATGTTGGAGTTTTGAGAAATGCAGAGTACCCATTCATTGCTATCGCTTCCAGGTCCACTCTGCCGAGAGTGGTAGCACGTAATAGGGTTCTATCTATGAGTCAAATAAAACTAAAAAGGGTCCTTATGCAAAACTCAATTTTTTTAATAGAACTGGTTTGATATTTAATTGTGTGTAGACAAAAACTATATCTATACTAAACTGAATTTGTTGAAGTAGAACTGCTTGATTAAACTAAATAGCTTGAAATAGAAATATTTTTTGGCAATTAAACTATGTACTCATGCACACCTGAATTGTTTGAAATAGAACTGATTATTTGTATAAAAATGGATTGGGTATTACATAACCTACAAAGGTTGATATGCCATAAAACCCCAAAACCCAACAAACCAATCACCGCAGTTGCAGAACGAAATGTGAATGATAAAAAAATCTTGAAACTACAAATGGGAATAAAAAATTAAAAAAATGAATAATGAAAATAACATCCTTTAAAACTTGCTCGAGCGGATTGATTGTTGCTTTTGATTCTATTTCTTGGAAGATAAATTAACCCATTTTTATTTACATTATATTTTCAGAATAATTCCATAAAAATCAAGATTACAAGATCCATCGATCAGGATCTATATTTCCTGCTCAACATGCGAATCACAACTAAGTACGAAGTGAAAACCAACGAAATTATTATTCATTCGATAACAGGATTTGTTTTATACGCTTTTAAGCAGATCATACGGGTATAACTCAAATACAAATATTGGGATGTGACGTTCCAGCTGATTTGGGCAAACACACACACACACACACACACACACACACACACACACGCACACACACACACACACACACTCTCTCTCTCTCTCTCTATATATATATATATATATATATATATATATATATATATATTTATACCATATAACCGGGCATTTGTGAACACTATAACCATTATGCTCACGGCTCGGTTACAGAAGTTCAATCCCAGGTCGAGCCTTAACAAAGACTAAAAGAACGTTACTTGAGGCCTTCATACTTAACTCTCAGCATCAAAAGGTGCGGATCAAGGGTAAGTAGAGCCGTCACCTACATCTCGCGGTAGTAGCTATTAACTAGGGAGCCTTCCCGTCGCTCGACTACAGTTAAACTTATATCTATCTATCTATCTATCTATCTATCTATCTATCTATCTGTGTGTGTGTGTGAGTGTGTGTATGTGTGTGTGTGTGTGTGTGTGTGTGAAACAGTTACCATTGGTAATACTGCATGGATCCAATTATCATCCTTCCAATTTTGGGAAAATAGTTGGGCAAACTAATATCTTCAACCTTGCTATAGCAACCAATATAGAAGAAGGAAAACTTGGAATTCAAATCCGTTATACTCATCTAAAATATACGTTCTGTCACCTCCCGCGTGTGTTGAACAGCTGAATGTATAACACACACACACACACACACAAATACACACACACACACACACACACACACACACACACACACACATAATTATATATAGGTTTTGTTTCAATCTTCAATGACATTTATCATATGTAGATTATTAAATGCCAAAGCCTTCGTTGTAGAAGAGTGGTGGTACTATTTGATCCATACAGAGAGGAAAAAGGGGTTCATACAGGGTATTAGTCCAAATGTAAACGCTATTGCATAAGTAGCATATATATATATATATATATATATATATATACAATAATTTTTTTTGTAAATTATAAATAAATAAGCAATTATGTAAATGCGGAAATTTGATTTTATAGAAAAATATCTATTTATTTATCTCTTTTCGGCAATAATTTCCATTTGCATTCAAGCATATTAAAATTTCCTATAAACCGAACGAAGACGCACAAAAGAAAACAAAAAAAAAAAAAACAACAAAAAACAAAAAAAAACAAAAAAATACAAAAAGAACATAACTCCTGAAAATTATCGTCCTGAAAATTGCGTCGCTCACTCTCACAATGATATGCAAACAATGAGCGCAAAAATTAGAATTATGGGAAGTATTTATGGAAAGAATCAACATTAATATTCTAGATTTTATATCGGCCCAGTTTAATAAGCTCATTTTGCACTTAAAAAATCCTCAAACATTCTAAACAATATCTCGTCCCAAATTGTTTAGGTTGTATATATATATATATATATATATATATATATATATATATATATATCACCAAAATTAAAAACTTATCTCATAATTTAAATTGCACTGAAATATGTTTTACTGTTACATCATTCCTGTTTGGAAGAAACTCCTTCCAAGCAGCAGTCGTGTCGATACTGCTATATGGATGCACTACTAACTAAACGGATGGAGAAAAAGCTTGACGGCAACTACACAAGAATGCTGTGATCAATATTGAACAAGTCCTGGAGGCAACACTCCACAAAGCAGAAGCTATAGGCCACCTACCATTCATCACGAAACTTATTAAAGTTAGACGAACCAGACATACAGGACACTGGTGGAGGAGTATGGAGGAGCTCATAAGTGATGTACTGTTATGGACCCCTTCACATAGCCGAGCAAAAGCAGGACAACCAGCATGAACCTATATGCAGCAGCTCTGTGAGGATACGGTTTGTATCCCTGAGGATCTGCCGGAAGCGATGAACGATAGGGAGGGGTGGCGAGAGATGGTCAGGGATAACCGTGTTGATGGCATGACACGATGATGATGATAAGGATGATGATGATGTTACGCCATTTAGCATTTCCTATTTGAAGTAGACACATGTTGAACTTAAAAAAAAATAAACGAAAACTAGCCTGGAATAACAGACTGAGTACTCCTCTGTTTATGACACCAAAGGAATTATCACTCTTTCTATTAAATAATGATAAATTTAGACGATTTTTGCACAGACCATAAACGTGTTCAATTAGAAGAGCACCCACTCAGCGGGTATTGGCATACGCTGACTATATTTTCGGCAGAATGGTAAGGCCCCAGCACACGAAAAAAAAAAAAAAGAAAAAAAGTCCCTGGGTATGCATCTGGTTAGACGGTTCCAGTTCGGAAATTCTCGGGTGAATGGAGTAAAATATCCTTGGCATCATTCCAAGGTTTTTTTCTGGCCGCGGGTGGTAGTACAACAATGTATCAAATAAATATTCCCGGAAATAATTAGTATTGTATAGTAATACATGAAATTATATAACTGTGTGCAAAAAAAAAAAAGAAATACTGAAGCGGAATGGTTACGCGATATCAAATAAATGTTTGAATTATTAGGATTTGTTAGGAATACTTGAAACCGTATAATTGTATGCAAAGAAATTATTGAAGCAGAATAGTTACGTAATACCAAATAAATGTTTGAATAATTAGAATTTGATAGGAATACTTGAAAATATATAACTGCGGAGGCAAAAGACATCTGACAAATAAAAAAAAGTGTAATAAAAATAGTTTGTAATATTCAAAATATAGATATGATCCCTATCAGACATTTCCACAAAATCAGATTTTGGTATTTAACCCATATGCAGTTGATAAGCCATTAAATAAAAGAGCTAAATCAAATCATGTTCCAGTCGGCTGTGGCTGTAGAATACACCGACTGCATCTCTGCTGAGGAGTAAGACTTCCCAAATGAGTGTCCATGATGTGACCTTAAAGAATATAATGGTGAGGTACCAGTAATCCTGGAGCTTTGAGGAATAACAAGTACTCCTTTATTTTCATCGCTCGATGGTCTATTCTGCTCGGAATGATAGCATCTCATAGGGTCCTATCTATGGTTCAAATAGAACTATTTGAAATTTAAACTGGGTACTTTGATGTTTAAATCGAGTTCAAACAAATGACTTATGATAGACTGAATTGCTTCAAATAGAACTGTTTTTAAATTGATTGTGTGAAAATGACTGATGTTTAATTGAATTGTTAGTGATACATAACAATACTTGAACAGATTTAACAGTGCGAAAAAAGGGATTGATAGTTAATAGAATTATTTGAATTTAACAGAAATTAGTGAAACTATTCATATTGTGTGTAAAAAAAAAAGATAAAGCAGGAAAAAAAAAAACAAAAAAAAACAAACAGCTCAAGCTCGTTTAAAAGTTTTATCTACTAAACGTGTTTGGAAAACATATATCTAATATATATGTATAAAAAGTATTTGGCATTAAATAACAAATCAAACAATTAAATCAAGTCAATCTGACTAAATCTAACCACGCATGTTTGAACAGATACTCCACCATGATGGTATTCAGATAGCGTTGTGTAAACTTGTGCTATAAAAGTTCTTCACATTCACTGAAATGTAATGTGTAAGTCTTTTTTAACACATCACATCACACCACTTTTATTCCACGACTGACGAAATTATTTTTGTCTGGATTTCTGCTGTTTCCTCAAAATTATATCGCCTTTAATACTTTCTAGATTTCAGTGCATATTCAGGATTACCGAGAACTAAGTACTAAACTGGACGCAATGAGGTAGCTGATGGTAATCCCAAGAGAGAAAGTGAGAGAGGGAAGTGGCTGAAGAGAGAGAAAGTATAAATGAAAAAGTGGAAAGCGTCAGAGAAAGGATAGGTGCGTGAGAGTGAGAGAGAGTGTTTTATATATATATATAGAGAGAGAGAGAGGCAGACAGAGAGAGACAGAGAGACATTGACAGACAGAATAAGAGAGAAAGAGTTTTGCCAACTGTTTTGAATTGTATAAGTTGGGCAGGAATAAGTGAGTGAGGTCTCAAGAGGAATTATATGAAGTGGGATTATGGCTTTATTTTCCTAGATAGGCTATACTGACTGTTGTTATTATTAAATTGGTGGACCTTTGTGGAGAGAAGTCCTGTATTATGAGAAAATCAATATATCAAAGACGTGACACTTATCGAAAGTGAGGCAAGAGAAGTATTATTTTTATTGTACATTCAAAATTACGGTGTTTTAGTGAAGAAGCAAAACGAGAGCAAATAAATGAATATATATATATATAGGGGGTGTACATGAGATTGTCAGGCAATCAGGATGAATGTCAGTTCCAAGACAAGCATTTGTCAAGGTAAGATATAAATGGAATAGTTGCCAATGTACTCACTGAAGAAAAAAATGTGGTAAAAAATTCTCCTGATTGGATAAAAAAAAGAAGCATGGCTGCCAAACTATTTCACGAAAAAGACTGGCTTGTACTTTGCGGTTTTATTAGTCTTCAGAGGAGTATTAGATGTTGATTCCATTTACCAAATTTTTATGAAGATTGGGAAAAAAGTCTTCATCTTTTTTTTATTTTACGGATTAAACTTTATCTCATTGTTTTTTATATCAATATTTTGTGATTCCATTGGCTTCATTGTCTGGTTTTCTTAAATGTACATACCAAATGTATTCCTGTTCTTGGGTTTTATGTACATGTTTCCGTTAACCAAACATTCACTTGCAAAGGTATTTTAGCTATTTTTAATATTGCATATGAAATAAAAGTATTTTTTCGAGTGTTAGTGTGAGTATATATATATATATATATATATATGTACAGACGGCAATAATAAATAATTTGTAGCAACTGATAATATCCTATCTATGGGTCAAATAGAATTAAAATGCATTTATCTTAAACTGAACTGTTTGAAATAGAACTGTTATGACGTTTAAACTACGTATTTATGCTAAAATGAATTGCTTGAAATGGAGCTTTTTTCAAATTTAAACTGAATTGTTCGAAATATAACTGTTTTTGACATTGAAAGTGTACTTACGCTAAACTAGGTTGTTTGAAATAGAACTGTATTGACATTTAACTGTGAGTAAACAAAAACTGTACTTATATAAAAATGTACTTATATAAAAATATATATATATATATATATATATATATATAGCTTACTACACCAAGGTGTAGGGGAGGGCGCTACTCCTTTCCCTGGATTGCTCCGTACCTTATAATGCTGAGTATTAAGCAAGAAGGCATCAAGTTGGTGAAATCCTAATATCTTTTCTTTAATTTGTTATTTACTATTAATTCGATTTAATTTCATTTTAATTCTAACTTTTTATAATTTAATTCAATAATTTTACGTCGAGAGAAGGAAGAAAAAAAAACGCTGAATCCTGAGAAAAAAACCCTTTAAAAGTTCAATTAGAATTATCATATTTTATACATAAAGAATACCTGGATATGAAGCTTTAGTTCTAAAACTTTCGAGTGTGCGGATTTTCTCTTTATTGCCATTACTCCCTGGTCCACTCGGACCTAGAGTGGTTGTATTTGTTAGAGTCAATCTCTGGGTTGAATTCATAAGTTTGAAAATTATTGATATGGGATGGGAATGCGTGAAACCAGAATCTGTACGCAAACCTGATTATGATTAAATAACCATAGAAACTTGAAATCATATAAATATATATAAATTACATAGATCAATTTCCGGCAGTAAATAACCATAAGAAAGGGGACTCCTAGAGGTAGAGTGGTTAAGGTTTGAACTTTAACATCCTAATAAGTGAGTTCGAAATCCAGCCTCGCTATTACGTTCACTTTTCGACAATCAAGACCATTAGTAGAGGCAGGAACCCCCTTATTCTTCCCTAGCTATTGGTTAAATAGTAACACCATTGTTCTTCTACTCGGATAGCTTTGGTATTAAATAACCTATAAAGTTTGATATGCCATTACGCAAAGAAACCAAATAAAAAAAAACAACATAAAAATTGATCACGTTTAACAAAAAAAAACCCAAAAGACAAAAACAAAACAAAAAAAAAGGCAACTTGTTTTTGCCGATAGATTTTTTTTTAATAAAAGCAAAATCTTCATTAATTTCTATATATTAACAAGGACAATAAATATAAATAATGGGGTAAAATATATTTTTGCAGTTTTCTATTTATAATTAAATAATTATTTTTAGGATTCTTCGTTGCCATAGAAACGTGGCGTTGCTGAAATGCTTTTATAGATTAAAATTATACTTTTTTTTTATTATGATTTAATTCTGTTTTCATAGCACACCAGTGGTGCGGTAGCTTGGAATAGCAATAAATGACACACACACACACACACACACACACACACACATATATATATATATATATATATATATATATATATATATATATATATATATATTACACCTACCATCAAATGAGTTTGTCTTATTCTGAAGGGAAATTTTCAGGGAAATTGTATTGAACAGAATTAGCAAATAAGGGCTTTTTGTTGTTCTAATTTTTTTTTAAGGCTTTAACGTCAACATTTTACTACGTCATCGGAAAGTGAAATAAGAAATAATTGTTGTACTACGTGATCGGGAAAAAGGCAGAAAAGAGAAAACTTATTAAGACACTTCGTAGGTTTAGAGATATTTCAAATAACAAAAGAAATAAGCTTCTCTTAAGACTCTAAATAAATGTGGACAGTCACCTTGATTACGAAAATATAGACACATTCACACCTATTTGCACACACACATATATAAGAGATTCAATTACCATGATCAGAAATCCGATAAGCACGACGTGGGACATACAGAAACACTGGATAGTTTTTTTTTACCTTTTTAGGACTCATCTACAATTTGTAACGTGATATCCTCCAATGAAGATTAAACCAGTGACCACAGAATGCTGAGCTGAAACTCTATTACTGAGCCAACGGTCCACATCGTGCACAGTCGTTGCTAAATTAACTTGTCATGGTAAACGTTTTCTCAACTTAGAGATGCCTTTCCACGTGATCATAACCTTATGAACAAGGAAAGAAATATACATTTTAAATAAAAGTATTATATATCATAAATTGAATTACGATGATCAGAAAATCCAGTAAGCACTGCGTGTAACTTACTGAAACACTGGACAGCTGTTTCAATCTTGATAGGTCCCATCAAGAGTGTATACCATGATCTCCCTCGATGGAGATCAAAGCAGCGACCACAGAATGCAGAGCAGAAACTCTACCACTGAGCCACTGTTCCACGTCGCGTACAATCATTGCCAAATTAACTAGTCATGGTAAATGCGCGACCACTTTACCTGATGTATCTTGTAATTATATCCGTACTCTTACAGAGAATACCGTCATCTCCGTATGACATACGCAGTGCTTGCCGGATTTTCTAATCATGGTAATTCAATTCATATTATATAATTCTTCTATCTATCTATCTATCTATCTATGTATTTATATATACATAAAGTTAGGATAACATAGACATTGGTTCTTTGGTGCATAGTGTCTGTTTCTCATCATTGTGTTCATCAAACACTTGGTTAGACGAAAGTTTAGACTAGGAGCTGGCATTTATTTCTACACTATCCTAACATAATTATATACGCTTTTCAAAGATATTGAGCATTTTTTATTTGAATAAAGTGTATTTTCGTATTGATGAGAAACCTTTTTAACCAATAAAATGTATTTTATCCTAAACTATTTCGCTGGAGAAATCCTGAAGAGCCGTTAGGTGAAACCTAGGTACACATGCTCTTGGCCATGTTGTAATTATTTTCATAATATAAGCTTTATCTCATGTATTGAACTCTTTATAACGTTTTAGCTTGGCAATTATGTCGGTGATTTTTTTTTATTTGAATAGTAAAAACTGTTTCTTTCACACCAGTATATATATATATATATATATATATATATATATATATATATATTACAGCAGTGACTGGTTGTCACTTTCTGACTTGGTGGCTTTGTGCCAGACCAAATGGGGTATAACTTGGAGAGTGCTCAATATCTGTAATAGAGCTATTACATAATAATGAATAAATATATATTAGTTTTTATATATATCTAATAAAATGATACTTTTCTGCGACCACTGGTTTCGAGCTGTTTTTATACGGCAATCATCTTTCTCTGCCTTATGTTGTACAAAA
This sequence comes from Sepioteuthis lessoniana, assembly GCA_963585895.1. Classification (NCBI taxonomy): domain Eukaryota; kingdom Metazoa; phylum Mollusca; class Cephalopoda; order Myopsida; family Loliginidae; genus Sepioteuthis; species Sepioteuthis lessoniana. The sequence goes on from OY757904.1 coordinate 106,704,158, forward strand.
ACTGCATGAAACCAGTGATCGTAGATAAGCATCAATGCTATTAAATATATATAAAAACTAATATATATTTATTTATAATCATATGATATCATATATGATATACAACAACCATCATCAGAACATTGTTTTTAACGTAAATAATATGAAAAATCTATTTGTAAACGGTAACAATTTCTTGAGAGAAATAAGATCATAGCGAAAACTGTAGATGTAAACCTGATTAATTCCACTCAAAGAAATATCTCGACATGAAGCCAGAATCTTTGAACAGAAAACAATCCCAGACTATCCTGAAATATCATTAAAACAAAATGAAAACCTTCAACGTCACAAAGGTGTATGTAGAGACGTACAAGGTGCGATATTCCCTTTTATCTAGCCATGAAATAACCCCAGACGGGATAACATGCCGTTAAAACCCATCAACCAACAAACCCATCTTCATTTTTCATCACTTTTTCTTTCTATTGTCTTATTTGTTCTTCTCAACTCTTGTTGTTCTTTCTTTCTTTCTTTCTCACTCACTCACTCAAAATATGTAAGGTGATTATAAAAGCTTTCTTTGGCCCTACGCCATTCCTAAACGGAAGAAAATGTTGTTCCTTGCGGCTCAAAATTGTGTCACGCCTCGTTGATTGATTTTCTCTTTAATCTTCTTCATTGCCTTTTTTATGTTTAGCCATTTATTTATTTATTTCTACATTTTGTCGCTAACATGTGACTATTTGTATTGTGTATTTTTCTTTCTCTGTCTTCCGGATACATCCTTCAATACTCAACGGTCTAGGGTTTACGTTATTTAGTCTTTTGTAAGCCTGTTTTGAGTAGATCAAATATTTCCGTTTGTTTCGTGGTGAACATTCCACCGTTCTTTTTATTTATTCATTTCTTTTTTTTTTCTGGTATTAAGTTCTTCTATGAATATATTATCTTTAGGTGTTGAACGACTTATTTTCTTCTTATATCTTTTTAATGGCTTTGGGTTTGTTTTTATATCGTTCTCCAGATTGTTTATCCATGCACATGTACTGATCATGCACTTTATGTTTTGTATCTCTAATGGTATGAAAATACCACTGCACGCATTTGAAACACTGAAATAAATGAGGCGTTTTAGGAGGATTAATTTCTAATTTTCTGAAGTAGCCATCATTGAAGAGTCAGAACTATAAAAACACGCTGAGAAAAGAATGTGTATAGGATCAACAATATACAACGAAAGTGAAAGTGATTCACAGACCTTCTTAATACCAACATATTTTTATGCTGACGAAGGAAAATCACCGGAAGGGTAACATTATGGAAGACACGCATAATATTTTCTTGTGTAGTTGTCCCAACTTGGCTGAAGAATCAAAAATTATCATACTCTGTCGGTGTATACTTAGTAAATCTTTGGGACGCCAGGATAACTTGTCGCAATTGACTCTCAACTATCGCTTTATAACTTCTTTACGATTAAAAAAAAAGACGTATGTGTTAGTTTTCCATAAGACCAATTTGAAAAATATGTTTGGGACAATCATTTAGGAGTAGCTGTTGACATGGTCAGCCGAATGATAGATTCGAGCCTTTCTGACAGCACATGTAGCCCAGTAAGAGTCTTACTTGTCAAGTGATCACTTTAAATGCAAGGTCTCGGACTGCTCAGCCATCGGGATCCTGTTTTCAAGTATTACACGTTGCAATCACCGATCAAAGGTGGCCTCATTTGGGGATTCTTAACACCCGGTAAAAGTGCAGTTGACGTATTTTACAGCCTCTGTCTACTGGTCAATACCTAATAAAAGATGGTATATCTGGACATTTATTTTTATTGCTGGCATTTTTTTTGCCCATAATAGAATGTCAATGCTCTACAGAGCAAAAATTCTGAGGATTGAAGTAGATACAATACGCATACTTGATTAGCAATAATAGCGTTTCATTTAAAAAAAAAAGGAAATTTTACATATATGTGGCGCATTCAATAAGTTTCCAGCCCTTTTTTGTACAGTCACTTAAAATTGTCATAGACTCTTGAAAATTCAGTATGTTATTGCTATACATCATATGAGAATACTGACCAATATTTATGATTTCAGGTTAAAAAAAATAGCTACAACAGCAATTGGAATATACCCTACTAAAGTCTGATTATCACCGCTGGTGAATTTCAAAAATGCAATCTGGACGAGAGGACACTTCAAGAGAACGATATGCAATAAAATTCTGTTTTAAACTTGGAAAAAATGCCACAGAAAAGTATGGATCTTCAGACTGCTTTTGGAGCATCTTGCATGAATCGCGCATCCTTTTTTGGTGTGGCATAAGAAATTCAAGGAAGACAGGGAGTCAGTGAGGGATGATAAGAAGTGTGAGACGAGTAAGGAAGTCAATAGACGAGAGTTGATTGGCCACAGGTTTAGGGTTAGGGTTCTATGTTGAGGTTTTACGGGAGTTCAGGAAGAGATTCTGTCGGAAAAGGCCAGCAGTCTTCAAATCGGGTCAGTGGCATTTCCACCAGGACAATGCACTAGTCCACTACTCCATCCTTGTCACAGACTATTTGGCCAAGATGGGCATCAAGACAGTTCCTCAGCCTCCCCATAGTCCAGACCTTGCTCCCTGTGACTTTTAGTTATTCCCTAAGCTCAGAGGTTGTCGTTATGAGACAATTGAGGAGATGAAAGAGGCTATGACGAAGGTCTTTAACATGCTCACACTAGACGACTTTCATGTGACCTTCCAGAAGGTGTTGGAACGGTACAATAAGTTCATTACAGCCAGAGGAGATTACTTCGACGTAGACTATAGTTTCATGTTTGTCCTATCAATAAAAGTGCCAATACGAAAAAAAAGTCTGGAAACTTAGTTAATGATCCTCGTAGCTTTGCTAAATTGAAGAAAGTGATTTGAACACATTGTAAAGTTAATCGCTGGAAAACAACGGATGTAAATGATTCATTATTACATAATTAAAATATTGGCATTGAATTTAGTTTCTTCATTTATTTTCAGTCGATACAATAAAAATTTGGTTCACGTAGTCATATATATATATATATATATATATATATATATATATATATGTGTGTATATGAAAAAAAGTTAGTAAAATTGGCGACCGTAGTCGAGGGCGAACCGAAGGCTTCCTTTTCAATAGCTAATCTACTGGGATGTAAGAGAGGGTGCTACTCCTTTTCCTAGATTGTTCCACTTTACCTTTGATCCAAACTGGATAATGCTGAGTGCTAAGCAAAGTGGCACCAAGTAATATTTTTTGAGTCTTTATTATGACTCGACCAAGGCAATAATTTTACCTACTCGGTCAGCATATAAAAGATAATTTTTTTGCTTTCAAGAATGCTTTTCTAAATAGAATTCATCAAATATCTGTCTACATGGATGATACTTGACAGCTGACTATTCTATAAAAATGAAAATGATATTATCATTTTATCTGTTGTATTTTTCTAAGCACGTGTTTTTGACCTAGGTTAAGCGTCTGTCTGAGTCACCTCTCGTGTCTTTGCTATTAACTTTTCAATGTCTTAATCAGCAGAATGGATCAGAGATCACTCTCCTTCAAACACATAGTGGCACAAAGACAAACAGAACTGAGATAGGATTTTTGGGGGCCCAATATCGTGTCATTAAATTTCTCTCACATAATATTTTATCTGACAAACTATATAATTAGTCGAAATTTAGCAGTTAAAATTCAAATAAAACTATCTTTTTGAAAAACGAAGAGTAGAAAAAAAGAGATATTTAAATATTTTTTTAAATTATTTTCGAAAGAAATCTATTCGGTAAGTCATATTATTAGAAGAATGTTCAATGTTCTTTAGACCTAATATTTTTAGCCCGAAATAACTTACGACGTTGTTTTTTGCTTCGTGTAACATTATTATGAAAAATCTCAGCAAAATGTATATGAATCAATATTTTACGCCAGGAAAATAAACGATAACTTTGGATGTTTATTAGTTACAATATGAATTCAAGGTAGTTCGACTGATAACGTATAGTCCAACCAAATCCAAACACTAATGACTTGTTCTGAGATAAATTGTTTTGCTTTGAAATAATGCGGTGATTCCCAGATAACCAACTCAAGTATTTTCTGCTGCTGAATATATATATATATATATATATATATATATATATATATATATATATATGAGTGTCTGTGTGTCTGTGAGTGTGTGTGTTTGAGTGCGTGTGTGTGTGTGTGACTGCAAAATTTACATCGTTATGATGTGCCCATCTTTTAAGTATATATATATATATATATATATATATATATATATATATATATATATATGCAGTAAAGTAAAGTTGGTGACCGTAGTCAAGGGTGACCAGAAGGCCCTCTTTTCAATAGCAACAACGCCGAGAGTTAGAGGAGGGCCCTACTCCTTTCCTTGGATTGTTTCTCTTTACCTCTAATCCATACCTTATTATGCCGAATGTTAAGCCAGGCGGCATCAAGTACCAGTCTTTGGTAAAACTCAACCTGGGATTGAACCTCAGTCTCATGGGTCATTGTCAAAAGTGCGTGTATGTGTATGCACCCGCTCCTGTGTACACGGTAAAGAATAAGCCAGAAAACTGAAAATAGTTGTTAAAAATAACAATTTATTCGTATGACGTGTTTCTCCTGCACGGCTTCATCAGATATTTTCAAATCGTTTCTTCAAGTGATAAGTTTTTGATGTAATTCCTAATCAAAATAAAAGCGGAACGTTGTTTACTTAGGAGCGTTTAGATTATTTTTTTTAATTCAAACGTTATGTAAATGCGGAAATTTGATTTTATAGAAAAAATCTTAATCTATTAATTTACTTACGGCAATAATTTCAATTTCGATCCAAACATTTTGAAATTTCACACACACACACACACACACACACACACTTGTACACACACACTTGTACACACACACACTTGCACACACACACACGTGCGCACACTTGCACACACACACACATATATATATAGTCAAAAT
>OY757904.1:106716650-106759150 GCA_963585895.1 Sepioteuthis lessoniana
GATTAAAGAAGCCGTATTCACTCATGCCCTTGAACCGATTGTTTTATCTTGCTGGAGGACTCGTGACCACACCGTGTTCTAGTTGTAATTTTAATATTGAAGACCTTATTTAGCAATGAGTGACATTTTCCAATTAGCATTCATAGTGTTCTCCTTTATATCGAGGAATTGGATAATTAAAAAGTGACGTTCCATGTCAGTTGAAATTTGAATTAGAAATTGTATTATTCTCTATGCTAGAAAAATTTCCGTGCGTTTCTTTATCAAAATGCTATCGTTTTAACTTGGTTACTCTTACACTTAAATATTTGAACATAATAAGAATTATATATGTATACATATAGTCGCATATAACCTGTCAATGTTTTCCATTCTTGAGACCTTGAGCAATGAGCTTCATTTATCGATCGTAGAAGCCATGTTAATTACTAAATTCGAGCCAGAACTCAGTATTCAGAAGCAATTCTATACACCGATTCTCTTTAGGAATCTTTTTGGTGCAAGGGAAGTTAATTCAAACTGTGCGAAACGAACTCTGCTAGCGCACGGTAAATATTTTTCCTAACCTTCTTTTTGCAATTCTATAGGTCACTACGCAAGGTTTAAATTCCTCACATATTAACGCAATTATTACCGACGCAATTCTCTGAAGAGACGAAATCAGGATCCTTTTTTAAGAATTTAAGATATTTTAATTGCTTTTAAAATAATTTATTCCTTTTATATATGAGTACGCTTACGCTATTAAAAACATTATATCAATTTTTCACGTACCAATATATATATATATATATATATATATATATATATATATATATATATATATATATATCGATTCTACCTCTGATCCCCCATTCTTTCAGTCTCTTCTCGTGAGCAGAGAAGGCCCTTCCAGACGCACCAGTCACAAATGACATACCTGTTATTTTATTATTTACTCCTTTAGAGTTTTTCACATAAGTGTAAGCTGATGGCTTTTCACTGGAGTTTGAGTGACAGGAAGTCTCCTCTAGTCTCCAGGACTTGTTTCAGGATTCTGGCCGTTCTTAGCAAAGCTGTCGTTTGGATAGTCTCCAACCGTCCGCCAACTTCCAAGTCCTCCAGGGCTTTTAATAGTCCTTTAGTTAGAGTAGCAAATCCACCAATCACGATTGGTATAATCGCCATATTCATGTTCCATAGACTTTTAATTCTCTAGCAAGGTCGAGGTACTTATCCTTCTTTTCATTTTCTTTCAGTCTTATTCTGAAGTCAGCTGGGACAGCAAAATCTATAATTTTGCAAGTTGTCTTTTTTTGTTGATTGCTATTAAGTTTGGTCTTCTGGCCAACATTAAGTGATGTGTTTGTATGTTAAAGTCCCATAGGAGTTTTTGAGTGTCATTCTCCAGGACAGCAGCTGGGTTGGTGCATATACCATTTGTTTATATGGTAAAATTTAAATTTCTCGCACATCTCCCAGTGGATCACCTTGCCCACCCAATCATCTTATTATTATTATTATTATTATTATTATTATTATTATTAGATTGACAGATAGATAGATTGATAGATGTAATGATAGTGGGTGGAACAATCAGAAAAGAACAATGTGTAAATAGAAGAAATTACTTTTATTTAAACATAGTCTACTTTCTAAGGATAAATGGGTACTATATTCTTTCTGTGCCTGCTTATTGTAACATATGTAGAAACAAATTGGTAACAAAGCCCCACAAAAAAAAGAAAATCAAATCAAATAATGATATCAAACCTTTAGTTCTCTTCAGATTTAACAACAGATCCTCTTAATGATATGATTTCTCAGACTTACCTGAAAAAAAGAGCAAAACAAAAGAAATATATAGCAGTACTTGAACTAAAACATCTATAATAAATTCAAGTAATCTTATGCAGTTCTTATAATTTGAAATAAATTTGAAACATGAATGCCATTTAGAATTTGAAAAAAAAATAGCAATGACAGAAATTGCTGGTGAATGCTAAAAAGAATTTGCATTTAATATTTATTTAACTTACTACGGCACAACAATAATGATGATGAATGAGGTAGACATTTTACCGCTAAATATGACATGTAAAATTCATAAGTCGAAATTCTTTCTTCCGTTAAACGGACACAGACAGCTGATGCGAATATAAAATTATTTTCTCTACTTTTCAAGCTTAATGTTACAGCAGATTTTCTTAAATGTGGGCTTATTTCAAAGGACCAGTTACAAGTTTTATAACACTTAAAACCAGTAATGGCTTGTTTTGGTTTAGTTTTATGGCACATCAACTGTTGTTGGTTATTTATCGCCAAATCCTATTTTTCCATATGTATTACATACAGGATTAACAGATTTTGTTGATACACAGTTAAATCATCAAAAGGTTCTATTTCTAACAAATAAAATTTGCATAATTCTACCAAGTTAAATAGTTCCAAATATTGCTATTTCTAACTAATGATTATGCATCAATTATACATGTCATTTATTTACAAACAGTTAATTGATCACACAGTTCTATTTCAAACAATTAAGTTTAACATAAGTCATTTGTTGGTACTCAGTTTAAATGTCAAACAGTTTTTTCCACCCATAGATAGGACCCTATCTGGTGCAAACACACCAGGTGAGAGTGGATCTGGGAGTGATGGAGATGAAGGGGTAATCTTTATTTGATAAGGCTCCAGCATTACTGGAACCTCACCATCAGATTGTTTTATATTATATTCAGCACATTCATCAAGGAAGACTTACCCCTCTGCAGAGATGCAGTTGGTATATTCTACAGCACCAACTGACTAGACCACTTCTTCGATGAAGTCTTACACCTCTGCAGAGTTGAAGCAGCAGCTATTGGCCCAGTTTATAATAGTATCATAAGATTTCTAGATCGCCAATATTTGCATTATCCTGGAAAACATCAAACACAAACATAATGAGCACAAAACAAGGCCATCAGGACCAACTATGTTAAATCAAAAATGGATAAAGCGTTGGTACGTTATATGGAGACAAACCAGAACCGTCTTCGAGAATAGCATTCTCTGGGATTTTGAGGTACAAACAGATTACCTAATCCTGGCCAGAATACCAGACCTAAAGATAATTAACAAAAAAAAAAAAATGGAGAGATCTTGCCGTATAATGGACGTAGCCACGCAAGCGGAGCACAAAGTGAAAATCAAAGAAACTAAAAAGACAGAGATATATGTTCTTGAAAACTAAGGAAACTGTGGAACTACAATTAGTGTCGATGACACTAATTGTAGTTGGCGCGCTTGGAAAGGTCTCCAAATACGTGGAAAAAGGGATGGAAGCGTGGGAATTCAGAGGACTTATCGAGACTATCTAAACTATAGCATCGTTGGGGGTCAGCTAAATTATAGCGAAGAGGCCTGGATACCTGAGGAGACCTGCTGTTATTCAGACTCTAGTGAAAGACCATGTACTTAGACAGAAGAAAATGTGAGAATACGTTAAATCGAAAAGAGCAAAGCAACAGGATTTGAACAAACGTTAAAACCCGAGGAGATAATTCCAAAAGAAACAAGTTCTATATGATACCGAGATAGAATCAAACAATTCAGACAAAAGAGGTCATTCCAAAACAACGAAAGAAAATTACGACAAGCAAGTTAGGGAAAATGTGCGAAGGCATGTCCACAAACGAATGTGAGGGAGAAAAACAACTTGGGAGTAAAATTAGAAACAGAGCGATCATGACAGAAAAGCTAAATGGATAAACATGGAAAAATAGTTGCAAGGACTTAAAGAAGGACCAAAGGCAAAAATACACCACGATTCACACAGCGCAACACCAAAAAATACCAAATTGGAAAACTGCGGACCATAATGATATGCATGGATTCTGGTTAAAAGAATCAACTAAACGCAAGAAATACTGGCAAGGGAAATTAATAGATGCCTTGAGGAAGAAGATATACCTGAATGGATGACCAAGGGAAAGACCATATTGATCCAGAAAGCCCTCCCCGACCAAAAAAAAAAAAAAAAAAAAAAACAGCTCCAAAACACTATAGACGTATAACGTGCCTACCAATGGAGTGAAAAATGAAAACGCTAATAATTCAGGAGATTTGAAGCAGCACCTTAAAGCAGCAGCTGTACGGCTACCAACCACCCATCATGAAAACTACCAAAATTAGACGAACCAGCCATGGAGGACGCTGCTGGAGAAGTAGGGACAAGCTCATAAAGGATGTACTCCTCTGGATCTCTTCACATAGCGGAGCAAAGGCAGGGCGATCAGTTCGAACCTACATGCAGCAGCTCTGTGAGGATACGGGATGTATCCCTGAAGACCTGCCGGAAGCAATAGTCGATAGGAAGGGGTGGTGAGAAAGTGTCTGGGATATCCGTGCTGATAGCAGGACATAATGCTGATGATTACTTGATAATTATCAGTGGTCTGTTCCATGAGGAACAGAAGGGATACTGCAAGTATACCGGAGAAATAGGAGACCTATTATATATTGATCAGCACATCCTCAGCGAGAGCTAAATATGATGCAAAAATCTGGCTATGGCGTGAATTGATTACAGAAAGATTAAAGATATAGGGCCGCAAAGCTGGATCATATATATCTGACGAAATCCGAAAATTCCCCAAGAAAACTATGAAATACTAGAAAGTAGAACTAACAGCACGAGCAAAAAAAGCTTAGCTTTGGGAAAATCCAGAGAGGTATCTTCTAAGGAGATGCGCTATCACCATTCCTATTTGTTATAGCGCTGATGCCACTCAACCACATATAAGAAAATACACCGGAGGATACAAACTAAGTAAATCATAGGAAAAGATTGATCACCCAATGTACATGGAGGGGATGACACTGTTTGTCAGAAATGAAAAAAGAATTGGAAATATTAATACAAGCAGTAAAAATATAGAGTCCCTATATTGGGATGGAATATAGTACAGAAAAAAAGCGCTGTGCTAATAATGAGGAGAAGCAAACAATACATGACAAAAGGAATAGAACTACCAAAACAAAAAAAGATCTTAATGCTCCGAGAAAAGGTAACTTATAAACTCTTAGGGATACTGGAATCGGACTCCATCAAACAAGTGGAGATGAAAGAACAAATTAAGAAGAGTATCTCAGGAGAACAAAAAAAGAACTCGAATCCAAACTACTTTGAAAAAAACCTCATCAAAGGGCTAAACGACTGGGTTGTTCCCTCTTGTGAGATACTTGGGACCATTTTTCAATTGGCCGAGTAAGTAACAAAAGAACCAGAAAACAAGAAAACCAATGACGATGAATATGACCTTACATCTCAGAGAAGACGTAGAATGACAGTGTGTCAAGTATTTAAGGTAGCATCAGTGCATCTATACAACGACTCGAAGATTCCTTAAAAATATAAAGTAATACTGATTACAGCGATCAGTAACAATTCAGACAACACAAGCATCAACAGAACAAAAAAAAAAAAATGAAAAAACGGGAGGAAAATCAAATGTATGGATATTTCAAGCGACAATCAAACAATCTCAAACGATAAAAGTTGGCCATGGCCAAGAAAGTGTTGTATCGTTGGTTCAATAGCGGTATTCCACAGGTACAAGCCGAAGAGTTGGCAAGTCGATCAGAGAGCGATTAACGCTTTTCTCTCTGACGTAGTCAGACACCGTCCATTTATATCTTTACCGGTGTCATACTAAAAAGAGTCACTGAGTGTATAATTCCGGTATAACAGAAAGAGAAACTGAAAATCTTCTCAGAGCTGCACAGAACATCGCCATAAAGACTACCTATACCGAAGCAAAAATAGATAACACAACAAAATAGCAGATTTAGGTTGTGTGAGGATAGAGACGAAACGATCAATCACATTATATTCTTAAAATCTTTTAGTTAGCACGAAAAGAGTTTAAGAATAGACACGACTGTTTGGGAAGAGGATCCACTGGGAATTGTGCATGAAGTTTAAATTTTAACATAGGAACAAATGGTATATGCAAAACGCAGGATCCGTCTTATAAAATAAGACACACAAAATCTCTTGGACTTTGAGATACAAACTGATCATTTAATCTTGGTAAGACGACCAGAACTAGTGATAGTCAACAAAAAGAAGAGAACTTGCCGAAGAGTGGATTTGTCGTTCCCCTGACCACAGGGGAAAAGTAAAAGAAAGCGAAAAGAAGGATAAATTCGTAGACCTTGTTCTAGAACTGAAAAAAAAACACTATGGAACGTGAATGTAACTGGGAATATTGCATTAATCAGGACCCTGGAAACTGTCCCGAAGAACACTGAAAAGAGACAAGGGGCACTATAAATTAGTGAAAAACTTGAGAACATTAAAACGTGAATGTAACTGGGAATATTGCATTAATCAGAGCCCTGAAAATTGTCCCGAAGAACCTAGAGAAGAGACAAGGGGCACTATAAATTAGCGAAAAACTTGAGACCATTAAGACGAAAGCATTATTAATATTAGGTAAACTAGTTCGAAGATTCCTGAGGAACTAAAGAGACTTGTCAGTCAGACTTTCGTAAAAAACACCTCTTCTAAGAAAAAGATAACATGTTTTCATTCCTAGTAAATAAGATACATTAAATTCTCTAGGTCACTGAAATACAACTGGATCAACAAGGAGACCAGATCTTGTGGTAATTATCAAGAAGAAAATTATTTACCACTTAGTGGATTTTGCTGTTCCAGTGTACGTTAAAATGAAATAATGCAAAAAGTTACCTCGACGATGCAAGAAGGTTGAAAACACTGTGGAACATGAAGTTGTCAGTGATGCCAATTGTAGCTAGTGCCTTAGAAACTGTTCCCCAGGGCGTTGAAAAAATATCAGGGTAACTGAAGATCAGAGGAAGAATTGAGACCTTCTATACTACAGTACTGTCAAAATCATGTAGAATATTAAATAAAGTTAATGAGACGTTAGGAGACTTAGTCTCGCTCTGAAGTCATTGAAAAACAAACTGATGTTAAAAACTGTTAAGGAGTGCTGTCCCAGCTGACCTCAGAATAAAACTTCAATAACGTAAAAAGAAGGATAAGCACTTCGACCTTGCTAGGGAATTGAAAAAACTATAGCACATGACGGTGACAATTGCACCAAATGTCATTGGTGCTTTTGGTATAGTAAGTAAAGGATTATTAAAGGGACTGGAGGACTAGGAGGTTAGAGAACGAGGGGAGACAATCCAAACTACAAGACTAGTGAGAACGGACAGAATACTGAGAAGAGTCCTGGAGACTTGAGGAGAATAGCTGTCACTCAAACTTCAGTGAATTATCATCAGCTAACGCTGATGTGAAAACTCTCAAGGAGTAGATAGTAATCATTGAAATGTAGATGTAATATCTCTTTGGGTTTCCTCTCATACATTGATCGATTTGAACAATCTTATTTGTTTTTCGTGATTTGATAAGTTTCTGCTGCTGTATCCTCCAACTTTTGATGGATGTCATTGCATTATGTAACCATTTAGGAAAAAAAGCAATGATGTACAATCCTTAAAACGAATTAATGTATCATCTTGATTTTACCTCAACAAGAAAATACAGATAAATGTTAATATATGAGGTGTGTTAAAATATTAAGCTGTATTTATTACGAGTATAATGAATGAAATATTTTCTTTAAAATAAACCTGGCCCTGTCGGCTGGGCCTGTAGAATACACTGACTGCATCTCTGGAAAGGAGTAAGACTCGCCTAACGTTTGCCCTTGATATGACACTGAACAATATAATGGAGAGGCTTCAGTAATATTGGAGCTTGGGAAATAGGGAGTACCCTTTCATTGCTATCGCTCCCAGTTTCACTCTGACCCGTAGGGGTCGCATTTGATAGCGTCCTATATATGGGTCAAATAGAACTAAACTAATTGCGTTAAATTGAGTTGTTTGAAATTAACTTTTTGCATTTCACTGTGTGTTTAGATTGTGTACTTATGTTTTAATGAATTGTTTGAAATAGAACAGTTTTTACATTTAACTATGTTTAAAGACAAAACTATACTTCTACTTAACTGGATTGTTTGTAACTGTTATGTAAATTTCTTAATTTAGCCTTAAAGGATCCGTAAAACAAAACAACGAACGGACAAACCAACCAATCAAAATAAACCCTTTGTATTCAACACACGTGGTTCCAACGAGGCTCCATTAGTTTGAGTATCATCAGAAATTGTTCTTGGGATAGGATGTGAAATTTTGATGCATTTCTTTCAATGAACTCTACTTTCTTGAATCTTACCCTTGAGACAAATACTCTGATTAAAAAACAAAACAAAACAAGAAAACGTCACAAGGGGCTAGGTCTTGTGATATTGAAATTATTTACAGAGTCGCTAAGTGACCAGTGATTGGATGAAAAACAGCCAATCACAAACTACCTTTTTTTTTTTTAGATTTTCTCCAAACCCCAATGAGGGCGTTTCCTATGAACGCCCTCCTCTTTTGCTTGTGTGATACCTCAGAATCAAGACGTGCCCGCCCGTTCTCTCAGTCTTCTAGACGCCAATACACGCTTGTGATGATTTTTCCTGCAACTGAAGCACAAGAAACAAGGGTCTATTTTCTTCAACCCAACCAAAAAGACACAAGAAATACAAACTGTTAAAAGGACGCCTTTTACGGAAAAGTTTCCCGCAAACCAACTCTTTGCAAGGACAATATTTTCGTTCCTCTTTTTCTATGTAAATATATGTTTTTTTATAAGATTTTAAATCGTGTTGCGTTTCTTTCTTCCTGCCGACGTCACAATATTATTACCATATAAAGTTGGGAAAATCACAATAGTGTGTATGGAGTGTGATGTAGCTTAAAAATCAAACTTCGGATGAAAACTGTTGTTTAATGACTTTCGAAATTAGTTTCAATATATTTCTTTCATTTTTTTTTTTTGGTTGCGGGCAATGACTCATTTATATGAAGCCCAGACGCCAGGACCTCGTCTCTTTTATGATAAAAGTTGTTTATCTGTGCAAACGTTTTTATTTGAATTTAAAATAGAAAGTGAAATATTCTCGAGACTTATTATCAAACCTCGTACTATTTGACTAAAGAGTATGTCCAAAGTAAAAGAAAAAAACTGTTAACCTCCTAAGCACAAGGGCATATCTTTAGAGAGCTTATTGAGGATCAGTGTTGCATTGATTACTAGACCCACATGACTCCTCTATCTCACAAAGAACTATTCTGACCCAGATTTTATGACTTAAACATCTATTAGATATTGATCATCATATCAGAGTGTTCTGACACTTTACTCCAGCTTCAAACGAGACGTGAATGACTTCTAATGGCATATTACAGCTTTTGACTGTACTTTAATTATCGAATATCAAAAGTGAGTGCATGGCGCAGATATTAAGTGCACACAGTATTATATTATATTATAGTCTTAAAACTTTACAGAATCTGATTATTATGAGAAAGAACTAAAATTCTGGCTCCGTTTCCTACTAAAAGAAGCCAGGTTATTAACATGTGTCAGAGTTGATTAGACGCACAATCAAAAACTAGCGAGTTTGATCCCCAATCTATGCGCCTCTGCAATGACCTATGTTACTCAAAACTAAATGGGATAACTATCAATATATATTACTATAGATCGATCATTCATACAGATATAAACTGGGGGGGGGTCCTTATTTAGTAATGTGCTGGAATGCAAAATAGTACTAAGCGAGTTCGAATACCAGTCGTTCGTTTACGCACAAATATTCTCGGGAATGATATGAACCTTATTTTTCCCCTCGCTATGGGTTAAATAGTACAACTACTGTTCTGTTACAGGAAGGGATTTGGCATTGATTAAAATCTGAAGGTTGATATTTCACTGAATAGAGAAAACAAACCAAAGATATAAATTGTCATTGCTGTCTCGTTAATATAATTGCAATTTTAGGGAAATTAGAATACGATGACTGCATCCTCTTCAGAGAGGTAAGATTTCATCCCAAATAGCTTCTTGTGTGTGACAGTAAACTACATCGAATTGTTCTGGAGCTCTGGTTTATGTCAAGACACACTAAAATGAGTTGTTTTAGTTTGTTCTAAAATGTATCTGACAGTCTGTAATTCTGGTACCCTAGAGATTGTGATTACTTTATGGTTCAATCCGACTTGAAGTGACTCAAACAAACATATTGTATGGAAAATTATTTGTATTCGATAGAAATACTTGAAATCGGATAACTTGGTGGATAATATTTCATTGATTGATTTATTTATTAAACAGTTGTGTTCCTATCTATGGTTTAACTGGATCGGTATGGAAAATTATTTGTATTCGATAGAAATACTTGAAATCGGATAACTTGGTGGATAATATTTCATTGATTGATTGATTTATTAAACAGTTGTGTTCTTATCTATGGTTTAACTGGATCGGTGTGGAAAATTATTTGTGTTCGATAGAAATACTTAAAATCGTATAACTTTCTGGATATTATTTTATTTATTTATTTATTGATTGATTATAAATCGATCTGGTTTTATCTCCTGCTTAAAGGTTATAGAATTGCATACACTGCATCCTTATGTTTACATTTATTGTGGAGTTTCTTAAGGCTTTTTCTTGCGCACGAACACATATTTTTGCCCCATATATAGGATCCTAACTAACACTACTATTAGAGCTCAGTGGATTAGTGAGTTATGGTAATGAAGGCGTATTCAATTCTCTACAGAGCTGCAGAACTGAGCCTCATCTCCAAATATACTTAAGCGATATACCCGAAATACAAATTTTTGGAGGAGTCTTATTCAACATAGGATACAGTAAGTGCATTCTTGTACACGTTGCCTGAGTTGTAATCATTTGTATTAAAAATAGTTACTTGAGACTATAGTTATTTACACGTGACAATTATTAGTTATCTGTAATCATACAATTACAAAAAAAAAAAGAAGATTTCGCTAACAAATAAGAAAACGAGGTTTGACATGCGGTAAAGCCAACCAAACAACCTTTAAGTAAGTAACCATCATTTTGTGTAAATCTAAAACTAGTGAATGTGGATAAGTTTCTTTGTTTAGTTTGTTTGTTTAATTGTATATTAACCTTTGAGGATTATTCAATGCCAAAGAAATTCTTGTAGAACAACAGTGATATATTTAACCCGTATCTGATAGGATAAGAGAGTTCATACCTTTCCAAAGGGTATACATCCAAAAGGGAATGTAATAGCATGACTAGAGTTTGAAATCGTCTACTTTAAGGCCGTGATGCAGGAAATTTTACGCGACTTTTTGTAAACAAAAATATGGGTGGCCCAGGCAAATTTTTATTACATTGCTGACGTCACACAAGCTGGTTAATATGGTTTGTAGAGTCGGGCCTATCTGACACTGTAAATAAACTGTTTCATGAATCAGGACTCGCATTGACCCAGCAAGATAATAAAAACTGTTCACCAGACTGAATCGACCTAAACTGACTAGTATGGAAGGAAAAAAAACAAAAAAAACAAACGTTTTTTTACAAGCCACTTTACTTTTTGTTTTTATTTCTCTGATGTGAAAAATGAAACGTCTCTTAAATTTATTAAATTCACTATCGATTGACTTTTTCCCCTCACATCTAACGTCTCTTTTCTATTAAAACATCAATTTGACTGTGCATCACGTGAAAGCATTCAGCCTCAAACCAGCGCATATTTTTTGTATCACCCTAAGAACACGAAAGCCATGAAGTACTTTGCATACTTTCGTGCGTTCACATTTCACATTGCATGTCATCGTCAAAAATACCCGACATTAGCAAAACCCTGGTTCTTCTACTCTCATTGGAGCTCGGAATACACTGACTGTATTCCCTAAAAAGAAGGCGTCCCATGTATGTTATTAAACTGTGTCCGACGATAAGTCAGCAGTTTTGGATCTCTGAGCATTGGGGAGTTCTTCTTTATTACAATTATTCCCAGATCCACTCTGACCTTTTTTCGTCCCATGTGTGTGTCACGTAAATCTCACTGAAAATTATATGTATTAGATAAGAACACAGGAAACCATACATCTGTGTGCAAATTCATTTTATTAAATAGGATTATTTGGTAAAATGTAACCGTAACTTATTTGTATGAGAAATAATTTCTTGAAGTTAAAATTGTCAACTAGGGATTATTAATTGCTCTAATCCATATAACTGTGCAAGCAAATTATTATTAATTGGAAATATTTTCTTTAAAGTATAAAATTGTGAAAAATAGTAGTTGTTGATGGAAAGACTTAAATCTATACTACAGTGCTCAAATTACTTGCAATAGTAGCTATTTTGATGCTCTATAACTATAAATTATATTAAGAATAGTTACTTGAAGCTATAAATTTTTTTGTCGAGGATTATTATTCATTACTTGAAAATAGATGACTTTGTGAAAATAAATGAATAATATCAAATAGAAATAGTTTCTTGAAAACATAAAAAATTATGTATAAATTATTATTATTCGGTAGGAAGTCTTGAAACAATACAATTATGGGCAAATTATTTGTATTTAGTAGGAATTCTTGATATATTACTAGACCAGAAATGTGAATATAAATGTATAATATACGCTATCGTAGACGTTCCTGCAGTAAGGGATGCTGTCTTTGGAAATGGACATGGCCACCCAAGTTCATATCATGGACCAGATTGTTTGCATTTCCCATTGCGCTAATACCCTTGGGAAAGGAATGAATCCAACTATTCTCCCTCCAGCAATGGGTATATAGTGGGGTATCTTGGGCTCTTCAACCTTGGTATGCTAATTGGTCTAGGAGAAATAAAACTCTGGTATTCAAACCAGTAAAATTCTGCTTAAAAATTGCCCTTTTTTCGCATCCTGCCTGTGCTGGCGGGTTAGGCATAATGTAATTTTAGATGGTTTAACATGACGTTAAAATCAATCAGTCAAATAATCTCTTTTGAATACTTTTTTCCTGCAATTTAAACATGAGATCATTTTATTTTTAAAAAATATGTCCTTTCAACCAGAGATTTTTTATTCTTCACGTTCAACTTTTCTCATACAGAAAATATCCCACACTGCGACGATACAATCGCTGCTGTGAAATAATGGTAGGGAAGATTTCTTTTATGAATTCACAACGTAAATTCTAGTTCATTACAGTCCAAAGTGCATATCCGATGGTGATGACTCTGAGGGAAAAAAATAATGATTTATTGATGAAAACATGTTCTACCTCTGTATTAAACCTCATGTGAAAATTAATCTGAGATTATTTTCAGAAAGCCTACCAGATATAAATACGATTAAAATTGTCGAACTACCTATGCGTACATGAATATTTTGCTTCTTTCAAGTAACCACATCATATTTTCTCTGTCTCCTCGTTATGATATCAAACTATACCCAATACTCTTGTCTCATTAGTAGGAGTGGATCCGTGCCGTTGCTTTTATTACTCAAGGATATTTCATGCTAAGAAATTAGGAAATCACATTCATTGTACATTCATATTTAAATTTGTGTAGTTATTTGTTAACTTCTTTTGTTCTTTTTTGACACAGGTTTCTATCGAACGGGAAGAATTTTTAAAAAGATCTTTTTGACCAATAAAAATATCCGAAACAAGTACTTAAAATCCGAGTCAGAGAGCTCCTGTTATTAATGGCCATAAGTAGTTCATGCTTCCTAGATCTCCAGAACTAATATATATATATATATATATATATATATATATATACACGCACACACACACACACACACACACACACATATATATATATATATATATATATATACACACATATATATATATATATATATGCAAATGAGATTGAGAGAGAGAGAGAGAGAGAGAGAGAGAGAGAGAGAGATGTATAACAATAAGTTAGATGAAGGCAAACTTATCCTTTCAGTGGCAAAGTCAGAACATTTCAAATGTATTGCTTCTGCTACGATGTTCCTTTTTTATTGTGTTACGGTTATGAACAAATCTAAAGAGAGCTTTTCTAATATATAGATTTCATTTCAACTTCATTCTTTTTTCTTTGTCAATAATGTTTTTAGCTCCATTTTGCATGATATTTGTTCTCTTTTTTTTCTTGCCACCTTTTTCTTTTATCCACTTAGCTCATTATCCATTTTTTTTCATAACCTTCGATATTTCTTAATTTACCAGTTTATTTCTACCTTCTTTTGTTAAAAAAACTCGTTCCGTTTTCCCACTTCAATCAACTGTCTCTCTTTTCTCTCTAAATTTATATTTTTATTCCATTTTTATTATATTTTTTTCACATCATAAAAAAATCTTCTGCAATTTTTCTTTTACATGTTAACAACCTCTTGGCTACCTGTCTATTGATCAACCTATCAATCTACCTATATCTCGTCTAGTAGACACTTCAGTATCGATTCACTTATCCCTTCTTCTGTTCTCTCTATCTATTCTCTTCGATAATAATAATTTTCCAATAACGTTCACAACAGACACGACAACTGATTTTCTGTGCCATATTATTATTTTTCATCAGTGCAATTTTACCCTTTTTTATTTTAATCTCAGTATTAGTCCATCAGGATACGAGTCAGCAATTGCAGGAAAAAAAAAGGGTTTTGGCATAATTATGAAAATGCCGAGATATGCATTTCTTTTCCGAACACGTTTTAATGTCTGTTTGTCTTCCACTTAAGCATTGGATAGCTCAGTGGAAGCAAAATTAAAACAAGAGTTCGAGGCTTTGAATTCAACTAACTTTATGGAATTTATCAAAGTGCAATAAGACTGGTCTCTGTGCGAGTACATGACATTGTTTTACTATGGTGAAGTAGGTGACACAAGAACACTTTGTTTTGGTTTGGTTTTTTTTTTGTTTTTCGGGTCATTTAACGCCGAATTAAGTCATTTTCCTAAAAGTTTGTATGTTTCAAGATCTTCATATCTTCAAATATTTATTCATGGTGTACATTTCTGTGCGGTTCATTTTATTCAGTAATTTTCCGATATCATTTTGTTTTTATATACTTTGGTATTGTTTATATTTTTATTGTTCAGGTCTTTAAATTTTCCATATAGGCCCACAACTTTTAGCAAGGACATTATAGCATCCACTTCAACTTTTATAAACAGTTCTTTCATGCAGATTGCGTTGTAAGATGTTTCTCTTGCAGGGGCCGGATAAAGGCATTCAATGAGAACATGTTTTATTGTGTATACAGTCAGGCATGCAAAGCACATTGATTGCTGTTTTTATTTAACCATTATTTATGAATAAACTGCATTTGATGGTGAGACTCAAGATCTGAATATTCGGGGAGTACTGCTTTGTTGCCATTATTCCCTTGGTTCTCAATGGTCCGTTTTTAGTCTCATATTTATGGGTCAAATAAATCTGTTTAAAAATATTTCGTATTCCATTTGAATATTTGAAAAAAAAAACAACGAAGAAAACCTTTTAAGCTGAAAATACACAAATAATGTAAATATAAACAATGAATATTATTCCCTAATCTCAAGTCATAAAATAACCCTAGACAAATTGGCATAGCCTTTTTTCTTTCTCGCCTTAATAGCTTATCAGCTTTTTTGAGTTATTAAATGCCAAATCATACTTGTAAAAGAACAGCATTTATAGTGCGTAATCCTGAATATATAAGGAGCTCTATACCTTTCGCAAGGGAGTAAGTCCTAAAGTGAATGAATTAAGATGACTGGGCCTTGAACTAGTTTACTTCCAGACCAAAATACAGCACCCTAGCCACGGGAATGTACAGTTAAATTCAAGCAATTGGGTGTAGTATGAGTCTAAAGAGCACTTTAACAAAGAAGTTCTTCAGGTTATGTATAGCAAAGTCCCAGTTCCTCGAGCAAGCGAAGGATTTGATACGAGGACAATTTTTAAAGCTATTTTACATTCAAAATTTTCCTTCTTCAAGAAATAAAAATGCGACCAAGAAGTCTGTTGTATGGTATCATAAACGAAACTAATACAGTATGGTTCATTATGTTGTTTTTAATGGTTGTCAAGAAAATAAGTTTTAAGCCTTAAGATGTTGTTGGAATTTTTTTAACTTCAGAATCTAAATCTTTAGAATAGATGGAAAAATAAGGAAAATCTGTACGAAAAAGCTCCTTAAAACTCATTGAAATGGTTCTTGATGTTTAAAACAGAATACTTTTTATTTATATATTGTTAATATCTTATCACATATCTTGATGAAAAAATGTTAAAATGACCTAAATGACTGATGAAAACCGAGGAAATATCTGTTAGCTCTAGTTTTTAAATTGAACCAAAGCAATTTGATAATTAGAGCCTAGTATCACACATAAATAAGTACACGCTTGTTTTTCATTAAGGAAAAGTTAATGTTCTTCTCAACGAAAGGGTATAATTATACAATTGCACCCGGGAAAAAATGCTGCATTTTTTGTGAGGCTTTGAGGATTGTGGGGCACCCCTTCATAGCTATCGCTCTACGGTCCATTCTGGCGTGGAAAAGTAATTCCTAATTGGGCCTTATGTATGGGTTACATAGAACTAAACTGTATATTTATGCTAGACTAAATTGTTTGAATTAAAACTGTTTGACCCAACTGAATAGTTTGAAATATAAATGCTTTTTGACAATTGAATTGTGTACTCACATTTAAACAGGAAACTTATGCTAAACTGAGTTGTTTGAAATGGAACTGTTTTTGACATTGAAAATGTACTTACTCTAAACATAATTGTTTAATATAGAACTGATTTGACATTTCACTGTGTGTAAATAAAATCAATATTTATACTAAGCTGAATTGGCTTGAAATGTTTGACTAAGCTAAATAGCTTGAAATAGAAATGTTTGAGACAATTGATTAGTATACTCATGCTAAACTGAATAGTTTGACAGAGAACTGATTATTTGTTTAAAAATGGATTTGGCATTAAATAACCTACAAAGGTTGATATACCATATAATCCAACCAACCACTGATCAAACTCAGCACATATTCTATTTTAAAAAACAAAACAAGTAAAAAAAAAAAAAAAAAAGAAAAAAAGAAACTAATAATAAGTAAAAAACAATAAATCAGAACAAGTATTTTACATTTTATAAAGAGTTTTTCCTAATCATTTAATACAATATTGAATGATTTCCTCCGTACTCAACATTTAGTTTGGGAAAAGAAAAATAAGCAGACAAGTTGAATTAGTAATTTTTTTTTTCCTTTTGAAGTGGTGTTTTGTTCCTGAAATGAGTGATAATTCCACATTTTAATTAGAATGTAAAAGAGAAACCCCCTTAAATAATAAACGTTTTGTCCGAAAAATAAAAAATAAAATCTGCTGTGAGTTTGAGGGTGAAATCAGTTTAAATTACACACACGAAAACGGGAAAATTCAAGAAAGTTTTCCTCAGTGAGCTTAAAAAGGTGCACATGTAGATGATAACCAAACGAAACTGTCAGGATTTTATTTTTTCTGGTCGTAAATTATTCAACTAAAACCGATATCATCCGGTATCATTAATAAACAAATACCAGAGCACTGAAATCTTGGAACTGAAAGAAATAATTTTGAAGCAAAAATAAAATTGCATTTATATAAATAGTCATCAACAGACAGAATGTTTCGAGGTGTCATAACTCTTCAGTATGGTTAGATGCTTGAAGCCAGGATCGAGACATAACAAACTTTACGTCAGGCTGATGGCATACCCTCAAGCCGCGTTTGCGACTCAACGTCAATGCGGAAACTAACGTTTATATTTTGCGCTATCGGAGATCGGAGGGCTCAATTCCTTAGAAGAGCTTGCAATATATATATATATATATATATATATATATATATATATATATATATATATATATATATATATATATATATATCCGACACATACTCATTTTTGGATTGCTATTTATTATTGGTTTGTTTAGAAAATTTCACTGGAATAGAGTTTAGTAAAAAGAAAAAAAAAACACTCCTTCTGATATCAGATTTAATTGTTCTATTTTCCTCTTGAAATAACAATACCCTGGTGTCTTTAGTTTCATAAAACATTAATATATAGCTAGGATGTACATATTTCTGAGTGATGCTGTAAATAATTTTATATTAGAGAAATATTGCAAGAGCAGAAGATCATAACAAATTCAGCTCAAGTAGACGTTATAAGAGCTGTATGCAGTTTTGTAAAACAATGCACAAACCTGGCCAGGAACGTGATCGAGTAACGTTATTGGAGATGGGAACGTGATTATGTAACGTCATAACGTGCAAAAATTATAACGTAACTTGATATAGTCACGTGTTTTGAAGATGGTAACATGAGCCTCGTAACTGTAATGTTTGTTCATCGATCTGATACCGACCATGAACTAATCTGATTGATTGATTGATTGATTTTAACGCTATGTTCACTTCTCTAAGGTTATTTTATCACTAGGATTTATAAAATCGTGTTCATTCTACATTCATACTAACATTTTTGTGTGGTTGTTTCTAGAGAGTGTTTTTTTAAGATGGTTATTTGATATTAGATTTTTTTAATGTTGTATAACTGTGATGAATGAAGCATGATAAGTTATGATGGGCAATAATGAAGTCATAACACTTTCTTTAAAAGATATATCACTCTTATCTTTATTTCTCGGAACACTGTAAGTGTGAGAGAGAAAGAGAAAGAGACAGAGAGAGGGGGACGGAGGACTCGGACACTGACTAGCAGAGGACTGCTACATTGACCCTTTCTTAACCAAAGTTGTTTCTATATTCAGCGCATCACTTGGGCAAATCTGCTTCTCGGCCGGGATACGCAAGGGGTCAACGTTGTTCCCACCCCTCCGTGCCCTCACTGGCCATGACTCCGAAACTTACTGTGACTCATAGTCGCACGTGGGTAGCTGTGTATATAAAAATTGTCAATGCCACACGTTCCGTTTTTCAACCCACGTTACTCGTTTCCGTTTGTCAACACTCGTGAGCTGCTTACACCTACGCATTGCTTGTTTTCTATTGATTACTTTGTTGACACTTCCGGAACCTCCTGTTTCAGAAATCCCTGATTGACAGCTCAATCAAAGGTCAATATGCAACACTTATATAATGCATATATAGTATTAATATATATTTGCTTTGAAGTAATTATTTTTATTTGTGAAAAATCGCTTGCACATAATATTAAGTTACTAATAATTATTCTTCGTAAACAATTATTGCTTCAAGTAACTATTTTTAGTAAAAATAATTTACAGTTATGTCGTATCAAGTAATCCTACCAATTACTAATGTTTTTGAAACGGATTTATTTGACCTCTAGATACGGTTCTAATAGCAATAGCGACCCTTAATTGACTTAAGAGTATTGCTCGCGACAGATGACTCCATACATCCTAGATCTCCTGAGTCAGAGCTTCATTATTGTATGCCGTTTAATGCCATATCTAAAACACATCACGTGGGTATTACTCTTCTATAGAAGGTAGGGTCAGCGTATTGTAAGCCCCGCTAACAATGGGATTAATTATACTAAGGAAACAACATAGTTAATTTTATTGTAGTTGTGAAGGTTTGTATTGGACCATCATCTTTATTTTTCTAGTGAGCAGCTAACATAAAAATAGCGCACTAATGCACCCGAAATTCTCCAAACAGCACTGTTTAAGTTTGGAATTCACATCATTTTCAGTTGCCTAGACATATTGTCTTACGAAAAACAAAGAAGTTGGTGTGCCCGTTTATTTTACAGATAGCGGATTCATGCCTTTCTCAAGGTCATAAGCCCAAAGTGAAAGGCAAAAAAACCTCGGTCTGGATAACTTTGAACAGTACAAATACGTGTGCCCCATTTTGGGTAGCACTGGGTGAAAATCCTAAGCACGAAGAAGAAACTAAAATCTTAAGCTTCGTATTAAAGAATGAAAAGAAAAAAAAAAGAAAAGATATTTATGGCATATAATGGACATGTTTCTGGCAAATAAGCAAAGTGAAGCAGTTCCCAGAAACCTAGCAGCAACGTTTTAAGCGCGGGTGGATGGTCTTAGCAATGGAAGGATTTTCATTTTTATGACATTTCCTTTGCTGCCTTTTGGGTTATATCATTTCCCGCTCAACTATTTATAAACCGGAGTTGATCGACCTCACATGTTTTTCTAATCCCAACATGGATTTTGCTTTAAAAAACACAGTCACATTAAATGATTGTGAAAAGTTACGCTTTTTCAAAACAGTGAAACTGTTTTTCTCTCAAAGCATTATAGTACATTTTTTTTAATAAAAAAAAGTTAATACTTTGAATTAGAAATAAATTTCTTATAATGTGTATTTTTCCTAATTTTCCTGTTATTTTTAAACGCTTTTCTAATTCACTTTAGATATTTTGTCTCGTTTTTCTTTCTTTTTTATACGTTTCTTCTTCTTCGTTGTTGTTGTTCTTGTTGTCTCCTGCTGGATGATTTTAATCCAACTTTCTTTTTTCACTCTGTGAGTAGCCATCTTTCTCTATCAGCTCATCTTTTTCTTCCACGCTCTTAATGAATACAGCCTCTTTCTCGACATAAGGCACATAGAAATGTTTTCTTTTAGCAACACGCAGACGATTTTATCTTTTACGAAGGAGACATTTGGAATTCGAGTAGTTAGAAGAGAAGAAAGATTATATCTGCTGCATTTTATTCATCCTCATTTTGATGGCTGGCTAAAACAATGCGATATTATCATTTTAGATTTACAGAATGAAACTTAATGCAATTATTACAAGCTTCGACAAGCATAGTGACAAGGATTTTACACTCAGCTGTACAAACATATATGTTCAATATTCATCGATGATTCCGGAAAGAAAATGTAAATTACTATATATATATATATATATATATATATATATGTGTGTGTGTGTGTGTGTGTGTGTGTGTTCGTATATATATATATATATATATACACCTGTATATAGGTATATACATATATATATATATATATATATATATATATATATATACCCATGTACTTATATACTCATATATATGGACCCAAAACCAAACAAAAAACACATATAATTTTGGAGGCGCTCCTTGTGTAATGGTTACCGTCCTGGATATTGTGACTCGATTTCAAACCTGGACAAGGCTGTTTGCATTTCAAGCACTGATACCCTAGGGAAAGATATGAATCCAGATAGTCCCCCATCTTGATCAGTAATAGAGCAAATTCTGCTCTTTAACCTAGAAATGGAAATCGTTTTGAGCAAAAGAAAACATTGAATTCAAACCCGTTAAACCACATTCCAAAATTGACCTTCACCCACATCCAGCATTTTTAGAGGGTTTTGTGTAATATATATATATATATATATATATATATATATATATATATATATATATATATATAAGAAGCTAGACGGCAATTACACAAGAATGCTGCGTGCAATCTTGAACAAGTCCTGGCGGCAAGACCCCACAAGACACCAACTGTACGGCCACCTGCCTCCAATCACGCAAACTATTCAAGTTAGACGAACCAGACATGCAGGACACTGATGGAGAAGCAGGGATGAATTCATAAGAGATGTACTCTTATGGACCCCCACACATGGCCGTGCAAAAGCAGGACGACCAGCACGAACATACATTCAGCAGCTATGTGAGGATACGGGATGTTGTCCTGAAGACCTACCTAGGGTGATGAACGATAGGGAGGAGTGGCGAGAGAGGGTCAGGGATATCCGTGCTACCAGTTAGACATGATGATGATGATGATGCTATATATATATATGTGTGTGTGTGTGTGTGTGTGTGTGATGATGGAAGTGAAATGTAAGTTTTACAGGCAGAGAGAGTGCAAGATATATGGTATAGAGTATAAATTAAATTTTGTGACTGTAGTGGAGGGTGACCCGAAGGCTCCCTTTTCAATAGCTACTACCCTGAACTGTTAGGAAGGGAGCTACTTTTTCCCCTGAATTGCTTCACTTTACCCTTGATACATACCTTGTAATGCTGACATTTAAGCAAGGAGGTATCAAGTATCATTTTTTAAGTCTTTGGTATGACTCGACCTGGGATTGAGGCCCGGTATCCCGGGCCATTGGTGAACACTCTACCCATTATAACAATGAGTATAGAGTATAAATCACAATTATTACCAAGAAATTAAAACTTGTCTTTGATACCAATAGTTTATCGTATTGAGCCTTTTCGTATAACCCTACACTCTGAAAATTTATAAGTGTTACAAGAGTTTACTATATAGAACGGTAAAAATACAAAACCGCATTAAATTTATATGATAAAATATCCCTAAAGAAGTATTCAAAACAGAGAATTTGTGTAGGAAATTCAACAAATCTTCAAATATTTGGTAATATATTAAAAGCATAAAATTAATTAAATGTCTAAAGCTGTTTTTTTATGATTATCAAGGTGTCATAATCCTCATATAAATTTATTTTCGTTAGTTTGAAATTTGTTTCGTTGAATCTATTTATTTTTATTTTTGCAGGCATTTCCTTTCATTTCATTGGTGGATGTTGCTAGAATCCAAAAACCTCTGAAATTAATTTTAAATTTTGAATTATTAAATCATTGAAATTTGCATATTTTTGATTATGTTGTTCCTAATCATTATCGTAATGATAAACCATGTTAAATCTTTTTTTCGAGTTTGAATTGTGTTTTTATTTTTAAGGATTTATTTGTAATATTTTGTTTATTTGGAGAAGTGATGATGGCTCTACTCTCTCTCTTAAAAGCATAATGAAGCGAAAATTTATTTCAATTTATTATGCTTTTATGCGCTGGGTCTATTTTCTTATTTTCCGAGATATTGTTGGAGATTTCTTTTCTGTTCATTTCTTTTCTTTTTCTTTCTTGTTGTTGTTGAGGTACAATATCCAGTGGCCCATGTATGGTGCTTTTTGATTTGTTTTTTTCTATGATCAAAATTTGATGGAAATAAAAATTTTTCTTTCCAATGACAACTTGCCATAATTTCTTTGATATGTTTTAAGTTTGGATGTTTGGCCATTCCCCGTAGCGTAATGATTAAAACGCTTGATTGTGGGCACAAAATAAGTGAGTCACTCTATTACGTTTGGTTTGGTTTTTTGACATATCAATCATTGTTGGTTGTTTAAAGCCAAATCCATTTTATACATAAATAAAATTCTTTTACAAAACTATTCACTTTAACGTAAGTACACAGTTTAAATGTCAAAACAATTCTATTTAAAAAAAATAGTTTAGAATGAGTAAGAAGTTTAGTTCTTTTTGGCCCATAGATAGGACCCTACCAGGTGCTACCAGAGTGGACCTGGGTGCGATGGCAATGAAGAGGTACTATTTACCAACCCCTCCGCTCGGGCAGGATATGACACAAGGGCAATTTTTAAGCGGAGTTTAACAGGTTTGAATTCAGAGTTTTCCTTCTCCTAGACTAGTGGCCTAACCAAGGCTGAAGAACCTAGTCTGTCCTACTATTTACCCATAGCTGGAGGGAGAATAATTGGATTCATACCTTTCTCAAGGGTATTAGTGCTATGTGAAATGCAATCAGTCTCGTCCAGGATTTGAACTCGTGTCGCCGTGTCCATTTCCTACGACGATAACGACTACACCACGGGCACGTCCTAAATAACGACTACACCACGGGCACATGGCAATGAAGAGGTACTCCGTATACCCAAAAGTTTCTAGAATTACTGGAGCCTTACCATCAGATGGTTTAGTATCATATCCAGGACACACGTTGGGGGAGTCTCACCACACTAAAGAAATAAAGTCGGTATATTCTGCCGCCCCAGCCGACTAGGCCATCGTGCTATATCATTCACCTTCGTGCTAATACACTTGGGAAAGATATGAACCCCCTTACTTTCTTATTTATTATTCAAATTGTATCACTGCTGTTTTCTACAAGAATGAGTTTGACATTAAATAACCCACAATATGCCATTAATCAAAGAAACCAAATCAAACCAAGCTTTGGCTTGTAGACGAACACTTTGTTCGAGAGACTGACTTTTATTTAGGACATTAGGGCTGCAATATTCGGTTAAACGCAGGTGTTAATGGCGTGTATTTTGCTGTGGGGTTTATATTATGTTTATGTGAAATAGGTGACCTCAGCACGGCTTCATAATTAGCTTATACACTCCGACCCTGGCAGCTGCTGTTCATAACAAGGATTCATTCTATGCCAGTCTTGACACTCTGCTCACCTTAATTTCAAACAAAAGTATGATCTTACAACTTAGTGATTTTAATTCAAGAATTGACAAAGATATTAGACTGGAGGAAAATACAATGGCAAAATAATGGTGTTAAAATGCACTCAAATACATTCCAACCTTCCAAATGTAAAGAACATAGCAGGCTATAAAAAAATACTGTTTTTCAGCAAAAGAATTTCCCGTGTAAGACACTGAACAGCACCTGGTGTGAACGTACCATTTCTGGCGATTTTGGGAGTGTGTGGTACCCCATTCATTGCTATGAGTCCCAGATTAAATCCAACTCCATGTGATTGTAGCCAATTTCATCATCATCATCATCATCATCATGTCGTGCCGGTAGCATGGATATCCCTGACCCTCTCTCGCCACTTTCCCCTATCGTTCATCGCCTCTGGCAGGTCTTCTGGACTACATCCCGTACCCTCACATAGTTTCTGAATGTATGTTCGTGCTGGTCGTCCTGCTTTTGCTCGGCCATATGTGGGGGTCCATAAGAGTACATCACTTATGAGTTCGTCCCTGCTTCTCCAGCAGTGTCCTGCATAGTAAATTTATTGTTTTTGTTGATTGATTAGTTGGTTGGTTGGTTGGTTGGTTTTGTAGGTTTTATTGTATATCAACCATGATAGATTATTTAATGCCAAATACATTTTTATACAAGTAATCAGTTATATTTAAAATAATTCACTTTAGCTTGAGTACACAGTTAAATGTCACTTTCTATTTCAAGTTATTTGGTTTTGTCAAACTATTTCTAATTCAAACAATTCAGTTTAGCGAAAATACACAGTTAAATGACCAAAACAGTTCTATTTCAAAATATTCAGTTTAACATAAGTACTCAGTTCAGTTCTTTTTGACTCATAGATAGGACACTATCAGGTGCTTCCACTTCGGGCCATCAAATTTTTTTCGCGTCATATACAGGACACTCAGCGGGGGTCTTACTCATCTGCAGAATTGCAGTCGGTGTATTCTACAGCCCCAGTATTCATTTTGGATAACAATACCTGAATCCATATAAATGTACACCAGCAAATGTTTATTATCCAGTAGAATTATTAACGTTAGCAATATTTAAAACCATTTAACTTCTTATTTGTATTAAGTATAGTTACTTGAAGCTACAATGGTTCTCAAAAATGGTTATTGGTTTACTGAAATCATATAGTTGACAATGATCTGAACTTCTCTATAAGCTGGGATTAGAATACGCTGATGTATCATATTCCCTCCTAAAAAAAAGACTGTCCTGTGTTTATTGCTCCATTATCGTCAAGAAGATTATTCCTTTTAAATCGGAGTAAATGATACCATATGACTATATACAAGTTCTTCGTAGCAAGAATAGTACAAAATATTATTATTATAACTTGAAACCATATAATTACTTTCAAATTATTTGCATTTAATTGGAATAACTGAAACCATATCACAATTTTCAAGGGGGGGGTCATCGTGGTGTAATCGTTAAAGCGATGGACTGCGGAATCTTAGTACGCGAGTTCGTACTCCAGTCGCGCTATTACGTTCACTTCCGGGCAAATACCCTTGGGAAAGGTATGAACCCCCTTATCCTCCCAGCTATGGGTTAAATAGTACTACTACTGTTATTCTAGGAGAATGGCTTTGGCATTAAATAACCTAAAAAGAGTTGATATGCCATTAAACAAAGAAACCAAACCAAACCAAACAATTTTCAAACAGATTACAGACAAGGCAAAAAAGAGCAATTTAAAAATGCTATCGATCATTGAACTGTTATAATAATAATAATCATCCATTGATAAATGAATGAAAATTTGACATTGAATTACGCGTGATCCATAGATATAAGTAAAATTCAACAAGCAAACAAAGTCAGAACTACTGTTATGTTTTGACCTTTTGACCCGGCCAAAAATGCCGTTCAAGGTGACGCACCGGAAGGAAGTGACACATTCTAATGGCAGTTATGAGAGGAAATCAGGTGGGCGGAAATTGGCTGATGAAATGGGACGAGATAAAAAAATATCCCAATATACTCTCATAGACTGACGCACCGGAAGAGAGTGACCTCTGAACTGCATGACAGTTATTTCCGCTCGATGACGATCACACAGGCCATTCCAAAGTAAGCGGAAGTGACACATCCCGGTCGCCAGACATCGGAAGAAAATGCGGAGGCGTGGAGGCGTATCCATATCACCGCGTGGGAGTTTGAAGGTAATATAACGCCGAAGAATTGAGTTGAGTACAGTTGAGTTCGACGAGCCAGTCCAGGCGAGTAGAGTTGGAGTCGGAGGTAGACGAGATGTAGTAAGGAAAACCAGGGCTCCGGTTGAGCAGCTATGGAGAACGAGAAAAACACAACGCTGACGGCCATAACTTTGGGGTCAAAATATTTCAGTTATGTTCAGTCTCTAGCTCCCTCCCACACGCAAACTTTGAGCAACCCTTTTCGAAACCTTACAAATAAAGTGAGAGGTAAAATATTTTATAAAGAAGTCTTCCTGCGTCTTTCTGTGTGCGTCGTTTATTACTGCGTCTTTATCCTTGCGTCTGATTCATTCATTCGTCGGTATGTATCCAGCATATATATGTATATTTCTGCATGAACATGTATATGACAATATAACACTACTTAGCAGATGCACGCATAGCCGAAGCACAATTATTTTTTACAATAAAAGTAGAAGAGCCTGAGATTGATGGTAGACACCTCATATCAATGTCATGGCAAACAGTTCATACTACTGAACAGATCATGGTCTATTAGGATTTTAAAAAAAAAAGAGTAGATCTAAAAAACCGAAAAAAGGAAAGCCTGAAATTTAATCGCATATTTTATACTGGGGTGTTGTCGCCAGGACCACACCACACCACACACCACGAGACACCAACTATACGGACACTTGCCCCCCATCACGGAAATTATACAGGTTAGACGAACCAGACACGCGGGACACTGCTGGAGAAGCAAGGACGAGCTCATAAGTGATGTACTCCTATGGAGCCCCACATATGGCCGTGCAAAAGTAGGACGACCAGCTCAAACTTACATACAGCAACTATGTGACGACACAGACCTGCCGGAGGCGATGAGTGATTGGGAGAAGTGACGAGAGAGGGTCAGGGATATCTGTGCTGGCGGCACGACATGATGATGATGGTGATTTTATACTGATACCCTGCAAGATCTCCTTTTGAATTTTCAATAATTAGATGACAAAATATCGACACACAGACAGACGAGGCACACATATCTATGTATTCAATTTTTTTTTTGAATATTTGCATTTTTCCAACTTCTGATGCATGGAGTTTGGAGTTCCTGTAATGTAGTGACTAAAGTGCTGGTCTACGGCCACGAAGTAAGTGAGATCAAACTCCAGTCATGCAATTACGTACACTTTTCGACTAATACACTTGTGAAAGGTATGAAGCCGCTTATCCACAATCCAGAAATGGCTACTCTAATGTAAGAATGGCTTTGGCATTAAATAAACCACAAAAGTTTATATGCTGTTAATTTGTGAAACCAAACCAAACCAACATACACTCACAAGCAGGATGTGAAACAAAATAATTATTAAAGCAGAATAGAGCCGCTTTGAAATCAAATTTTTCTTTCTTCTGTAATGGTTGTCTACAAAGGCTAAAGAAGATAATATGCCGTACGATATAACTGTTACAAGAGGAACAATTCATGCCTTTCCCTAGAGAATTTGATCTTGGGTCCCCTTTACGCCAGTATCTAATGCATATATATATATATATATATATATATATATATATTGGCAATGTCAATTTTTAAGTACAACTAGTCTTAATTCAGAGTCTTTAATCTATTCGTCTTGTTGTTTAATCAAGGCTAAAGAGCCCAGTCTGTTTTCTTCTTTTTTCCATGAAAAAAAAAAGAAAAAATAAATTAGTCGATGCCTTCACAAAGACCAATACTCCGAAGTGAAACGCAGTCGGTAGTGTTTAGGATTTGAACCTGCAGCGACGAATCCATTTCCTAAGCCGATAACTATTATGATACGGGTACATGCTTAAGTCTAACATGTTAGTATCCTTAATTCCATACAGATTAGTGATGTATTTCGTTGTTATGGCAACATCTTCCAATATCATGGGTACAATATTCTATCAATTTGAAGCAGTCGGTATAGAGAAATCCAACTTTATATAATTTATCATTTTCTTAAATACGCACATATATGAGACAAATTCAGGTCAGCTTGGCGTCATTGTCTGTACAGTAAACGTGCTATCTCCTCAAATAATCAGGATCACTTAAATACATCTACATAATACATTTTTTTAATCTGCAAGGCAACTCGGCATTTTTGAAAATGATTTCCCTACTCTCTTTAAAATAACTATATTTACATAATTGTAAAGTCTTATCATTTTCTCATATAAAAATATAGAAGCAATGTGTCTCTCCTCAAGCAAAGCGAATGAAGCTAGTCTGGGAGACTATTCTCTATTATGGTGATTTCGATTGAAAATGGCTGCTTTTTGCCTTAATAAACTGACTTCGGAATAAAAGTCCAAAAAGATATTTGCTGAGGTATGTCCAGATTATCAAGACTTGGCATTTTAGTTATATTTATCTTCATCAAGGTTTCTCAAAATAAGCTAGTCTGCTAGACTATTGGTTATTATGGATTGATTTCGATTGTAAATTAACCGCATAGGCTCCTGGCCGGATGAATAAAATCAAAGAGAATGAATTTATTAGTTTGCATCGGTAAATACCTAAAGTATTTATTAAAAGAATATTCAGGACATTAACTGTTACATTTCTTTCTTTCTTTGCTTTACGGAATATCAACCTTATTTAATGCTAAAGCCATCCCAGTAGAAAAATAACAGTTATCCTGTTTAACTCATTGTTGGGGCGGGGAATAGGGAGCTTCATATTTTTCTCTTGGGTATTTGTCCGAAAGTGAACGAAATAGGGTGGCGTGTAGAATTTAAATTCACTTACTTTGAGGCCACGGGAACTCCTAACCACTTTTACAATATACTTTTCTCGGGAAAACTTTGAAGTATACTTTTAAGGCTTTCAGCAGTACCAGGTGTTTCATTGTCAGCCAGGATGTCAAAAACTGTGGATGTTAAGTGGAAATCTTACAAGTTTGAATCAATTAAATTGATCTATCTTACCATTGTGCAAGGACCTTTTAGAAGTCATTTTGTGAAATTCGAAAATCTATCTACTATTGGTACCAGAAATCTGAAACGTGATGCTTCTCTAATTGTAACGGTCCTGGTACATGTCAGTACCCCTATATATTTCAGGTGTGATCATGCTTGTTTCCCACGAAACTCGCATACATCCACAAAAAGGACAGGACATTTGTAGCCTCTTATATACCTGACAGCTCAGAAAAAAATAGCGGAAACGGTTGAAAATGATTCCCTAAAAACTGTTATTATTATGATATTACAGTCTAAGCGAACAGGACAAAAGTAGTCGACACTGTCATCAATGTATGGAAATGCTGGAAGATGAATATGGATTTGTTGAGTATCTTATTTTAAGCAAGTAATAGACTGAGAGAACATCAGCTTTCATTTTCAGATAAAACGAAATGATGACATTGAGCGTTCTGTTATGAACGCTAAGTTTCTTGTACCACCCAGAGAGTGCTTCTGCTGACAGTGTTGAAAATATTCTGAATTGATTTTTACGAATTTTCTGCAACCAGTCTAAAAGAAAAGGTTGTGTATATGGTACTCTGATCTTATCAAAAACCTATTCTAAAACATGCTATAAGAAGTCATAGGTGATTTATACTTGGGTTGACCACATAGCAGAAGTTAGCAGACACACTATGAGAGGAGTTATGGGCGTTTGCTGGCCGGCAACCCCTGGGGTATAGGAATGAGACACCTTTTGCAAATTGAAACGAGGGTATTTGAAAGGAGAAACCTGGCCCCAGCAGATGGGAAAGGGAGGCAAAAAAGCACATAAGAAAAGAGGCTTGATAGAACATAATTTTCTGTCATGTTGAAATCGAGTTTTAATGTTAATCATCGATCCCACGATAAGTCTTTTCGTTATTTTTCTGAACTTTACAATATGTTATTCTGTTTGTTAAATGCTAACGGAATAAATATATTTTATATATTGCTGAAATCACCGTTATCTTTGATTTTACTTTTGCTCGTAATATTCATACATTGTTTCTGTGCGATGATACCTCAAACTGTATTCGATACATTTTTTCTTATTAATACCCGTGGGTCATCCCGTCCAAGGCAACGTTTCGGTTATAATAACCATCGCTCACTTCTTTTCTCAGGGATGCAGTGATTCAATGGCATTAGTAAAAAAATATCGACTGTAGATCGGAAGTCATCGTATAAACATTTTCACCTACGATATATATATATATATATATATATATATATATATATATATATATATATATATATATATATATATAATGTTTATATTATGCAAGTGCTATCAGTAATTACATAGTGAAATATGTAGTGACAAAATTTAATGAATATTCCTTATGTCACATAAGTACCTTTTTGCCATTCGTATTTGAACTTGTCAATGTACCTCAGTATATCAAACACACACACACACACACACACATACACACACATACACATACACACACACACATGTATATATGAGATGATAACATATTTTCCATAAAAATAATTCATCCTCACATACACGCAAATAATTTTATCGAAACCATACACGTAGACACCGTGTCTGATACAAACACATAATTTTCTTTACATATCAGAGTTAGAGCCTAATAAATCAAGTCTTACATTTCCTGTTATGAATAGATGCCCTAATAAAATAATCTTGTTCTTTCAAAACGTGTTTTCATTTCGTTCGCACACGTGATCAACGTTCGATGAATTATGTATTCTGATTGGCTGAGCAGAACTAGGAAAAATTCCTACCAAGCCTCGTTCAACATTATTAGCATGTGAATATGCCGATAAAATCAAGGGCATCCGATTTTCACGCTGTCCTCTACGCCCGGCACACGGCTGTGTGAGGCGCTAATGGCGCGGAAGGAAGCAGTCACAGGGGTGGAAGAAATCACATTCGTATAAATGTTTATGCGACTGTTCTGTACTAGCAATACATTACATGGGAAAATGGCTGTATCGAAAGAGTCAGATAAAGGTGGAACCTACGAAGATAAAGTAAAAATAAGTAAGTAAATGTAGCCATTATTGCATCATGCATCTTGTAGCTACATCTCAAGCTAGCCATTACACATTCATCAATATATTCTAATTCTTACTGCATAATGAGTATTTTAAGCATCTGGACATACACACACATACACACCCAATCACAAACTTGCATATATATATATGCGTATATATATATATATATATATACACACACACACACACACACACACACACACACACACACACACATATATATATATATATATATATATATATATGTGTGTGTCTGTGTCTGTGTCTGTGTGTGCGTGTGTGTGTATCAGCGCGTGGTTTGGTTTGGTTTGGTTTAGTTTCATGGCATAACAATTATTGCAGGCTATTTAATGCCAAATCCATTTTTCTACATATAAACAGTTCTATTTCAAACAATTCAGTTTAACTAAGTACACAGTTTAAATGTCAAGAACGGTTCTATTTCAAACAATTTAGTTTAGCATAAGTACACAGTTAATTACTATTGGACCCATTGATAGGACCCTATTCGTATTCACCAAACCCCTCCACTCGGGCAGGATATGACACAAGGTCAATTTTTAAGCGGAGTTCAACAGGTTTGAATTCAGAGTTTTCCTTCTCCTAGACTAGTTACCTCACAAAGGCTGAAGAACCCAGTCTGTCCTACTATTTACCCATAGCTGGAGGAAAAATAATTGGATTCATACCTTTCCCAAGGGTATTAGTGCTATGTGAAATGCAATTAGCTTGGTCCAGGATTTGAACTCGTGTCGCCGCGTCCATTTCCTACGACGATGACCATTACACCACGGGCACCCTATCAGGTGCTACCACTCTGAGCCAGATGGACCTGGTAGCGTTGGCAATAAAAAGGTAACCAGAATTCCCCAAAAGCTCCAGAATTACTGGAGCATATACAGGACACTCGTTGGGGGAGTCTTGAACCTTTGTAGTGATGCACCTGGTACATTCTGCAGCCCAAGCCGACTGGGCAGTGTGTGCGTGTGCGTATGTGTGTGCTAAAATCTCTAAAGCAATAATTTTATATATAGAGCTTAGTATATAAAATGGAAATAAAGACATGGTTTAAAACTGAGAATTAAAAAAGGTCTTCATTACTTAAGTCAAACTGATACTAATATTTCCATCACCTGTTTTACACAGCGCAAAGTCCACACACACACACAC
This sequence comes from Sepioteuthis lessoniana, assembly GCA_963585895.1. Taxonomy (NCBI): domain Eukaryota; kingdom Metazoa; phylum Mollusca; class Cephalopoda; order Myopsida; family Loliginidae; genus Sepioteuthis; species Sepioteuthis lessoniana. Next base: position 106,749,182 of record OY757904.1, read on the forward strand.
ACACATATACATATATATATATATATATATATATATATATATATATATATATATATATATAGTGCAGTTGGTTGGTTGTAGACTACATTATGCAAACATTAAAATAGCACTAAAATCTTAACTTTATCACGTATATTCACTAAAATTATATGAAAATATCTTAAATTCCGTCGAAGAAATCGCCATTACCATCAAGTATGAACTCAACACGATTTCGAAATCTCCTGTTAGCTTTTTCGACGGTGTCCCTGTTTAAATTAGTAAATACTTCCGTTATCTTTGCTTTGAGTTGATTTTACATATTGAACAGAGTTTTCTTGGGTTCTCACTCAACCGGGCCACACATATAATAATTAAGGCGAGTGCACCCTGGTGAGATAGTTCATCAGGGAAACTTTCTGATTGCTAATACCGGGTTCCCCTGCTTGCGTAGCAGGGGGAATATCCTTAAGTCCCTTCATATAGGCCTTTGTGCAGAATCAGGGTCATGTGGGAAGATCGATCAATCAATTTATATACCTATGTATTGATTGATTGATTTTAGCAGTATATTCTTTTGCCACAGAAAATGTTTAGTTATAGCAATAGAAATGCGTGCAAAGACAACATTTTATTTTATAATTTTAACCCGCAGATTACGAGTATTTGAGCAATCTGATTTTATAACCATTGCTTTTATGTCTTCTCACTCACTGCATCTATCTATCTATTGCTTAGCTCTGATTTCTAAAATGACAATATCTATCTCGTCAGCACTATTCAGGTTATCCGCTATAGACACTTTTTTGTTAGACAGCAAACAATGTCATGTAGACGCCTAAACTTTGCCTGCATGGTAACCAAGGGGGATTTCTATCGTCGAATGTTTCAAAGCAGTAATGGCAGTTTCATATTGACAGTGTTCCAACATCAAATTGGTTTGTTAATTTATGTTTTACGTTATGTCAATCCGTTAGGGTTATTAAATGCCAAATCCTAAAACGAAACGCAGTTTCTACCAGGCAGCGGTCACATCGATACTGCTATACGGGTGCACTACATGGACGCTAACAAAACGGCTGGAGAAGAAGCTAGACGGCAATTACACAAGAATGCTGCGTGCAATCTTGAACAAGTCCTGGCGACAACATCCCACAAGACACCAAGTGTACGGCCACCTGCCTCCTATCACGAAAACTATTCAAGTTAGCCTAACCAGACATGCAGGACACTGCTGGAGAAGCAGGGATGAACTCATAAGAGATGTACTCTTATGGACCCCCACACATGGCTGTGCAAAAGCAGGACGACCAGCACGAACATACATTCAGCAGCTGTGTGAGGATACGGGACGCTGTCCTGAGGACCTGCCTAGGGTGATGAACGATAGGGAGGAGTGGCGAGAGAGGGTCAGGGATATCCGAGCTACCGGCGCGACATGATGATATATATATACACGCACACGCATACACACACACACACATATATATATATATATATATAGGGTGAAACGATAAAATTGTCGTCTAAACGAAATAATGCTACAGCTTTATTTTAAAACTTTTATCAATTCAGGTAACTAGATTATGTAGTAGAGCTGACATCTATTCAATGTAGCCGCCTTCAGCCTCAACCACCGCCTCGATACAGATCCGCAACTAGGAGCATGTCTTTTCCACAAGCGCCGGCGGGAGCTCGGTCAGTACTCGGCGGATGGCGGCGATCAGGCTGGCTTTGGTGTTGTGGGAGGTCATGTTGGTGATGTTCTCGATGTATGACCAAACGAAGTAGTCCAGCGGGTTCAGGTCGGGGGAGAAGTGGGGCTGACGACTTGTCTTCTCAGTCAAGACCTGGCTTGTCTGGCGCCTGTGAGACCTACACATCGCGTCCTCCTTCATACATGCATTCATAGCTGTGTGCGAGACTCCTAAATCTCTGGCAATCTGCCAAATAGGCCGCTGGAGAGTTTCATCAATGATTGCCTGAACCTTTTCGATGAACTCGTTGGTCCAGGTTTTACTGGCGGTGTCCTTCTGCAACACCACCTCTAAGGGTCGTCCGATGCATTGAGCTGTGCCCTCAAGCGTTGAACCGTCAGGATTTGCATTTTGAGGGTGCTGGAAATGGTCCTATTTTCATAACTTGGATCGGTAGAGAGCATGAGTTGTACAGCGGCGCATCTCCGATCTCGCTCGTTGAACATTGTGTCCCTTTAAGACATGATAGAAAGCTCCTATGCCTCTTGGGATTTGTACATAACTGGCCAACTAGTTGATGGTCTGCAACAAAAAAAGAAAACCGGTTTTCATTAAACGGAAATGGAACCATGTCGTGTTTTCTAGGGCGAGAATTTTATCATTCCACCCTATATATATATATATATATATATATATATATATATAATTTGCTGGTGAATAGTGTGTTGGTAACTTTAATGTTACTGGGAATAATGGCAATGAAGAAGCACTTCGTTTTCCACAAAGGACCAGGACTGGAAGCTCCACCATCAAATGGAGTTAGTTTTATACTCAGAACACTTTATAGGAAGTGGGTGTCACCCGTCTGCGAATGTGCGGTCGGCGTATTCTACAGACCCAACCGACAAGTCATACCAGCATGAAACAATTATCTGCAGAATGTATGTTTGTATAAGAAATAACGTTTCGCGCCGAATTTAGATTTCTAAAGCCATGAAAAGAAAAAAATTTATTACTAAAATAATTTCTAACATTTATTTTAACTTTACTAATTATTTCTTTAGGCAATTCTGTGAATTAAAGAAGTAGATACGTCATTGCTTAGAAATAACGATGTTGACAAAAATAAAAGTCTATAATGCGATAAGTCGCTTAATTGTCCCTCGGTTGAATTTTAAAATATTTTCTGACAGAACTCTGCAAAAACGGTTGCCGAAAATGTTACATTCATTAATGTTTCAAATGGATTTGGCGTAATTAGTGATGGAAATTTATTTTAAAGCGAAGTATATTTGCAATGGATTTTAAGCATATTTAGAACATTTATGAGAAATATTTTTTTAAAAATTGTTTACAATTTTGGAATAATTATGATAAGAAGTTTTATACCCAAAATACTGTCTGTAGATATGAAAATTTTATTAAAAAACAAAACAATCTAACTTAAATAAGTGATCTTGTTTGGTTTTAGCACTAATTTTACTAAATGACGAGATAAGTTGAAAAAGTAAAGAAAGAAGGATTATGTTTGATAGTATTAAGATTAAATATTATATCAGATTTGTTAGCTAGTTAGTTTGTTAGGTTTTGTGGCATATCAATCTTTGTAGGTTATTTAGATTTACCGGGACCTCACCATCAGACTGTTTGTGTCGAGGACACTCGTTGGGGGCGGTCTTACCCCTCTGCAGTCAGTGTATTCTACAGCCCCAGCCGTAGGGCTAGTTAGAATCGACAATCTTTCGATTTTCATAATGTTTATTTACAAACTTGGAATCCTTAAAGTAAAAACTGTGATCATTTTCCAAATTTTGTTTTATGAACCAAACCAAATCAATAAATGATATCTTATGCATTGTAGATTAGTACTTGAGTGAGTGATGTATTCATTACTCAGAACAAGTATCATCATCAAGTCGTACTGATAGCACGGAATCCCCTGACACTCTCTCACCATCCCTCCCAACCGTTGATCCTTTGTTATCTGTTTCTTTTGTCCATCGCTCATGACACGTCCTGTTGACTGCATCCAGAATCTCTACCGAGTGGACGTAAGTCTTTGATGGACGGATAATTCTTGTGAGTCCATGGGTAGGGATATGAAAGAGAATGAATCTAATAAGTTGGTACTTGCTTCTCCAACAGTGCCTTGCATGTCTCATTTCTCTTACTTGTGAGATAGGAGGTAAGTGGCTGTACAGCTGCTGTTCGTGGGGAGCTTCTTTCAGGATTTCTTCAAAAGGGCACGCAGTATTCTTACGTAATTCTTATCACGCTTTTTTCTCCATGTGTTTTGGAAGAGTTCAGATGGCGTATCCATACAGAAGTACCGACACGGCAATAATTTGGAAGAAATCCCGTTTTATTTTATCAGAGAGATCAGATTTGTATATGATCGACAACCTGTCAATATCAATCCACACCCTGCCTATGTGTATGTTTACATCGCTTTTTATTAGATTAGATATTGTTGCCAAGGTATGTGAAATAGTCTACTGATTTTAGAGGCTTGCCACTTTAAGTGGACATGACCCTAAGTAGCAAACTGTATTTCTATATTTTGAATACACTTAAAGGTTAAAAATTCATCCAAGAAATAACGTCATTAAAAAGAATAATATGGATCGAAATAAAAAGAAAAAGCAGAAAAAAAATATGAAAGAACGAAAGTAAGATAAAGAAAGTAATATTTTCCTACTCAAGAGAAACCATTAAAGAATACAGTTACAGAAACTACTGATAGCATTCACACCTTCTCTACGCTTTATTTATCTCTGCCTCCCACCAGGCAGGACTTGAAACAAGGTCAATGACCCGAAGGCCGGACTAAAGTGGGGATTAGGGAAGGGAAAGGTCGGACACAAGCCGAGGTTCGAGCCCGACAGGACAATGCTGGTCATCGGTCCACTTAGTGCAATGTGGGCCTAATGAGCCTAGCTGGATATGGACCCAAGTAAGTTCAGGTACGGATGCCTGATTATAGCTTAAACTGGACAAAGAAAGCTCGAGCAATACTTGCTGGTATATGGCCATTGCGTGTCCAGCCAGCCAAAAGGCCGTGTGGCGTCTTCAGAAGGCGTATATTAACATCATTTTCAGTAGATGATATATCCCTACTGGGATATGTGAACTAATAAACTAATTTTAGACGCCTACCTCCCATCTCAAAAACGATCCAAATAAACAAACCCAGACATGTGGAACACTGCTTAAAAAGCGAAGTGACGTTCTTCTATGAACTCATGAACGTGCAAATGTTGGCCGACTAGCAAGACCTTATTTACAACTGCTCTGTGCAGACACAGGATGTAGTTAGGAAGAACTGCCGGGGGCGATGGATAATAGGGGCTGATGTAGAGACAGGGAAATCCGTGCTTTAAGTTGATGATGATTTTTCTGAGAATTAAAAAAGTAAACCTAAAATGAACTAATAAGCAAGACAAGATTGAAGTTCATTGAATCTGCTAAGTAGTAAGCTAATTATTTTGTTTGTTTGGTGTGGTTTCTTTGTTTAATGGCATATCAATCTTTGTAGGTTATTTAATGCCAATGCTATTCTCCTAGAAGAACAGTAGTGGTACTATTTAACCCATAGCTGGGAGGATAAGGGGGTTAATAACTTTCCCAAGGGTATTTGCCCGAAAGTGAACGTAATAGCGCGACTGGTGTACGAACTCGCGTACTACGATTCCACAGTCCATCGCTTTAACCATTACACCACGAGGACACCCGCCTAATTATTTTGTGTAAATATTTGAAGGTATGTTGAATTCAAAGTCACAGTCTTTTCTAGAACAATGATGAATAATAAGAAATATTCAAAATTGCCCCCCCCCAAAAAAAATTATATAATTTCTCGGTTTCAAAATTAGATTTGAGATTTTTCATGTTATTAAGAAAATGCTTTAGTAGCGTTTTGAAATTTTCGTCGATTTCTTACAATGTATATTCTAATTACGGCAAGATTAGTTATAAAGTCACTGTCCTTCTTCGTGTTAGTATGAGTAGATTTAATGTACTAATTTTATTTGATTTTATTTTTTGGAACAAACGTTATGAATACAGTCAATTAAACGAAATTATTAACTTTTAATATATAGAAACATTTTTTGTTTAATATTCCAAGTGAAATGGGTACCCACCAACTTTATACATTGTGACTTTTTGAAGCTAAAGAAGAAAATACAACATAAATCCTTGCGGAGCAACTTGATTTTCTTGGACTTATGCAATTAAAATAAGTGTCACTGTTGGTGTAACGGTTATCATATTTACCCAACCCCTCCACTCGGGCAGGATATGACACAAGGTCAATTTTTTAAGCGGAGTTTAACAGGTTTGAATTCAGAGTTTTCCTTCTCCTAGACTAGTTGCCTCACCAAGGCTGAAGACACTAGGTATTGTCCATAGTTGTATGTATCCTATTTACCCATAGCTGGAGGGAGAATAATTGGATTCATACCTTTCCCAAGGGTATTAGTGCTATGTGAAATGCAATCAGTCCAGGATTTGAACTCGTGTCGCCGTGTCCAATTCCTGCGACGATAAACATTACACCACGGGCACTTCTCGTTGGTGTAACGGTTATCGTCGTCGAAAATGGACACAGTGACCCATGTTCAAATCCTGGACGAAATTGTGAGTAATTGACGTCGTGCTAATGTGTCTATTCGTTATTTAGCTATGGATGAATAGTAGAGCAGAGTGGGCTCTTCAAACTTGGTATGGTAACAATCTAGAAGAATGAAAACTCTGAATTCAAAGCAGTAAGACTCTGCTTAAAGGACTGAACTCAGTGACAACCAGCTCCAACGGTGGGGATGCATGAATACCTAAAGTGAAACGAAGATCTGGTCTCAAATCAGCAATAAGGATCTTTTGTTTCAAATCTTCTGGATTAAATAAGGGATAAATCTTCTTTATTTGGTATTGCCGTACCTATTCTAACCAATCAATTATATTGACTAATGGTTGATTTCTTTTTTTAATGACATATCAAGCTTCGTGGGTTATTTAACGCCGAAGTCACCCCAGGAGAAGAACAACAGAATTACAATTTAACGCTCAGCTGTAGTAATAAGGCGTTTCATACCTTTCTCGTGTGTATTAGTTCGAAAGTGAAAATAATAGCTCGAATTGAGTTCGAACTCGCACACCTGGAGACTGCAGTCCAGCATTTTAGTCATTACTCCATGGGAAGTCCCTAATATTTTCTAAGACTTTCATTAATACTTGCTACACATCTACACATATTGGTCTTCCCAATGAAGAGAGAAGTTTCTGCCCAATAGTAATGAGATGCTTTACTGACTCTCTAAACAGATGATGACGACGACGACGACGGAGAGGCGCCCGAAAAGATTAGCTGTAAGGTATAATTTTCGTTTGAATCGAAGTTTTAACAATTGTCAGCTTAACGGGCTCGTAGATCTTTATCACTATCAATTGAATTGAATTCAATCTTAATGAGATCTCTCTCTCTCTCTCTCTCTCTCTCTCTCTCTCTCTCACACACATACACACACACACACACACACACACACATATATATATATATATATGTGTGTACATTTAGGCAGCATTTCTTTGTTAATGCAAATTTCATTAAACATAATAGACATTTTATGCCTACATATTCTCTTTTGGATCCGTTCGAATTCCCGTATTACTTTTATCGTATTCGGGGGGAATTGATTTAGGTATTGTCCATAGTTGTATGTATCCCTAGTCCTTACACAGTAGTAATTTGCTAAAACAAAAGTTACATCACTTTTGTAACAGATTCTCCCCTGATAATGGCCCAAAGTCGGGCAGAAAGTACTAGGGATACATACAACTATGGACAATACCTAAATCAATTCTCCCCGAATACGATAAAAGTAATACGGGAATTCGAACGGATCCAAAAGAGAATATGTAGGCATAAAATGTCTATTATGTTTAATGAAATTTGCATATATATATATATATATATATATATATATATATTCTTGCTACAAGAAAATATATGAGAAATAAATAAAAGCAACTTGGTCACCAAGAAGGCTTTCATTCCCTCTTAGGGAGAAGATTAGAATATGCTAGCTGTATTTCCGGAAGAAATATCAGACTCCAGCCTAAAAAAAAATCTTAGTGTTTTGGGTATGACACTTTACATCATCGTATAGTGAGGCTCCAGTCTTGGATATCTGCGGAGTTAGAGTACTCCTTTATTGCTACTACTTCCTTTATTTCCACTGTACCTGATAAGTGTTGTATAGTAATATGCTACAAGTATACATATATACATATATATCCTGAATACATACTGACACAATGAATAAAGACGAGCGAAGACTTCTTTAAAAAAATATATATGTCTAACTTTCTTGCAAGTTTTGCGTGTGAGAGGGAGTTGGAGACTGAACAAAGACTGCAACATATTGACCACACCAGCCCCTCCGGACATAGCCGTGTGTCGTTCTCGTTCTCCTGATGCTCAACCGGAGGGCCGGGGGCCCACTCTGCTGGCTTTCTCTACTGCATCTTATCACCAATTGGTCTGGTTCCCAAACTCCATCGGGGGTCCCCAGGGCCCCTTCTGCTGGGTGGTGGCGTTCCCTACCACATCTTGTCTCTAACTCGTCTGATCTCCAACTTGACTTTTCTCGAACTAGTCTGACTTCCTGTCCCCACCAAATTATATAATAGTTCAATCGCTCACTCAATCGCCCACTCAATCTTTGGAATGGCATGTTTGATCGTCATCAAGCGGAAATAACTGTCATGCAGTTCAGAGGTCACTCTCTTCCGGTGCATCAGTCTATGAGTGTATCATGGGCTTTTACCTTGTCCCATTTCGTCAGCCAAATCCGCCTATGCGATTTCTTTCGATTACTGGCCATTGGAATATGTCACTTCCGTCCGGTGCATCACTTTGGAATGGCATGTTTGGCCGGGTCGAAGGTCAGTATACAACATAAGGTCCAAATTATGGCTCAAACAGATCAGTGTAAAATAATTCTTATTTGATGGAACAATCAACAAAATAATCTTAAAAAAATCTACACAAAAAGCTAAACACCAATGTACAATGAGCATGATTTCCTAAGGCCCAAGCATAAAATAACCCTATATGAGTTGACATATCGTTAAAATCAACCAATCATTCAGTCAGTCTATAAAAAAAAGCCTCACCAAATTATGTCTTTGGAATCAGGCATGGTCTCGTGGCTAATCCATCATAAAAAAAAGTTGGTCCCCAAGCAGTAGCCTACGATCCAACAAGTTTCTATAAGATTTCATATCAGCAACATCATTTAATACCTTGATGAATTCTTAACTTTTCGGCCAATGTAAATGATCCCAGCAATAGAAACTAAATTCAGTGATTTAAATTTTTGCTTGTCTTTGAAAGTGACGATGCTAAGAAACTAAATGGCGAATTGAAAATTAAATTTCCGTGAAGTTAACGTAAGGAGTTTGTGCATAAGTGTTCAATGATATGTCAATTGAATGATTAATTTGGATTAACTTACAAAACGATATCACACACACACACACACACACACACACACACACACACACACACACACACACACACACACACACACACACACACACACACACATATATATATATACACATACATATATAAATATATATATATATATATATATATATATATATATATATATATATATAGATAGATAGGCTAAAATAAACGCAGCCTACATGCTATATCGTTACAATACCTGATTAATGTGCGTTATGTATGACATATACTAACAGATACTGATCATTACTGTGAGGAAATACTTAAGTCAAATATTAATTTAAAAATAGTTTAAATAAATTTTCATTCTTTGGAATTAATTTGTAATTTCATGGTTTTATTTCAATATATTTAGAAGTAATAGTGTTATATATAACCTTTATAGAAAAGACAAAAAAGTATTGGCATTTTTATTAAGTTTTAATAAAGATTTACTATTTGCAATATACGAGTGACATTCTGAAATTCGTGCCATTGCTGAATATTTTTGTTTAGTCATTACACTAACACTGCGTGTAAAATTTGAAAAGAATTAATTCAGATTTTTGTCTTAATTTTGTATGTAGTTGAGGACCATACAAAAGTGAGAGATGTACGACAAATGTAAAGTCTGAATTAGGCTTTTTGAACCGTCCACGCATATTGTTAATGTTTAGACCGTTTCGCTGTCTTTGATAATAAAAAAGGCCACCAGCAGAGATGTGTTATTGTGTAAACAGATTTGAAATAAAGAATCAAGAAACACTATAGTGTTATGAC
>OY757904.1:106764150-106776650 GCA_963585895.1 Sepioteuthis lessoniana
CAACTATTCCTAACACTAATTATTCTACATAATTTTAATCATTGGCTTGCACAGAATTTAAGTGTCATAACTATTGCTATTTCTCAAGAATAATTCTATTTAATTTTAATCCTTTGTTAGCACACAGTTAATGGTTTCATGTATTGCTATTTAAAATTAGTAATTCTATTAACCAAGAATTCCTATGCAATATAATTGATATGCACTCAGCAGTATGGTTTCAAATAATAATAATAATAATAATAATAATAATATAAATATATATATATATATATATATGTCTATAAGAACGGCCGAAGTCCGGCTTTTTATTTATTTTTTCTTTGCTTTGGTAGAGGCACGAGCGTAGCACGTCGCGATCACGGAGGCGGCTTGGCTCTTTTAGAGTCAAGCCGGGATTACTGTCGGAGCTGATATGATGCAGAAATAACCCGAAATCGGCAATGAAGACAGCGCATCACTGAAGACCTCCCTCATGCATCTAAGATGTATGATTGATAATAATAATAATAATAATAATAATAATAATAATAATAATAATAATAATAAACGTGACTGTGATACCAATTGTAGTTGGTGCACTTGGAACGGACCCCATAAGGTTGGTAAAGTGACTGGAAGATTTAGAAATCAGAGGACAAGTAGAGATCTTCTAGAATATTTCATACTAACATCAGCCAGAATACTGAGAAGAGTCCTGGAAACTTGCAGAGACTTGCTGTCACTCCAGTGAGAAATCACCAGCTTATGCTTATCAGAAAAAAAAAACTCAAATTAGTAAATAATAATAATTATTTGTAAATAAATAAACCATTCTGTGTTGTTCTGTGAGAACAAGAAGTATACATCCGGACCAGTGTGTACCTGAGAGTAATGGCAATGAATGATACTCCAAATTTCCAAAATGTTTCAAGATAGAAGCCTCACCATAAGGGTGGGCTTAATATTTCATGGTGATAACTATAGATCGCATTATTTTTTCTTGTCAGCAAAGCAGGAAGTTTTTCTCTTATCAGCTCATTATCATTCATTAGCACATCTTCGGTTTATCATTTAATCTTGTTATAATGAGCTACATTAATGAATAATATCAGTTGTAAGTAAACCACACTCAATAAAATATTCAAATTCTCTTAAACTGTAGAAGAAGATTAGAGCTGTTCATTGCTCAGAATCAAAACTAACAAATTAGTAGAGAAATAACTAGCCTTTCAGCGGGGTCTATAATACTCTTTCTGTATCCATTCCAGAGGGGTAAGACCCCGCCAAAAAATGGAATATCCTTGATATGACACTAAACTGCATCTGATGGTATGCCGACTGTTTAAAAATAATGTATATTCAAAATGACCGTATACAAGAAAAATATCTCTTAAGAATCCTTTGCATAAGAAAATAAGAATATGAACGTACCCTGACCGCAGTGACCAAAAGTCAAACGATAAAACAACTCTAGAAAAGTTTGCATACCGGTAAATTACTCTATTGACATTCTTAAATTTAAAAACACTTTATATGATAATTAATATTCAGGAACAAATGTAAGGTGTAGACGCTGCCCGTACAAAATGACCGAGTGACTAAAGAGGGTCGTCTACTCAGTCGAACAGGAGCATTCCCAATAGAGTAGTAGCTAACGTGCTGGACTATAACCTCGAAGTAAGCAAGTTCGAAGTCCAGTCTCGGTATTTCATTCACCCTCGACATGTTATATAATTAAGGTATTTATTTTTTGTGTTAATCATTTTTCGTGGATTATATTTTATTATTAAGTTTTGTTTGGCTTTGAATTGGTCTTTGTCTCTTAATTCAGGTGCAGTAGTCAGATGGTACTGTCTTACACCCGCGCGGAAAGGATATGACAATCATCTTTTATAATAAACCAATAAACAGAAAATGGGGCTTGACGGCCGTTGGAGTGAATTGAGTGGGTGGATGGCGTCATGTCCGGAAGAGATATCCTGAGAATTTTGAGGATTTTGAAAGGACCAGAGTTGAGGTCGACCGTTGAAACGCGTGGTTGAGTTAGGATCCGATCAGATCAGATAAGACCAGATTGTGTCTCTTCCAGTGGAGATCTAATCTTAAACACCACAAGATGCGCCGCGCGTTGTCGGTAGAGTCAGTATAGTATGGTTAGCATATGCTTTTATGATTTGTGTTTCACCCCTCGTGTCGCCAAGGACTGAAGGTAGAAAGAAATAAACTCGTTCGTAGCGCCAGTATTTGTATTACTGTTGTTAATGATATCTTTATGAGTATAAAACAGAAATAATAACCTTGGAAAATGTTTGAAACCCGTCTCTCTCCAGATTTAGACTGAATCGTATCAATATAACTCTTAATAATATATAATTAAATATTTTCTGTTCTGCATTGGATTAAGTAGATTCTGACATGGTTAAATGATATCTGAAGCATCGAAATAACTTCTAGGACTTATTAGTATTTAAGTTAATGATTAATTTTTTTAATTTTTTTCATTTTATCTATAGAATGATACAAATAAATCCTCCATGATTTTGTGCTTCTCTTACAACGCACGAATACCTTTTTCGGTGTAAGGCTTAGCAAGATAAAAGAGTAGACCCCTGTTAGTGAGTTCGATTCTCTCTTGGTTCTTCAATACTTCTGGTCATAAACCATAACTAAGCTGCGCGTAGTAAATAACTAACACGAAAAAATACGTGAGGCAATTTTTCTTATTTATCTATTTCTTGAATGCAAGCATTTTGTAGCGTTCTGGTTAGTGAACGCTTGTAATATTAAATAAAGGACAAACCACGATATGAGAGGAAATAGAGATATATTCTCAGGAAAAAGTATATACAATAGAGAGACTATTAGTAGACAAGAACATAGGATTAGTGAATACAGAATGAAGATATAGTCTAACGATAGTATTGGCTTCCGTTATTACGGGAGCAAGTGAGGTGATCTAGTGAAATCTCCAGTCACCAACGCTCTAATACTATTCCTATAAGAATCTGCTCTTCACCTTCTAGTCTGCCCTGGTATTAGTAGCTACTGCTATATATGGCAGATGGACTAGTTCATTGTATGGAAAAAGGTAGGTGATATCCCAACTCATTTTAAAATGTATGCTGAGTGTAATGGCATATCAACCTTCGTGAGTTATTTAATGCTAAAGCCATCCTTTGAGAAAAAAGTTCATACATTTCCCAAGAGTATTTGTCCAAAAGTGAACGTAATGCGCGACTGGAGTTCAAACTCGCTTGCAACGATGTTGAATGCCACCGCTTTAACCCTTACACCATGAGGACACCACCCTAACAGGTAAGCGTGTGTACATTAATAATATTTTTGGAGTAGAAATGCCCAAACTATGGAACAAATACTGATCTACAAGTATGATTTTGGCATTAAAAAATTTGCAACGATTGATTTGTCATAAAACAAAGTAACTAAACTTAAAGGATACATTTTAAAGAAGATTTGAAATCACGAAGACGACATTTCAGATTTGATGTTTTCTTTTCTGAAGAAAGATCTTAGTATGAGCTTTCCTAAAATCATTCTAAACAATTCCCTGTATATATTCTTCAGCACAATATTGTATAAATGAATAGTCCTTGCCGTACGATTATATAAAATGTTGCAAGTGCAAAGTGACGTATCTTTTTACCCAACATTTCATTTATTAACAGTTGTGAATACATAAGGGTAAGGTTACTTGGAAATATTTATAAGAAATACAGCCTTCTATAAGCATGAATCTTTTACATAGTCGATGGCATCGGCGCTAAGGCTGTATTAAAAAAAGAAAATAACCGACTTAATAAGGATGTCATATTGACGTGATCATTTGTAGGAAAATCCGTGCAATATCTTGGAAACGGACAAAGGGTCTCTGTGGCGTAGTATCTAACGTGTTGGACTACAGGATTGTAGTAAGCGAGATCGAATTATTGTTGCACCTTAATGTTTACTTTCAGACTTATACCCAAGGAAAATGTATGAGGCCCCTTATGCCCCAACGATGGAACAAATACTGATCTACAAGTATGGTTTTGGCATTAAATAACCCCCAAGGATTGACTAGTTATAAAATAAAAAATAAAAAAAATAAAAAAAATAAAAAATAAAAAATAAAAAACTGAAAGGACATGTTAAATACAATTTTAAATCATGAAGACTGCATTTCAGATTTAAGTTTTTCTTTCCTGAAGAAAGATCATTATTTGTGCTTTCCCCAAATAACTTGTAACATTAAAAAAAAACTTTTCCTTTCCTACAAAAGTTGCAGTTAAAATTAAACACTTCCTCATGTACATACATCCACTGTTTGTTATGGTTAAGAGATAAGGTAGTGCTATATTCTAGATAAATAAAACCCCAAACACTTGTCTTTGGACTACATCAACAACGACCAAAAGAAAATGGTAAAAGAATCGCAAAAAATTCAGAAATATAAAGATTTTGCTGAATTCGGGATGCCTAAAATAAAATAAAAAACGTAAAAGGTCAGTTGACTTAAATCTAATCAGTGATATTTAAATGTTTTCACATAATTTCAGTATCAGAGACGTTAGTCGGCCTGGCTTGAAGAAGTATTTAAATTTAGGTATCTCGGAAGATAGTGGTTATTGGTTATTGTTTAACGGCATATTAACCCTTGTGTTTCATTCAAAGAAAAATCCTGTTTATATATATATATATATATATATAATTTGTAAGTTATTAGTTTCTGAGTTACTTTATTTTTAAACTAGATACAAGGCCTTATTTGTTTCTACACAGTTAAATAGTTTCGATTAATCATATCTAACGTTATTAATTCTATTTATCAAGTATAACTATGTAATATAAATAATTATAGCATCATCATCATCATGTCGCGCTGGTAACATGGATATCCCTGACCCTCTCTCGCCAATCCACCCTATCGTTCATCGTCCTAGGCAGGTCTTCAGGACAATATACAGTATCCTCACAGAGCTGCTGAATGTATGTTCGTGCTGGTCGTCCTGCTTTTGCACGGCCATGTGTGGGGGCCCATAAGAGTACATCTCTTATGAGTTCATCCCTGCTTCTCCAGCATTGTCCTGCATGTCTGGTTCGTCTAACTTGAATAGTTTTTGTGATAGGAGGCAGGTGGCCGTACAGTTGGTGTCTTGTGGGGTGTTGCCGCCAGGACTTGTTCAAGATTGCTCGCAGCATTCTTGTGTAGTTGCCGTCTAGCTTCTTCTCCAGCCGTTTTGTTGGAGTCCATGTAGTGCACCCATATAGCAGTATCGATGTGACCGCTGCCTGGAAGAAACTGCGTTTCATTTTATCGGTTAGTTCTGATTTCCATATAATCGATAGCCTATTGATAGCTGTCCATGCTTTCGTTAACCTAGTGTCGATGTCCTTTTCGGTTGATTCGACGCTGCTCTCTAGGTAAGTGAATTTGTGTACTAGTTTAAGAGGGGTTCCGTCTAGAGTGGAGATGTCGCAGGTTTGATTATAGCACATATATTCCGTTTTGTGTGCATTGACATAGAGGCCTATGCCTGCGGTTGCTCGTTCCAAACTATGTAGTAGTGTTTCGACTTGGTCGGGTTTATTTGCCAGTATCGCTATATCATCGGCGTAGTCGGCGTCGGTAATTGTTTTGGCGGGGTAACTTTTGCTTCTTTTCTTTGTCAGCTCGAAGCCATTCTCTCTGGTTTTGTCAATCGATGTTCTAAGTACGTAGTCTAGACAAATGATAAAGAGGTACGGAGCCAGCGTGTCCCCTTGTAGTACTCCTGCTACAATGTCGAAGTATTCTGTGTCTCCATCTGGTGATCGTACTTTTACTTTGGTGTTTCTATAGAGAATCATTATTGCTGCTACGGTTTCTTTAGGTATGCCGTACGCTAGTAGGATTTGTTCCATCTTTCCTCTGTGAATGGAATTGAAGGCCTTGGTAAAGTCGACAAATATTAATGTCGCTTGTAGGTTTTTTGCCCGTACACCTTCAAGGATTCTACGGATGGTTAATATTTGTGAGCTCGTGGATCTATTTCTTCGGAAGCCATTTTGGTTTTTCCTAAGTGTGTTGTCGAGTTTGGGTTCTATGTGTTTCGTTGTATAGTATAGTTTAAAATATATAATAACAGCTCTCCGTAAATGATTAAACAGTGCGATTTGACCAATAGATAGAGAACCCTAAAAGATACTAACTGGGAGTATTGTGGCTTAGTATAATAACTAAGGCACTTGTTGACGGGGCCCTACCCCTCTTCAGGTTTGCAGGCAGAATATTCGACACCTCCAGCCAATATTTCAATTGGTATATAAATGTTATCCGTAAGATTTCAGTCACAAGATCACAGAATTAAAGCACTCCCGTTACTTTTCATATATTATGATTATTCCATGAAATTAAAGTTCATTGCCTGAGATATTAGAAACTAAGGACCAAAATATACGATGCGTTACGATTTGATAATGAATTGAAAAAAAGATTTTCCCAAGAAAATAAGGCTTTCCATGATTTTAATGAATTAAAAAATATGACTTACATATGTGACTGAAAAAGTCGCTGTAACACAGCCAAAGAGGTTTTATCTTACACACACAGACACAGACACACACAGACACACACACATATATATATATATATATATATATATATATATATGTGTGTGTGTGTGTGTGTGTGTGTGCTCGTAAATATATATGTTGAATAGCTTGCAATTTCGTACCAAAACGCACGAACACATGCACACATACAAACAGCCTTTTGGCTGGGCCATCTGGCATACGTGTCGGATGGGGTATCGAAACCAATCGCATATTCGAGGCCGAAAGGCCCCCTACTTCGGTTGGACCACCTTCGGGTGGGCGAGCTGCTTTTTTGTCCCCTATGCATCCCTTGTATAGCACTAGACCTCACGGTCTAGTTCAGGCTATATTCTGGCATACGTGCCCGGATCTAGATTTAGGTCCGTGATACTGCTTGACTCATTAGACCCACATTGCATTTAGTGGGTTAATGACTAGCAGGATTAAAGTCTCGGATCGTCCCAAACCTTCTCCTCCCCTTTATCCTCACTGTAATCGGCCTTCGAGCTTTTGACATTGTGTCAAGTCCTGTCTGGTGAGAGGCAGCGACAAATACAATAGAAACATACGTATAAAAACATTCATTCTGTTAGATTCTTCTCTCCAGTTCTTCAATATACAACTTAAATGTTTTTCTCCCCAATAGTCAATTTTTTTCTACCAAAATAGCTAAAATATGTGACTTAGATTAATATGTTTGCTGGTTCGACCTGTGGTGTGATCTTTCAAGCATGGACGTCGTAATCTTTTGAATTGTTCGGTGTTGGTTTATAGCAAATACTATTTTTATCACGCTAAACAGACCATGAAGTGGAAACATACTGATTCTCTGGAAAACAAAATAGGTCTACGCATAGCGGTTTGTAAGGAAGGCCTTACTTAGAGTCAAGTGGACATTAAAAAAATCAGAACTGATTTCCTCGAAAAGGGTACAACTTCTAACAGTTATTTTTTTTCCGGCAATATTCCCTTATCTGTTGAATGACCTTCATATCACATTATATATATATATATATATATATATATATATATATATATATATATATATATATATAAAGTAATTACAGTTTCATGGTCATATTGCTCTATATCAGGCGATGGCCCAGTCGGCTGAGGCAGTAGAATTTACCGGCTGCTTCTCTGTCGGTGCGTAAGACTCTCCCAATTGAAAATGAAACTAAACAACCTGATGGTGAGGCTTCAGTAATGCTGGTGCGTTGGACAATACGAATACGCTATACATTACCACTCTTCCAGGTCAACTCCGGCCCGGAGTAGTAGCACCAGATAGGGTTTTCTCTAATGGTCAATTAGAACTATTTTGACATTTAAACTGGATACTTATGCTAAACTGAATTGTTTGAAGTGGAAGCATTTTTAAAAATTTTACTGTGTGTGTGTGCAGGCAAATGATTAAAAGTGCATAGAATCATTTGTATGAGATTAAAAAAAAGTAAAACCATTTAACTGTAAAAAAAATGAGCTCACGCTCGTTTAAAAGTGTCATCTAAAAATGTATTTAGAAATCATATTTGATATATAAGTATCAAAAGAATTTGGCATTGAATAACCTACAAAAGTTGATATACAATAAAACCCAACCCAACCCAACCAAACCAAACCAAAATATATCTGGCAAGTTTACAAGTACAATCACATTAATCGAAAATCTAACATTATGATAAAATATCTTATATGTTATAGCAATTCTCATAAACTTCACACACACACCCGCACACACACACAGACACACACAAAGACATACACACACAGACACACACACACACACACAAAACATACACACCCACACACAAACACACATAAACAAACACAGACACATACACACAAAAACACACCCACACAAAAGCACACATAAACAAACACACCCACACAAAAAAACATACACACACAGAATCTCACACACACACACACAAACGCACCCACACAAGATCCCATACGCACAAAAACACAAACACACCCACACACAAACACATGCACACACAGAAAGATACCCCTCCCCCCACACACACACTCACACACACAAACACACCCACACACAAACACATACACTAACAGAAAGATTCCCCTCCCCCACACATACACAAACACACCCACACACAAACACATGCACAAACTGAAAGATACCCATCCCCCACACAAACACACACACAAACACACCCACACACAAACACATACACACACAGAAAGATACCCCTCTCCCACACACATACACAAACACACACACAAACACACACACATACAAACACATACACACACAGAAAGATACCCCTCACATATATACACACAAACACACACACAAACACACCCACACTCAAACACATACACACACAGAAAGATACCCCTCCCACACAGAAATACACACAAATACACACAGAAACACACCCACACACAAAATAGTTACCGTCGTCGGAAATTAACACATCCAACCGTATTCAAATGATGTACCACTAATGACTTTGTAAATAATGCATCAAACTATTCTTTCTCTACCTTGGGATAAATTGTAGAGCAGACTGGACTCTTTAACGCTTGTATATCAACCGATCTAAATTAAAAATCTCTAAACCTTACTTTAAAAAATGTCCTTTTTTCTTTTACGTAAGGGTATGTGAATACACACACACACACACACACACACACACACACACACACACACACACACACACACATATATATATATATATATATATATATATATAAGTAAAGTTGACGAAGGATCCCTTTTCAATATCTACCACACCGAGGTAGAAAGGAGGGCGCTACACCATACGCTGGATTGCTCCACTTTACCTTTGGTATGACTCGACCGCGAATGGAACCCCGGTTTCCCGAGCAATTGGAGACACTCAGCTCATTACATATATACTTATATATATATATATATATATATATGAATGAAGAAAATACTCGAAATAATATGTGCACAGGTTAATGAGAGAAAATCATTCCAAATTATATATATATATATATATATATATATATATATTGAAACAATATGACTGTGTGTAAATTATTATCGTTAGATAAGAATACTTTAAGCTGTATAACCTAATACCAAAAATGACTATCAATAAACAATACCAGTTAGTGGAAACTAAATAATTTGACATAGATTATTAGTATAAAGAATCATTCCTTGAGACAATTATTGTTTATAAATGGTTCTAATCATTATTTACTTGAAACTGTATAATTCCTTAAAAAAAGGATTTCGACATTAATTAACACAGTAATGATTGACGTAACGTAGAACCGCCTAACGACCTCCCTTATATATATATATATATATATATATATATATATATATATATATATATATATATATATATAAATTCCAACCTGGACACTATCATTTTTGAATATAGAATATTAAAGTTAAATCGTCCCGGTGAGGTGCTCTATGCAAATAAAATCTACTGAGTAAACAAGTTTAAAAAAACAAAAACAAAGAGATGAATCGGTCACTTCAAGATAATAGATTTATTTCTTCAGATCAACTAAAAAAATGGAAAAAAATCTATGAAAAAAAATGAAATAAATGTGTTTGTAGGCATATCATGTATGTATATATATATATGAGTGTGCATAATGCATGCTTTTACTATAAGCTGGAGTAGATTAGAAAATTGCATTACCTGTGGATATTATTTGGGAATACGAAAATAGATGAATAGTGTTGTGGGGAAACTGAATAAAACGACTGCAGGAAGTCAGTAATTTTATTAGTCACAGTTAAACTTTCTGGTTGTCTTATTTAAAGTTTTCCGAATTTCGTTTGTATCAAATAGCGCGACTGATTTGATTCAAAGTTTGTTGTATTTGGCAGCAGATATGGCGTATTTTTCCTCCTTGAAAAAAAAGGTCAGCGTTTTCGTAATAACAGATACGGAAACACATATGGACTGAGTACGGTCAAATCTAAGAAATGGAAAAAGCCAGAGACAAAATAAATAAAACTTTATCTTATAAATGAAACTGAACGACGACCAATCGTGATGCTTTTCTTCTTGAGCAGTAGGGAGTTGCCGTCTGAACAGAAGTTGAAGTACATTTAAGGTCTTACCGACGGGACGAATAGATCTGAGATCTGCGATGTTAAGAAGATTTGTTACAGTATCAATAGATTAGCTCTTAGAACATTGAGTTTGGTTTGGTTGTTTATTAGCATATCAAACTTGTGGGTTACTTAATGTCAAAGTAATCCTTGTACAAGGACAATAGGGGCATTATTTAACCCTTAGTGGTGAGGATATAAAAGTTTATACTTTTACCAAAGGTTTTTGTCCTAAGGTTAACGTAATAACGCGATCAGAATTTGAACTCGCTATCTACGATGTTACAGTGTAGAACGTTCACCAGTATGTGACGGTGACTGTCCCCAGAGTGATATTTTATCTATGAATTAAATACAATGATTCTGAACTATGTTCAATTGATTTCGAATTATCTGTTTTATAAAGAAATTCTTAAAAGCATATAATTGTGTCAAAATTTCTTATATTGGGTTTCTGACATTTCCAAGAAAAAAAGTAAAATCTTTCAAAGTATTACTATTATATCGGAAAAGTTAACAGAAGATTTATTATTAACAGATTATGATAGGAAATAACTTGACAGGACATCATTATGTGAACTCGTTTTGTATTAAGTGTAGTTACTTGAATTTATAATTAATCATAAATAGTTGATATTAAACAGTACTAGTTTCTTGAAAATGCATAATTAATTACATGGCTACATATATAAAGTTTAAGCTTAATGAGAAACACATGCACATACAGCAGAACATACACACACACACACACACACACACACACAGAGTCAGCTATGAGGTTTAATCAGACAGATATGTTATATTAAGAAAACGGAAAAATACATATCAATGGATGAGAAATAAATTATTGCTAAATATTAATTTAGACCCACCGACGCGTTTCGGCGAGATATTTAAGATATTGAATTACGAAAATTTTAGTTCGAAAGTGTTGTAGGTCATCTTCAGGGTGAAAATTTTTAATCTAAATTAACAGTTTGAATGAATACAGAAAAATATTCGAAAAAGATTATGTCATAAAACGCAAATATTTAAATTAGCTAAGAAGAAACATAGCGTCTATAAAAAAAAAAGTCGGTTTCTATATGTGGAAAATGAAGGAAAGAAGAAATGAGTGGAAAAGAGAAGAGTGAAGAAAAGGGGAAATATTGTGGAAAGATTGAACTAATTTGAAGGCAGATAGAAATATCTGTTTAATTATCGTTGTTTGTGTAAGTTGATATCATTCATCATAATTTTAGCTATGTAAGGTGAAATTTTATTTTAAAAATCCTAGCCTTTGTACCATAGTATTATAATGTGAAATAGCTTAAGATTGTTTAATTCTACGTTTTTATTATCAATGAATACGATGATGTTTGAATGTTGGATGACCTAAAAAACTTTCTACATGAATTTTCTAAAAATTTAATATCTTAAATATCTTGTCGAAACACGTCGGTGGATCTAAATTAACATTTAGTAATAAATTTGTCTGATCCGTTTTTAAATATTTTTCTTATCGTTTTCTTTTTATAACGTATGTATATATATAAGTAAGCTTGCCAACCGTAGACTAGGGTGACCCAAAGGTTCCCTTTGTAATAACTACTACACCGAGGTATATGGGAGGGCGCGACTCGTTTCCCTGGATTGCTCCACTTACCTTTGATCGGTACTTATACACCTGTGAGTTAAGCAGAGGCATCAAATACCAGTTTTTGAGTCTTTTGCGTGACTAGACCTGAGATTTAACCCAGATATCCCGATCAATCTCACCATTATGCAAATCGGATGTGTGTGTGTGTGTATTTTTGTATGTAAATGTGTGTGTGTTTGTGTGTGTTATGGCGCTCCTAGTGTGATGCTTATTGTCGTAGGAAATGGATCA
>OY757904.1:106781650-106824150 GCA_963585895.1 Sepioteuthis lessoniana
TTGGTCCTGTTACATCAATATGTTCTCATAACCCCAATAAAAGCAAGTTTGTAATAAATCCTTATATATATATATTTATACTGCTCTTGTTGAGAAGTTGGGTATATATATATATATATATCATCATCATCATCATCATGTCGTGTTGGTAGCACGGATATCCCCGACCCTCTCTTACCACTTTTCCCTATCGTTCATCGCCTCAGGCAGATCTTCTGGACAACATCCTGTATCTTCACATAGTTGCTGAATGTATGTTCGTGCTGGTCGTCCTGCTTTTGCACGGCCATGTGTGGGGGTCCATAAGAGTACATAACTTATGAGTTCGGCCCTGCTTCTCCAGCAGTGTCCTGCATGTCTGGTTCGTCTAACTTGAATAGTTTTCGTGATAGGAGGCAGGTGGCCGTACAGTTGGTGTCTTGTGGGGTGTTGCCGCCAGGACTTGTTCAAGATTGCTCGCAGCATTCTTGTGTAATTGCCGTCTAGCTTCTTCTCCAGCCGTTTTGTTAGAGTCCATGTAGTGCATCCATATAGCAGTATCGATGCGACCGCTGCCTGGAAGAAACTGCGTTTCATTTTATCGGTTAGTTCTGATTTCCATATAATCGATAGCCTATTGATAGCTGTCCATGCTTTCGTTAACCACGTGTCGATGTCCTTTTCGGTTGATTCGACGCTGCTTCCTAGGTAAGTGAATTTGTGTACTAGTTTAAGAGGGGTTCCGTCTAGAGTGGAGATGTCCCCCGTTTGATTATAGCACATATATTCCGTTTTGTGTGCATTGACATAGAGGCTTATGCCTGCGGCTGCTCGTTCCAAACTATGCAGTAGTGTTTCGGCTTGGTCGGGTGTATTTGCTAGTATCGCTATGTCATCGGCGTAGTCGGCGTTGGTAATTGTTTTTGCGGGGTACCTTTTGCTTCTTTTCTTTGTCAGCTCGAAGCCGTTCTCTCTGATTTTGTCAATCGATGTTTTATATACGTAGTCTAGACAAATGATAAAGAGGTATGGAGCTAGCGTGTCCCCTTGTAGTACTCCTGCTACAATGTCGAAGTATTCTGTGTTTCCATCTGGTGATCGTACTTTTACTTTTGTGTTTCTATAGAGAATCGTTATTGCTGCTACGGTTTCTTTAGGTATGCCGTATGCTAGTAGGATTTGTTCCATCTTTCCTCTGTGAATGGAATCGAAGGCCTTGGTAAAGTCGACAAATATTAATGTCGCTTGTAGGTTTTTCGCCCGTACACCTTCAAGGATTCTACGGATGGTTAATATTGTGAGGTCGTGGATCTATTTCTTCGGAAGCCATTTTGGTTTTTCCTAAGTATGTTGTCGATTTTGGGTTCTATGCGGTTTCGTAGTAGGGCATTGTAGATTTTGGCTGCTATGGATGTAAGTGTTATGCCTCGGTAGTTTTTGGCTAATCCGAGACCAACCTTTTTAGGGAAGGAGAGGATGCATCCCTTCATCCATCTCTGTATTGGATTTTGATTATATACTACGTTGCAGTGTCGGAGCAGTATGTCGTTGAATTGTCTGGTCTTCCATACTTCTGGGGGAATCTCGTCCAGCCCTGCAGCTTTCCTATTTTTAATTTTTCTGAGAACCGAGTATAGTTTTTATTGTGTGAAAGGTCCTAGTTTAATGTCTAATTGTTTACTAATTATTCTGGTGATTTGTTCATGTGTTATTTTCGGTGGGTTTCCTAGTAGGTTTTCGAAGTTAAAATTAACTTAAATTTCAGTTAATTTTGTAATTGGCTCCACTCGTGTGGAGAACTCTTGTAATTGTAGCATTGCAGCGTTTACAGTGGGTTTATTTTTCTTTTGACCAACTGACTGCATATCTCTTGATTTTTTTCAACTGGTGTGTCTTATGATATTTTTTCTTTTTTCACCCGGGCGGTGATCTGAGATATTTTTATCTCTTGTTCCTGGCGTTTTTTTCTTTTTTCCTGGTAACCGTGAATGCTGGTAGATAGTAGGTTAGTAAATATATATATATATATATATATATAGTTCCCAGTCGGCTGGGGCTGAAGAATATAGAGACTGCATATCTGCAGAGAGGTAAAAATTCCTGCATTGTTTTTTTCTATATATGACACTAAACAATCTGATGGTGAAGTTTTAGTAATGCATGACCTTTGTTAAATGCAGAGTACCCCTTTATTGCCATCACTCCTTGGTTCATTCTAGCTCGGAGTGGTAGCACTTGAAAGAATCCTATGTATTCTTTAAAAAGAACTAAACGTTGTACTAATGGTAAACTGAATTGTTTGAAATAAAATTATTTTGTCATTTAAATTGTGTACTCCTGTTAAATTGAATTGGTTGGAATAAAACTCTTTATTTGTATAAAAATGGATTTGCCCTTAAATAACCCACAATGGTTTAGGTACCATTAAAGCATACCAAACTAAATCGATATATATATATATATATATATATATATATATATATATACAACCTCTTCACACGATGAGTATGCGAGACAAGGTCAAATTCAGTGAAGTTTTACAAGTTTGCATTCAGATCTAACCTACTCCTACATCGGTTCCTATACCAAGATAAAAGAGCTCAGTCTTACCAAGCATTTATTCATAGCTTGAGAGAGAAAGTTTGATTGATAGTATTCGCAAGGGTATTGAAACGATGTGAAATTCAGGTAGCCTTTCCCGGATTTGAACTCGAGTGACCGTTGTAAGTTATTCAAGATGAGTGTATGTAGATTTACGACAAATAATTGCCCTCTATTTAAAACCTCATGCATAGGCCATTTGTGAATAAATACGTGTATACCTAAGCAAACAGCCCGAAAAGTGGTGGGGAATGAAGACGTAAGTGGCAATCAGTTCATTATATATTTACATTTGTTTTAACTTCGATAGCTTTCGGTCACTGACCTATTCATATTTTACTATAAATACGATCATACGATACATTTCCGAACCGTTTGTTTATGGTGCTGACCTATGAGATCGTAGTATACGAGTTCGAAATCCAGCAGAATTATTGCATTCCCTTTCGGTCAGATACACTTAGGGAAGGTATGAACCCACTTATCCACCTACATACGGCTTACAAAACGGTTGATAACCATTAAAAACAATGAAATGAAATAGCAGATAATAATGTTTCGAAATCTCCCTCTCTCTCTCACGTGCACATATTTTCGGTCCCTCTATCAATCAATCTATCTTTTAGACTACACAAAACTACTATCTTGCACTACACTTCTTTCACTCTCACATATACCCACGTTGTCTCTTTATTTACACCCCTGTATTTAATGCACACAAACACTCATATACACCTGCGGAACAGTCTAGCCGTTAACATATTTATCAGAACTTGTGGGCACGTATACATCGTCGGCGACGGGAATGTATTATATATCATTTTCTTTTGAAGGGGTTTAAGTATAAAATTGAACCGAATCGACGACAGCTTGGAATACACACACACACACACACACACACACACACACACACATATATATATATATATATATATATATATATTGCGAAGGAAGCGATGGTTGCCATTAGCGAAAAAAAGGCTCTTCAAATGAATTGAGCTCTTGGCAGCCATTAAGCGGATGTATGTAAACAAAACTAATGTGATCCCTAGGCGTTTAAGTTTCCTCGCGGTTGAGTGGTAGAATCTTCGATTGGCGTTTGAGTCTGCTGGGTTTCGATCTCAGCATCGGGAATTTAGTGTGTTTAGTCACACTGAAGGGTTGTGATACAACGAAACAGTTTGTCTATGGATAACAATATATCTGTGTGTGTAACGCGTAATATTACTTACTTAGGTAAATATGTAAGTTGATTTTATTTAAATAAACATTTTCCGTTCAAAACCACTTATGTATATACAAATGTTTCTCAGTCTACGCAAACACACCCCATACACATGTGTATATATATTAACTGAATTATATTGTCAAATATAGTTTTTTTTATTATAATTAGTACTTTTTAATGTTAGCTTCATACTTCAGAATTGACAAGAGGTGCACTTAGTGTAACGTTTAAGGTCGCAATAAATTGAATCAGTGATCTGAGTTCAATACTTGCACGATACTGTTTGAGTTTCACTTGGCATTAACACAATCGGTAAAGGAGGTTTCCTCGTTGTGTAATGGTTAAAGCGATGGACTGCAGAATCGTAGTACGCGAGTTCGTACTCCAGTCGTGCTATTACGTTCACTTTCGGGCAAATACCCTTGGGAAAGGTATGAACCCCCTTATCCTCCCAGTTATGGGTTAAATAGTAGAACTACTGTTCTTCTAGAATATCTTCGGCATTAAATAACCTATAAAATTTGATATGCCATCAAACCAAACCTAAATCATTACAAATGTTAATAGGATAATATAAAGTATTATTAGTTTTTTTACCAACGTATGACACCATCGATAATGGTGTAATTTTTATCGTCGTATGAAATGAACACGGCGACACGAGTTCAAATCCTGGACGAGACTTATTGCATTTCACATAGCACTAATACCCTTGGGAAAGGTATGAATCCAATTATTCTCCCTCCAGCTATGGGTAAATAGTAGGACAGACTAGGTTCTTAAGCCTTGGTTAGGCAACTAGTCTAGGAGAAGGAAAGCTCTGAATTCAAACCTGTTAAACTCCGCCTAAAAATTGACCTTGTGTCATATCCTGCCCGAGCGGAGGGGTTGGGTAAATAGGATAATTGAGAAAATCGTTTTTCCTAAACAGCTCCTCGAAAAAATGATAAATAACCTGTAAAGGTTGATATGCCATTAAACAACCAAACCAAACAATCGGTAGAGTCCAAAGTATTTTCTTTTCTCACCAGATATAGGTAAATAGTAGGGTAGACTACGTTCTTTAGCCTTGGTTAATCCACCAGTCTAGAAGAAGGGAAAATCTGGATTCAAATCAGCTTTACTCTGATTAAAAACTGACCTTGTGTCACGTCCTGCTCTTGACTGAAGGCTTTTTGGTAAAGAGGTCGTACAGGATTAATAGGTGTAAGAATTTTCAAAACGCACTTTTGTTGACTCAGTCAATCGGAGATCCATGGATCATTCGTAGGTGATTCTCTGGATGATGTCTGGCTACTGATGATATATGTGCTGAAATGGCGCATCTTATGCACAATTTTACGTTTACGGAGCAGCCATTTGGAAGGAAATAGTTTCGAAGTAATTTCCGCGACCAGTTTTCTTACTAATTTTGATATCATATAATATACCAGAGTGAAAGATAATACTTATTAGAATCATACGACCCAAGGACACTCAATTTTTAGGAGCACATTGGTCGAAGTCAACAAAACAATGTATTGCTGAGGAGATTAACACGCTAAGCTTCACAGTACTATCGTTAGTCTTACAGCGAGGAAGTGAGCAGATTTTCTTGCTTTCCAAAAACACGACTAGAGAACGGAAATGAGAAGCTCTTCACAATCGAACATATCACTAACCCCTACTGGCTAATGGGGCATATACATTTTGTATTTAGCCGTGTGGATAGCTGTTAGGCATTGGAATTGAATTTGCGGAAGAACAGAATAAGACACCAACGAATATAAGTGCAATCAAGCATATATATATATATATATATTTATATAGGAAAAATGGATGCCAAAGTGCTAATTTATCTACATTATAAAAGACGTCAGAAAATTGTTGAATATAGAATCATCTCAAACGACGTAACTATCAACCGGAGTACCGTTGCTTTTTGTTTGTTTTATTTTAATTTTGTCTCCTTATTTGGTCAGATTAGTTTGTTGGTTGTTTACATTTTATGGCATAACAACATTTGTAGGATATTTAATGCTAAATCCATTTTTATAAAAATAAACAGTTATATTTTAAACAATTCTGTTAAGAATAAGTACACAGTAAGAAAACATTTAACGCTATTCAATTTAATCAAACAGTTCTTATTATAGCAGTTCAGTTTAGTATAAATAGAGTTTTTGTTTACACACATGTTAAATGTAAAAAAACAGTTCTACTTCAAATAATTCAGTTTTGCATATGTACGCAGTTTACATCTCAAAACAGGTCTATTTTGAGAAATTCAGTTTAGACTAAAAACGCAGTTTAAATGCAAAAACAGTAAACTCTCGAAACAACCGTTAAGTTCTATTTGACCCATAGATAGGACTCTATCAGGTGCTACCACTCCGGGCCAAAGTGGACCTTGTAGCGATGGCAATAAAGGGGTACTCCACACTCCCGAAAGGTCGAGCAATACTGTAACGTCACAATCAGATTGATTAGTGTCATATCTAGGACATTCGTTGGTGGGGGTATTACCCTTCTGCAAAAATGCAGTCGGTGTATTCTACATCCCCAACCGACTGGTCTATTGTTCAGATTACTGCTGAAAAATTACAAAGTCCTTTATTAAAAATAATTTGGCTTCATCTTTTATCGAAGAATGGATAAAGAGATTAAAAGATACTTGGATAAAAAAGATTGAGAGAGATAGAAAGAAGCACGCTGATATTGATAACGGTTGACAATTAGTTATAATGTTATAGAATGTCAATAATAGTTTGACTTGAGCAAAATAATATTATCAACCAGTCGGCTGAGGCTATGGAACACACAGACTGCATCTCTGCAGAGGGTTAAGACTTCTCCAATGAGTTTTCTGCATATGACACTAAACAATCTGTTGGTGGGGCTTCAGCTATACTGGAGCTTTGGGGAATACGGAGTACCTCTTTATTGCCATCGCTCCCAGGTCAACTGTGGCTCGGTGTGGTAGCACCTGATAGGATCCTATCTATGGGTTATATTAAACTAAACACTGTACTAATGCTAAACTGAATTGTTTGAAATGGAACTGTTTTTACATTTAACTGAGTAAACAAAAAAAATGTCTTCATTCTAAACTGAACTATTTGAAATAGAACTGTTTTTGAAATTTAAATTATGTAATTATACTAAACTTAATTGTTTGAAATAGAACTGTGTCTGATATTTAAACGATACTTATGCTAAATTGAATTGTTTGAAATAGAACTGTTTATTTAAATGAAAATAGATTTGGGATTAAATAACCTACAATAGTTGATATGCCTTAAACCCAAAAAAAACCAAACTAATATGAATAATAGCATACACACACACACACTCGTAGATAGATAGATAGATAGATAGATATGAACAGACTGAGATAGATAGATAGATAGATAGATAGATAGATAGATAGATGTGATATGGATTTTTAAAAAATGAATTTTCGAACAATGATTACATCATACAAATTTATAACAGAACGCCTCCAATGGAAATGAAATATTTTAAACTTTCTCTTATTTTTCGTTTCATTTAATAACTCACATGCCCTAATGAAGACTTAAAAAAATACACAAAAAATGAATGTTAGTAAATAATATTTTATTATTATGAAATTATTCGCTGAAGACGTATATTTTTCGTTTCTGTAAAATGCTTATATATATATATATATATATATATGTGTGTGTGGGTGTGTGTATGTGTGTGTGTGTGTGTGTGTGTGTGTGGTGCATTCAATAAATTTCCAGAGTTTTTTGTACAGTCATTTAAAATTGTCATAGACTCTTGAAAATTCAGTATGTTATTGCTAGTCATCTTATGAGATAACTGACCATTTTTTATGATTTCAGGTTCAAATTAACAGCTACAGCTGCAATTGGAATTCACACTTATAAAGCCTGATAGTCACAGCTGGTGATTTTCAAAAATGCAATCTGGACGTGAGGACACTTTAGAAGAATGATATGCAATAAAATTCTGTTTTAAACTTGGAAAAAATGCCACAACAACGTATAGAATGTTTCAGACTACTTTTCGACTATCTTGTATGAATCGAGCATCGACTTTTGAGTGGCATAAGAGATTCAAGGAAGGCAGGGAGTCTGTGAGGGATCATGAGAGGTTTGGAAGGAGTAAGGAAGTCAAGTCACTATAGTTCTGACCTTTCTCCCTGTGACTTTTGATTATTCCACAAGCTTAGAGGCTGTCGTTATGAGACAATTGAGGAGATGAAAGAGGCTGTGACGAAGGTCATTGACACGCTCACACAAGAGGATTTCCATGGGGACTTCCAGAAGTTGTTGGAACGGTACAACAAGTGCATTGCAGCCGGAGGAGATTACTTCGAAGGGGACTAGAGTTTCATGTGTGTACTATCAAAAAATGCCTATACGAAAAAAAGTATGGAAACTTATTTAATGATCCTCGTATATATATATATATATATATACATATATAAACAGGCACAAATTAGTGTAACGGAAAATTGCGACACAAATTTTGAGTATATTGTTTCCGAGCAAGCTTTGCTCTTGCAAATCGATTGCTTTTTCTATTTTTTAGAAATGGAATATGATGCTTTAGAAATCAAATGTTTGGAAATATCAGTGAGACAGCATAGACTAGTAAAAATCAGGGACTGTAAATTTATTCCATATAGAGCATAAAGTGGTTATGAAATAGACATTCAAATTTAACTACGAGTATGACATTTCTTTCGGGCGCTGTTTTTTTCTCATCAATAGGTGCTACCTTTTTAGATGAGTAGCAGACTTTTTTCTAGTGAACTATTTGATCCTGACTGTTGAGGGATGACGTTCCACCACCTGGCATCTGGTGAAGGGCACTGTTGATCTTCACTTGGAGTCATCCGTCTTACTTTGCTTTCACCATGCCGCATCAAATGCTTTTCATTGCTATATGTATTTTCAACACATGCATAGTGAAGACATTAGAGGCTATTGTCAAAAATATAGATCATATGGATATCTAATCTTTCTTTTAAAATAAAGTGGGGGTCTCCTAAACCATGGTTGAGTTAGTACTACTGTATGGATTTCTAACAAAATTCATGGAGGAAAAGCTAGATGGAGGAAAAATTAGATGGGAACAGCTCGAGAATGGTACGTGTTGTCTTGAAAAAAAGAAACAAGAAGCATCACCCCCAAAACAGCTGCTGTACGCTCACTAACCTCCCATCTCACAGAGAATCCGAATAAAACAAACAAGACATCCTAGGCCCTAATGAAGAAGCAAAGATTAAATCATAAGCTTCATTTTCTGATGAACACCTGCTCATGAACGTGTCAGAGTTGACCAACCAGCAAGAAATTACATACATTAGCACTGTACGGACATTAGATACGGTTGAAAGGGCCTATCAGAAGGGATGGAGAGAGAGTGAGAGAGAGAGAGAGAGCTGAGTTCCGTGCTATCAGTACGACTTGATGGTGTTGATGCCTGATTTAGAAACGTTACAGTTTTCAAAAAAGTTTTACGATACATTTTCAACGTGAAAAAGGCTTATTTGCAAAATTGTTAGTCTAATTAGTTCAGCCACTTTTTTTTTTCAAAAAAAAGAATGAAGCATATTCATTCATAAATGAATATATATATATATGTATATATATATATATATATGATTTGAACTTCGTCGAAAACGAGGAATGATTCGAAATCTCTCGATGAACTAACGGAACGTGGATTCTGCACAATGTTTTTAATGTCAGGTGACGTATTTTAAAGAAACGAACGCTGATTTATTAATCAAACGGCCAATTTTTCTTGTCATAAACAGCCAACTTTTCTTAATATACAACTTTTCCAAATTTGTATATATTTTTACACATTTTATACATCCATCGTTAACTTAACATTACTAATATAACCCCTCGTAGTCCTAATGATGGTTCAGCAGAACCGAAACGCTATAGTAACGACTTTGTTTCTCAATAAATCTCTCCTTTCTTTTTGGATTACTTGTCAATTCTTCTTTACAAACTGTCGGATTACTATCCATAATTTTCTTCGATATATATATATATATATATATATATACCCAACCTTCCACCAAAAAGCAAACATTGTATCTATTCAGATCTGGTTTTAATTCAGTTTTCCTACTTGATACAATAGTCTGCCCATCTTTTTACCCGTAGCCGGGAAAACATAAATTCCCATTTTTACCAAGGTAAATACAAACGGCTTCATTAAACTTTTTAACTAGGGATACTGAGTTATTTTCTTTGACAATAATTACCTGCGACCAACGTTAAAACACTTGAGCTTTCAAGTATGCATAGAAAAAATAGTTACAATGACTTAGACTTGGTGAATGAGCCAGCAATAGCATGTCACCAAAAAAGAAGTTGAGGACCCATTTTCATGGAAGTTTCAGCAATAAAACTATGATGTTTATCATTCTACGTCACACTGGAAATTAAAATAGTATGGCTATTGCAGTTCAAGTCAATTTATTCCCACTCACTGCAACTAGCGATTACGCAGTTACCATTTTAAAGTCTGGAGACGATTCTTTCAGAACACACACACACACACACACACACATATATATATATAGAGAGAGAGACTTTAAATGGCGTGATGAACAGTTTTTTTTATGTTTCTCCATCTTTTCTGGTGAGCTGAAAATCTTTTGAAATTATACATTTAGAATTAGATTTAAAATGTTAGATTTTGCAAATTCCTTGCTTTCGCGAGACACAAATAATTTCTTCAATTTAAATTCCAAACACTGAAAAATCATGGCACTTGGCCGAAGTGATGCATTAGCATCGGATATTATTTAAATAAAAATATAGATTATTCCATATACTACAACACACACACACACACACACACACACACACACACACACATATATATATATATATATATATATATATATAAACTAATACAGAAGAATGAATTGGTATGTGTATGCTGGAATACAATTCTGTGCAATTTATTTTTAAAATCAATTTCTAGAATCACGTGTGCCATCACATGTAACTGATTTCTTTATCAGCTTGATGATGGTACAAAGAGAGAGAGAGAGAGAGAAAGAGAGAGAGAGAGAGAGAGAGAGAGAGAGAGAGAGAGAGAGAGAGAGAGACTCTGTGCTTTTATGAGGTGATAAATCGAACAAGAAAGAGGGAATAAGTGTATGTGAGATTATGTGCTGATACATAAAATAAGAGAGATAGAGACAGACAGACAGAGACAGAGACAGAGATCGGGAGAGAAAGAGAAGGAAAGAGAGAGAGAGAGAGAGAGAGAGAGAGAGAAAGAGAGTGAGATGCATGAAGAACGTTTATGTGTTTCTCATGAACTAAGGTGGGTGTGAGAAGCGGACCACACTGAAACTGATGTTGTATGAAGACAATCTGAGAAATAGTTTAAAGGCAACGCTTGATATCTGTTTTTAATTTTGTTTAGCAATGACCTCCATTAGATCCATAATTAATTGAAACATTCAATGATTATCCTGATAATGCCCGGCAAAAAGAAGTAAGCGATATCAACAAGGAAACACGAAGAAAAGCGTCTAGATCAGGCTGAAATTAGTAAAAAATTAATGTAAACTGCTAAAAGCTTAATCCCTGAAATTTATAAAATCGAAAATAATAAGAAATTTATATTTATTGCTTGATAAGTCAGTCTTAGACTCTAAAAAACCCCGAGAAAAAGTTTGATGGGAACTAGATAAAAATACTGCAGGCTGTTACGAATAAATCCTGGAAAAAGCATTTAACAAAACGTACAAGTAAGATAAGCCAGACATGCTGACCAATGATATAAGAACAAATTCATAAGCGACGTTCTCCTATGGATACGCATTAACACACTTGTATTGGCCGACCAGCGAAAACTAAGTTTTATGAGCTTTGAAGGACACTGACGTCGTCTTGAGGACTTGCCAATAACAGTGGGTGATTGTGACGGATGGCACAAAAGAGCCAACGCAACCTGAGCTGTCGGCACGCTTTGATGATGATTTTGATGAAACACACGCCTATACTCATTGCTATAGTATCATTTTCGCAATTCAAAGTGATAATTTCTTTGTTTCCTCGGTTAGTGCATTTTGATAGTGCTTCTCTCTCTAAAAAATCACTGCGTTAAGTAAATATTTTTGGATTGTTTTTTTTTGTTTAATGGCATATTAACATTCGTGGTATTTTTTAATATCTAAGCCATATATGCACGAGAATATTAGCGGTACTCTTTAACCCATAGTAGTAAGGATAGAGGGGGTTTCACACCTTCCTTAAGGGTATTCATTCGAAAGTGAACATATTAGCGAGCCTGTAGTTCGAACTAGCGAACTACGATTTCACAGTCCAGCACATTAGCAACAAGACTCTAATTTCTGTTGGCTTACGAGTACATATACGTAAACATGAGAATTTTAGTAATGTCTCTGCAATTTAAATATATAATTAATATATATATATATATATATATATATATATATATATATATATATATATATATATATAGTAGAACTAAGAATTAAATCATAAGGATTCTTTGAAAAAAGAACTGAGAATGAAACTTTATCCGATAATTATTAATAGTCTATCAATACAAAGTTAACTCCATTTGCGAGTGTAACCAGGGGATTCAACATTTATTTCACCAAGTTTTCCATTATTTGCAATATCTCTGAAATTAATTTCCAGTTAATTGGTTCAAAAATTCTATTCGGACATTTAAAACGTCATTGTTTAAGATTTTATGACAGATTTTATAAGTGGCGCACGAGGTGTAACAATTATAGACAATGATTACTGGATTCAGTGACTTGAGTTCAAATTATTGACGAAGCTAATCGTTTGATTTCACTCCATAATCATGGATGCATATTTTTGACCGCCCAGCTAATGCTAAATAATTGAGAAATCTAGAGGTGTTTATCCTAAGTAGAGCTACTCGTTTATTTGTGCTCAGTTTAAAAGTCATCAAATATCACATCCTGCGCCTTATAGTGCCTTTCGGTAAATTTCATTATCATCATCATCATCATCATCATCATGTCATGCCACAAGAACTAATTTCCCTAACTCTCTCTCTCTCTCTCTCTCTCGCCACTCGTCTCTATCGTCCATCGTTTCCACCAGGTCTTCTAGACTACATCATCTGTCCCTATAGAGCTGTTGTAGATACGTTCTAGCTGGTCGTCCAACATTTCCTAGTCCGTGTTAAGGGGTATATAGGAAAACGTCGCTTATGAGTTCATCCCTACTTATCCACTAGTGTCTCACATTACTCGGTAAATACAGATACTGGATTTCAATGTATTTGTTCAACCGAATAAAGTTTGGATTCTTTGTTTAATGTTATACCAGCTATTGTGTGTTACGTAAAGTCAAATCGTTCCTTGTCGAAAGAGATTTGGATCGAACTCTCTTAGTACGATGTTGCAGTCCAAGCACGTTAGCCACCACACCATAAGGACTCCTCTTAATTGAATAATAATTCAAAAAACTAAAATGATACATTTCACAATCGATAGACATAAGTAATTTTTTCTCATCAGCCTAGTGGGTAGTGCGTTTGCCAATGGTCCGGAAGACCTGGGTTCAATCCCAGGTCGCGTCAAACCAAAGACTTTAAAAAGGCTACTTAATAATTCCTGGCTCAACTCTCAGCAATATAAGGTATCTATCAAGGGTAAAGTGGAGCAATCCAGGGAAAGGAGTAGTACTCTGCTCTACGCCTCGGTGTAGTAGCAATTGAAAAGAGAACCTTTGGGTCACCGTAGACTATGGTCGCCAAGTTACTTATATTGTGGAGGAATAATGCTTCGGAAAAGATTGTATTGTGTTCCAACATATCTCTATTACTCACTGCTTCCACTAATTCCTCTTCCTCTTTCTGTCTCTCTCTCTCTCTCTCTCTCTCTCTCAATCTTAAATAAAATGAACTATATTTGTCAAGAGCGTATAGCGTAACGGTTATCGGCGTTCGAAATAAACTCGGCAGGCTGGGTTCAAGTGAGGGACAGAGCTGTTTCTTTTGAGCGTTTTACGTAAATCACGTAAATGCCTTCGGGAAAATAGGAATCCATTTCTTTTCCAGCTGTTATTCGTTAAAAGTTGGTTGGTCGGTTGTGTTGTTTTTTTATGGCATATCAACCACTGTAGGTTACCTAACACTAAATCCAGTTTATACATATCAATTAAATATATACATATGATATGTAAACACGTTTTGTAGCAAACATTTTTAAACGAGCCAAAGCTCTTTTTTAGATACAGTTAAATGACTTTAAGTATCGCTATATAATAGTAACATTTTAACATCAGTCATTTGTTTGCCCACAGTTTGTTCTATTAGACCCATAGACAGGACCCAATCGGGTGCTACCACTCCGGGTCAAAGTGGACCTGGGAGCAATGGCAATAAAGGAGTATTAGACCTCCTTCAAGTATACAATGTTGGCGACTCGACATCAGATGATTTAATGCCATATTCAAGACACACGCGACAAGGGCGTCTTACCCCTTTGCAGAGATACAATTGGTGTATTCTTCAGCCCCAGTCGACTGGGCTAGGGTAAAAAATTATAATACACTGAGCTATTTATCCATTGTATAGCAACCAGTCAAGAGAAGTAAAAGTATGAATTCACGTTTGCTGTACTCTACTTAATAACTGATATTGTGTCGCACCCAGCTTGGACTGGAGATAGGCTTTTTAAAATAATGTGAATTTTAGAAATATATAGATGATAAATAGCGTATAATGAATTTTCAACTGAGACCATTCGATGCATTTCATCTAACTCTTCTAATAATCATTAATGCTCCACCAGAATAGCTTCCAAACGTTACTTTTTTAAGGGAAAAATTTAGAGGCATTGGATATATTTTTGCGGACATTTCTCATAAATTATATATCTATAGATGACAATCTTTTTATATATATGTATATATTCAATTGCATGGAGTCTTTATCTGCAACCATTGTTTCGTGCATCTTTATACAACAATCATCTACCTAAACACGACATGAAAACAGTGTTCACAGATAAGCATCTATGCTATTTGATATATATGTATAAAAACAAATAGTGATTTTCTTATTTTTGTATCTCTATCACAGATATTGAGAACTCCCCAAATAAGTTCGGATTTGTTCTGCCACCAACCAACTAAGGTTGAAAGTGACAACCATACACTACTGTAATATATATATATATATTATATATATATATATATATATATATATATATATATATATATACATATATATATATATGTATATATATATATATATATATATATATTATGGAGAGTTGTTCACAATGTTCTAAACCCAAATCAGAAAGTAGAGCTATAGCTGAACATTTCAAACTGAGATTTGGTGTATAAGCAAACCGTTTCCAAGATGTGTCCCAAAACTGCTGACGCCAGACCACTTGCTTAATGGGCTAAACATTTCCTCGACACATCTGACTCTCCGACTCCTTCTCAGTTTGATATAGAAATTTTTAAGCCTCATCTATTATAGTCTATAAAAGAAATCGCAAAGGGCTGCATGCATTTATTTTATCTTGTATAATAAATATGGATTTTAATTAGAAATACGAGCCTAATGGTTTTTATGGGTTTTTTTTATGAGAGACGAGTTATACATCACAACATGTATTTGACAAACACTTTTCTTTTTCTATCCAGCACACTGTTGTCGGTCTTTATTAAATTCTCGTCATTATGAAATTAAAACGGGATGAAATTACAAAAACCATTGTTTAATTTCTTAGATTTAAAGATGATGTTTTAAATAGGTATCCATTGTAATTCTCTCATGCTTCATTTGATAGACAGGAGTTGGATATAGAAGCCAAATATTATTTTCCTCAAGATTTCAAAAGAATCTCAGATAATATATTTGAAAGGGAATCGAAATCAATAATAATGTTCTATGTTTAATGATGTAAAATAACAGTTTAATTCTGGTTCTAAAGTTGTTAAATGCTCTAATATAATAAGAGTCATTCATCTTTGATAATTTGCAGAATAGATTTTTCACAGCTCACTGCTCACATTCCTACATTTTGCCGGAGAGAAGTCTATGGACGCATATGCTTTCAGAGTTATTCTTCAAGAATAAATAGTCATAACCAGATACTGCCGAAATACCCAGCATTATCGATTAGCGAGTAAGTCTATAAAATCACTCTCATTTGTATATATAAATATATATATATATATTAGTCATTGGTACATAAAAATTTATACAGAC
Organism: Sepioteuthis lessoniana; assembly: GCA_963585895.1. Taxonomy (NCBI): domain Eukaryota; kingdom Metazoa; phylum Mollusca; class Cephalopoda; order Myopsida; family Loliginidae; genus Sepioteuthis; species Sepioteuthis lessoniana. The sequence goes on from OY757904.1 coordinate 106,797,708, forward strand.
AAATACTAAGAGACATATGCCAAAAAGAAGATGGCAATAAATGGAAAAAATTATTGGAATCGCAAGGCCTCTTTCATCAGATATTTGTCAAGCGACAGCATCCCGAAGTCGTTTAAAACAATGTAAATAGATTAAATTGATTAAACGTGGAGTGAAGATGAGAATGGTAGCAAGATCAAGAAGGGAAATTAATTAAAACCACCGTAAGTCAAGCAACGATTATCTCCAAGTAAATTTTAGGAGTGCTTAGGATTTTGCTTGCACAGAATTGGCTTATAAAGCAGGATGTAAAGGACCTTTCGGACAACTAAATGTTGTTTTGTCCTCGCTCTATGCAAGACACCAAAGCAATTATCATTATAAATAAATGCACAAAACAAATTTAATTGTACTACATACTTTTTACATCCAACATGGAGATAATTGTTGCTTGACTAAGGGTGATTTTAATTAATTTTCCCCTTGGTCTTTCTACCATTCTCATCTCTCACCCTTTTTTAAGAGATGGTTAAATTGTTCGCCAATGGCCGGGATTAAACCCAGGTCGAGTCATACCAAAGACTCAAAAATGGTCCTTAATGCTTCCTTGCTAAGGAATCAGCATTATAAGGTACGGATCAGGGCAAAGTAGAGCAATCCAGGGAAAAGAGTAGCGCCCTCCCCCACACATTGATGGAGTAGCTATCGAAAAGTAAGCCTTATATTCAGCCTCAACTACGGTCGCCAACTTTACGTACATTGTTTTAACGATCTGTGGTGTTGTCGCTTGACAACCATCAGATAAAGGACCCTACGATTCTAATATATTTTTTCCATTTATAGCTATCTCCTTTATTGCATATGTCTCTTGGAATTGTATATATATATATATATATTGTGATAGATGTATAGATAAAGAGGACGATAGGCACAGAGATAAATAAATACATATATGTATACACATATAGGCATATATGTGTATATCTATATGTATATATGAATCTATGTATTGAAGCATAAGTTGTATACATATACGTATATATATATATATATTATATATATATATATATATATATATATATGCGAATATGATATTGCATATATATATAAATGTGTGTGTGTGTGTGTGTGCGTGTGTGTGTGTGTGTGTGTATATATAATATATGTATATGCATGAATATGTCTTTATTATATACATGTACACTTATATATATATATATAATATATATATATATATATATATATATATGTATATTTATAATGTGTCTGTATCATATATGTCCCTGTTTTCTATATAATGTATGTGTATATGTATGTCTGCTTATATATTGTAATATGTGTATACATTTATCTGAATCTATACGTGCATATTTATAGTATACATATATATATATATATATATATATATGTGTGTGTGTGTGTGTGTGTGTGTGTGTGTGTGTGTGTGTGTGTGTATGTTCATATATATGTATTTATGTTTATATACATTTATATCTATGTGTATATACAGATTGTATATATACTTACATATGTAAATATATGTATGTCTCTTTGTCTCTCTCTTTCCAATATATATATATATTTATATATATGTCTATAAAACCTAAAAGAAAAACGACTGGGAATCTAATCCAAATCGTATCTCTAAACTACATTTTAGCTAGCGTGAGCACGCAAGGGGCACGTTTTCCTAAGACTGGAGCTGTGGCCACAGTTTACCCGAACATTCAACAACGTAGTCCTAGCCTAACTTACTTCGATGCAGAAAATATCAATATCGTGACATTTAACGTAAGGACTTTAAATATAATAAACAGCTAATGGGGCATACATGATCTACAGCAAAGCACAATTTAGACATTATATACGTGGAATAACATAGATATTACTATAGTGAACTAGACTTGAAATATCAGGATACCAGTAATGAGTAGATATTCATCTCGGAATCTGCATGGAAAAACTCCGTCAATGCGGCCGCAGGAGGTGTTGGAATGCTTCTTAGTCTTCCTGCCTTAAAAGCACTGAATAACATAGGAAAAAAAAAACAACAGTGCATTATGTGTGCTACATTTTAATGGAAATCCCTACATAATGAACATCTCTTGGTACAGCTCCATCCAGGGTTGTGATGAAACGGATATCCCAACATTCTATGAGAGGCTATCTTCTGTTGTTTGTGCCCGTGGTGTAATGGTTATCGTCACAGGATATGGACACGGCGATACGAGTTCAATTCCTGGACAAGACTGATTGCATTTGACGTTGCACTAATACCCTTGGGAAAGGTATGAATCCAATTATTCTCCCTCCAGCTATGGGTAAATTGCAGGGCAGACTAGGTTCTTCAGCCTTTGTGAGGCAACTAGTCTAGGAGAAGAAAACTCTGAATTCAAACCTGCTAAACTCCGCTTAAAAATGACCTTGTGTCATATCCTGCCCGAGCGGAGGGGTTGGGTAAATAGATCTTTTGTTGTTTGACACATTCCGAAACATAAAATACAAATAATAAGTAGAGATATAAATACAGAAATAAGAAATAAAAAAGTCGAATAATACGTTACGATTGCTTCAAACTTACCCATAAAGGTATAAGCAATAGCCATATTGATACGGTAACTGTAAGGAAATAATTTTTATAGCCTTCAGAATATATTTAAAATAGATGCTTCAAATGTCGCTGCTCTCGTGGAAGCAGCTTTAGGTTACATAACAACCAAACCAAAAGTCAAATGTAGATTTCCATAGGACTCATTAGTACTTTCGAAAAAAAGACAAAACAAACGAGATAACATGAAATTATACATACGTTAAAAATATAATCTTCAAATGCCAAAGTACAGAAACTGAGGAAAGCCCAGAAAAATTTAACTAGTCTGTACTATAAAGTACAAATAGAAGATATTCGAGGTCAAATTAATGAAATTAGAAATTTGCAAGAAGATAAGCAATCCTATGTTAGCCATATTTACCAACCCCTCCGCTAGAGCAGGATATGACACTAAGGTCAATTTTTAAGCGGGGTTAACAAGTTTGAATTCAGAGTTTCCTTCTCCTAGACTAGTTGCCTCATCAAAGCTGAAGAACCCAGTCTGTCCTACTATTTACCCGTAGCTGGAGCGAGATTAATTGGATTCATACCTTTCCCAAGGGTATTAGTGCAACGTGAAATGCAATTAGCTTGGTCTAGGATTTGAACTCGTTTGTCCGTGTCCATTTCCTACGACGATAACCAGTACACCACGGGCACCTACACTAAATAATAAATGTTAATGGAACACTTCTGATGTGGAAAGATCATTTGAAGAGTCAAACCTGATACCTTCCAGAAACCTCTGAAAAACCTATCTAAAATGATTTAAGGAAACTATAAGTCAGAAAATTCACGGAATATGAACCTGTGACAATATGATAGAAAAAATATTGAAAACAGAAAAGCTGCGGTCGTTGAAGTAGATACTGAAGTTTTTAAGACAAGGCAATTCAGTCTATAAACAAAACGCTGCAGAGAAATTGAGGAAAGTTTAAATCCTTCCCAATCCCCAAGAAAGATGACCTCAGGATCATTTAGAACTACTGTTGCATAAACCTCACTAGCGTAGTTTTTAACATTTATATTGCCTTGCTTCTTAATTGTATCCGACCTGAAATCGAAAAACATCATATGGAAATCAGAATGGCTTTTTAAAGAAACGCTCCAGAACCTCACAGATTCTGACAATCCCCCGAATCATCGAACGACTACCTGCAAAGAATTTTTGTTAAATACCATTGTTCGTAGATTTCACCAAGGCATTCGATTCTAAACCGAGAAGTATGATTGAACAAATACTACTTGCATATCAGTTGTGTCCTGTGCTATTAATAGTAAAAAGCGCTGGATTGCCGAATCGTAGTACGTGAGTTCGAACTCCAGCCGCGCTATTACATGCTCTTATAGACAGATACCCTTGCAAAAGTTATAAACCCCTTTATCCACACATCAATGGGTTAAATAGTACCTTACTGTCCTTCGAAAAAAAGGATTAATCCGCAAAAAATAACCTGAGAAAAACAAACAAATAATTTCATATCGTATTCCCAAAGAGACTATTTGCAGATCTGAGGACATTAGAAAAATCGAAAGCAAGTGTTAGCATACCTAATGGAAACACCGATTCTCTTTGACAAAGTCACCAGAGTCGTGTTAGGAGATATAACTTATTATTACTATATTGTTTATACACTGCCTACTGTACTGACTTCGAAAGTTAAAGATTTAATAAAAGAAAATATTTACATATTAAAAAACAAACAAACAAGAAAGCAGATGATATCCCGTTGAAACTCAGAGAGATACAGATTACACAGATGATCTAGTGCTTCTTACTATTTCACCAGCATCTACATAATTTAAAGTAAGCAGCACCAAGCATTAGCCTCTATGTAAATACAAATAAAATATAGTACAAGTATCTGAAAACCAAAAACATCTATCTCAACTCCATGTGTGTAAGTGTAAAAGTTAATAGACCACTTCACATACCACAGTAGCAACAGCTCATCTTCTGAACAGTGATTTGCATATAAGTCTAGCAGTACGCTGGTGATGTGCATATAAGTCTAGCAATACGCTGGTGAAAAGTTATCGATCATACAGAAATCTTATCTATTCGATAAAATTAAGCAAGATGACTTCCAAGCTTTGACTGTATCCCTGCAGTTATATGGATGCCCCATATGGACACTAAAAAACGTATGTAGCAAAAGCTAGATCTTATGTGTGTAAAGATCCTGTGAGCTACCTTAGAAAGATCTAGAGGCAACACACCACAAAACAGCAGCAGTAAGGTTTCTTATACCTCATTTCACAAAACATCGAGTAAGGCGAAAAAGGCCGGCTTGGGCACTGTTGGTGAAGAAGAATAAACTCGAAAGTGTCGGTCTGTCATGAGTGTGTGTGTGTGTGTGTGTGTGACCGTTTAGTTGTTTGATTTTCATGGCATTTGTAGGTTATATAATGCCAAATCTATTTTTATACAAATACACAGTTCTATTTTAAACACTTCAGATTAGGATAAGTGCATATTTTAGTTCTGTTAGACCCATAGATAGGACCCTATCTTGTGCTACCATTCTGAGCCAGAGTGGACCGCGGAGCAATGTCAATAAAGGGGTACTCTGCATTCCCCAAAGATCCAGCATTACTCTAACCTCACCACCAGATTTTTTAGTGTCATATCCAGGACACGTGTTGTCGAGGGACTCTTATCCCTCAGCAGAGAAGCAGTCTGTGTATTCTACAGCCACAGCCACCTGGACAATACATGTCCGTATATATATATATATATATATATATAGATATATATATATGTATACTGGAATCTGTATATGTATAAATGTGGGAATACATATTCATGCATAAGGATATGTATATACATATATCGGTATATACATACATATGTACGTATTTATAGGTATGCATATGCATGTATGCATATATATGTATACGTATAGATGTATACAATTATAAATGTACACAGATTTATATATATATATATATATACATATATGTGTGTGTGTGTGTGTGTACGAAAAATTACATCAATACAACACTAGCGAAGTCATGAACAGCTATCGATAGGGTAATAGGTTATCGTTCATATTGAAGTCAGGAGTATCCGACAAAATAAAACGTAGTTTTTTTTCTAAGCAGCAGTCGTGTCAATACTGCTTTATGGATGCACCACATAAATGCTGACTAAGCGCATTGAGAAAAATCTTGGTGGCAATTGCACAAGAATGCTACGAGCTATATTGAACAAATCCTGGAGGTGACATTCCACAAAACTTCTGCTGTACGGCGACTTACTACCCATCTCGAAGACGAAGTAGACAAACGGGACACTACTAGAGATGTAAGGCCAACTCATAAGTGATGAATTCCTGTGGACCCCTTCCAAGGGACGAGCAAGTGTACGGCAACTAGCAAGAACATATCTATAACAGCTCTGCATTAATACGGGATGTAACTTTGAAGACCTGCTGGTAAGGATGGACAATAGAGGCGTACGGTGATAGAGGCGTATTTAATACCTAAAAGTCAGTGAAATCAGCCGTCACAAAGGTTTGGTACAATCGGCTGTTTCACAATTTAATTCGGTTATATTATTAACTTTATGATCGACTTTACTCATGAAACTGACTGTGGTACTAAACACTTATGATAGCTGACTTTTAGTGTTTCTTTTAAGTTTAGCAAAATTGTTTTTAATCGTTGCGCTTTTTTGTCTCTTATCCTGGTATTGCGATTACCTTGATAACAATTAACGTATTTCTAAACATATTATATTTATAGTGGTATAATGGTATTCGCCAATGATCCAACTGTCTAAGTTAGAGTCCCCGGTCAAACCATATAAAAGGCTAAAAAATGGTACCTTGTGCCTCCTTGCTAAGACGCAGCATTATAAGGTATTAATCCAGGGTAAGTGAAGCAATCCAGGAAATGTCGAAGCGGCCGCCCCCACTCCATATTGTGGTAGCTATTGAAAAGAAAGCCTTCTGCAACGTTCGGAATAATTACAATATATATATATATATATATATATATATATATATATATATATCTTTTTTTTTATTTCATCATGCAACTTGTGAAAGCATGTCAGTTACCCTGCACTCATCAGCCGCCAACTAGGGATGATAACACAGTTTCGGTAGGTTAAGGCGGTACTGCGACTTCTGGCGCCACCAAGCAGCTTTTGCCACCGGACAAGATATTTAAAAGAATTATAAATATATATATATATATATATATATATATATATATATATATATCTTTTTTTTTCATTTCATCATGCAACTTGTGAAAGCATGTCAGTTACCCTGCACTCATCAGCCGCCAACTAAGGATGATAACACAGTTTCGGTAGCTTAAGGCGGTACTGCGACTTCTGGCGCCACCAAGCAGCTTTTGCCACCGGACAAGGTATTTAAAAGAATTATAAATATATATATATATATATATATCTTTTTTTTTTCATTTCATCATGCAACTTGTGAAAGCACGTCCGTTACCCTGCACTCATCAGCCGCCAACTAGGGATGATAACACAGTTTCGGTAGCTTAAGGCAGTACTGCGACTTCTGGCGCCACCAAGCAGCTTTTGCCACCAGACAAGATATTTAAAAGAATTATAAATATATATATATATATATATATATCTTTTTTTTCATTTCATCATGCAACTTGTGAAAGCACGTCCGTTACCCTGCAGTCATCAGCCGCCAACTAGGGATGATAACACAGTTTCGGTAGCTTAAGGCGGTCCTGCGACTTCTGGCGCCACCAAGCATCTTTTGCCACCGGACAAGGTATTTAAAAGAATTATAAATATATATATATATATATATATATATATATATATATATATATCTTTTTTTTTCATTTCATCATGCAACTTGTGAAAGCACGTCCGTTACCCTGCACTCATTGGCCGCCAACTAGGGATGATAACACAGTTTCGGTAGCTTAAGGCGGTACTGCGACTTCTGGAGCCACCAAGCAGCTTTTGCCACCAGACAAGATATTTAAAAGAATTATAAATATATATATATATATATATATATATATATATATATATATATATATCTTTTTTTTTCATTTCATCATGCAACTTGTGAAAGCACGTCCGTTACCCTGCACTCATCAGCCGCCAACTAGGGATGATAACACAGTTTCGGTAGCTTAAGGCGGTACTGCGACTTCTGGCGCCACCAAGCAGCTTTTGCCACCAGACAAGATATTTAAAAGAATTATAAATATATATATATATATATATATATATATATATATCTTTTTTTTTTATTTCATCCTGCAACTTGTGAAAGCACGTCCGTTACCCTGCACTCATCAGCCGCCAACTAGGGATGATAACACAGTTTCGGTAGCTTAAGGCGGTACTGCGACTTCTGGCGCCACCAAGTAGCTTTTGCCACCGGACAAGGTATTTAAAAGAATTATACATATATATATATATATATATATATATATATATCTTTTTTTTTCATTTCATCATGCAACTTGTGAAAGCATGTCAGTTACCCTGCACTCATCAGTCGCCAACTAGGGATGATAACACAGTTTCGGTAGCTTAAGGCGGTACTGCGACTTCTGGCGCCACCAAGCAGCTTTTGCCACCGGACAAGATATTTAAAGGAATTATAAATATATATATATATATATATATATATATATATATATCTTTTTTTTTTATTTCATCATGCAACTTGTGAAAGCACGTCCGTTACCCTGCACTCATCAGCCGCCAACTAGGGATGATAACACAGTTTCGGTAGCTTAAGGCGGTACTGCGACTTCTGGCGCCACCAAGCAGCTTTTGCCACCGGACAAGATATTTAAAAGAATTATATATATATATATATATATATATATCTTTTTTTTTTCATTTCATCATGCAACTTGTGAAAGCATGTCAGTTACCCTGCACTCATCAGCCGCCAACTAGGGATGATAACACAGTTTCGGTAGCTTAAGGTGGTACTGCGACTTCTGGCGCCACCAAGCAGCTTTTGCCACCGGACAAGGTATTTAAAAGAATTATAAATATATATATATATATATATATATATATATATATATATATATATATATATATATATATAAACGCCCGATCAATTAAGAGCGGAGATTGGATTGGACGTTCATCTTCATTTTTAGTGTGCGGTTCGTGATTTTTTAAAAACTCGTTTACTTTCGGCCGTTGATGTTTTTACGCGTTTCAATGGTGGTTCCGCGTGCATTTTATTCATGCTGAAAACTTCTCGCTTTCTACCAAACTCAACTTGATGCATATTTTGCCGTAGTCTGAAGACGATTTGACGCAACTTTCTAAACTATTGCCGGTGATTCCTATTTTTGAAAGAAACGAAATGACTGAGTGTCCTAGAAAACTTCAACAACCAACCTCAGTTTGGCTTATTTACATATATATATATATATATATAATTTGTATGATTTTGTTTTTTTGATTTTCTTCACACATATATATATATATATATATATGAAGAAAATAGAAAAAAAAATGATCCAAGTTATTATACCTCCTTGATCCCCAAGAATCAAATATAAATTCGTTCGAAATGCTCTCATCCTACATATCCTCCTGAATAGTACGTTCCTATTCCTTTTCTCTTCATTTACTTCATTTTTCCTAAAAATATTCTATCACTTTTTTTATCATCTTTCGTTGAATCTCTTAGAAATTCAGCAAATTCCCTACATCATTCCAACTGCCAATTAACTGATAATATTGACAAAATAAGAACGTTGTATTCACGCCGATGAATCTTTCTTTACATAAACTTTCTTTTCTACTTTTATTTCAACAAATATCCATCGCGTTTTAAATAACACTTTTCATGAATTTAAAGTCTTGAAGAAGGTTATGAAAACCGAAGCGTTTAATGTCGACTTTCACGATAATTTCGTAAAGTTTGGATTATTTAATTTTTCCAAGATTCTTCATACATTTTGAATTAAATTCCTTATTTACTTCCACACACATATGTATATATATATATATATACATATCTGTGTGCGGGCGTGTGTGTGTGTGTGTGCGTGTGTGTGTGTGTGTGTGTGCGTGTGTGTGTGTGTGTGTGTGCACTAATAAGAAAATTTCGCAAAAATAAATGATTGGTGCTATTAGGGCAGTGCTGGAAAAAAAAAATTAGAAATATTTTAAAAATCAACGACAGAAGTCCGTTACTTCAAGTTGCTTGTGGTGTGATTATTCCTCAGACGAAATTGTGAGAAAAATGGCAGATCTTTCTTAGTTATAGTGAAAAGTCACCTATGAAGATGAAAATCTACATGACACTCACACGCTGATATTTATATATATATATATATATATATATATATATATATATCAGAAAAGACAATAAAGAATTATATATGTTATATTAGTCATATGTTAAATGACACATGAGAAATTTTTCAATGCTTGGATATAAAGTCGTTTTTTTTCGGCAATTTGATTTTAGAATATTCTATGAATTTTTTCCTCTTGAAACAATCTGAAATTATTGTTGCACTCTACATAAGCTTGTACTACTTTCACTATATCTCATTTTAAAAGCGGGGATTTGATCGTTTTATTTTCTTCCACACTTATTTTAACAACGATGTTTTGATATATTTTGTAATATTTATCTCGATTTACAGGATACAATTTGCATATACTAGTCCCCGCCGAATGGGCCGTAACTTGTTATCGTGATTAGTGAGTTTGAATAAAAGAAATTCTAAGTTAATGATCGAACCAATCCACCTAAAAAATTAACATCAAATTACATATTATGTTGAAAAATAAATATGAACCGAAAAGGTTGGAAATTCGTTTTTTACCTTGAGTTTATAATTTATTTTTCTGATATAATCTAGTATTCAGTTTTCTAGATTGTAAAACGAAGTAATCTACGATAAAATCTATGTAAAAAATGTTAAATTAATGTTAAATTGATATGAAAGAAAATATCAACCAATTCTAAAGCTGTATTTGCAACTGGTTTCAGTTGAAATAAATCAGTTCCTAATTTGCAAATAAAATGTTAATGTTAGGAATGTTGCATATTGACTTTTGACAGAACAATCATATTCCAGCTGTATCAAAAAGAAGACAGCGATGGAAGGGTGTAAGTAGCTCACGTGTGTTAACTGCCGGAAATGGCTCACTTGGGTTGACAACCGGGAATACGGTGCTTAGCGAAATTTTTTATACAAGGTCACCCACGTTAAACGCTCCGTGACGCGGAAACACAGATTTACTGAGAGCAGCCAGCGAGTGCTAAGAGGAGCCATTGTCCTCCTCGACCGAGGTGCTGAAGAAGTGCCTAGCTGTATTCTGAATATGACACAACGTGGCTAAGAAGATATGGATCAATAGACGTTCTCCATCTGTCCTTGTTTCTCCCACTTACACCAATTTCGACTCTTTCGAAAAATAAAGATGTGAGATCTATATTTTAGTAAAAACAAAAATGGTTTTCTGGACCTTTATAATTACTTCATCATGTTATCTCGCAATATAAGAGGAATAAACGACGTGAATGGAAAAAAAATGCTCTTATCAGTAGGCTGCTGAATACACCGACTATATACAGAGGGCTAAGACAATTCCAACGAGTATCCTGGATTGGACACTATCGGTAAGATAGAATCAAACTGTGTACTTATGCTAATCTAAAGTGTTTGAAATAGTTTTGGTAATTAAAATGCGTACATATGCTAAACGGAATTCTTTAAAATAGAAATGTTTTCAGATTTAACTGTGTGTAAAAAACAGTACTTATGCTAAACTGAATTTTTTTGAAAAAGAACTGTTTTTACGTATAAAATAGATTTGGACTTAAGTAACTTACAAACCAAACTAAACTGTTATCAGTCTGTGGGTGACGGACAAAACTGACGAAAATTTATATTTGTAATGACATAGGGGACAGAATCATAACATAATGAAATAAACAATTATTTAAATATATTCAAGCATGCGTGAATTTTAGAATTAATAGATAAAATAGTTACAAGCAATTTCTGATATATACATATACATATATATATATATATATATATATATATATATATATATGTGTGTGTGTGTGTGTGTGTGTGTGCCTATCATGATTGTAACTCAAAAAAACCACCCGGTTGTCAGGCTTCAACTGTGGATTTATTGAATGTGTAGTCACCCTACAATTTTCATTACTTTTAAGTCTATTTCGAGGATATACAGACATAATGATAAGAGGCAGGAGAAGTAGACGAAGACTATACTACTTAGAGAAAAACCGTTGAAAAGAAAGATGTAAAGGCGGATGGAAAGAAAAAGTTAACGGCAAACGAAAGACTGGTAACTTGGTGACGTAGGACATTAAAAAAATGATTCCGTGATTAGCAAAGAAGTAAATAGAGGAAAACGGAGGAGGTAAAAACTTAAAGGGGGGATTTTCCCTTGCTCTAGAACTAAAAAAAAGCTGTGGAAGTTTAGGATGTACATGGTTCCACTTGTAATTCGTGTCCTTGGAACTTAAGTAAAAGACCAAAACCTAACGCTGGTGTGGAAAATTGACAAGCGTAAAAAAAAAAAATAATAATAATAATAATAATAATAATAATAATAATAATAATAATAATAATAATAATAATAATAATAATAATAATAAGAAGAAGAAGAAGAAGAAGAAGAAGAAGAAGAAGAAGAAGACTATTATAAAACAAAAAAAAAAAACAAAAAAAAAAAAAGGAAAGCGAGAAAAGAAAACGTGGGAAGAAGAAAAGAATGAGAAGGATTTAAGTGAAAAGGCAAAAGAAATAAATGACGAATTTTACGTATTTATTTGATCAGAAAATTTGCTGAAAAAAGAGAAGGCAGGCAAATTCATTTTAACGTAAGTAATAATAGTCGAAAATGTGTCAATAAGAAATTCAAAAGACTATTGGAATAAACATAATTTGAATTGTAAAAAAATTCTAAAAAATCTAATGAACACATAGAATACACTCGGAATAAAATGTTAATTTTAACTGAAGAATATCTGAAATCTCGTTACTTAGCACTGCAGATTTTGCAAATTCAAAGAATGCTAATTCATTGGAAACTTTTGCTGAAAATTGGCTAGATTTATTCGTACATTCTTAGATCTTGGATATTTACCGTTTGAGTCTTCATGCACTTGGCTCGCTTTTATTTTTCTACGTTGCTGGAAGATAAAAAAGAAAAAAAGAAAAAGAAACTAGTCCCAATTTTTTCGCAAACAGCAAACGTCAAAAGCGATCGAGCAATACTGGAGAGGGGCCAAGGGAGATAAGAATATTGATCACCCGTCGGCCTAATATCATTTCGGCAGGCATACGCTGTTGATGGAGTCCAGTACTGTGGTAAAGTTTTCCTTGGTGGCCTACTCCATGTATTTATGAGACTCGAGGGCTGGTGGCAAGGAAATAACCAATAATAAACCACAGAACGTTTAAATGTTTAATGATTTTCTATGAAGACTTTTCTATGAAAAAATAGCATTAGAATTATTGTGGAACCATTTAAAACGAAAGGCTTCTCGCACTTTTCCATGAATGAAATCATCCAAACTACTCTCTATAGTTTTAAGATGGGAACATTAATATTCAAAGAATTGTTTTTGTTGTATAAAAAGTTTCGAACGGCATATTCCCAGGACTTCGTCAGATGTAATATGTGTAATAAGAAGGACGTATTTAACAATGTGTAGAAACTAGTGCAATTTCATTTTGAATAGAAAACAAATATTTATAAAGAGGAGTAAGAAGAAAACAGAAAAGATGAGAAAAACGTAAAGGAAACAAATAGTACAAGAAGAAAAAAAATTGGTTGGTTGTGTTTAATGGCATATCAACCTTTTAAAGATATCTAACGGTAAATCCTCTTAATACATATATATTAAATAAATATTTGTAAACGAATAGTTCGTAGGTAACAAATTTTACACCAGCTAGGGCTCATTTTTTTACACATTGTTAATTTTTTTTTCTGTATTGCTATCGAACATTATTGCTAAATAATTATACAGTTCTATCTGACCAATAGTCGGGGTTCTAACATATACTGCTACTCCACATTGGAGTTGACTTGGAAGTAATAGCATTGAAGGGGTTATCCACATTTCCCTAAGCTCCAGGACCGAAGCCACGTCATCAAGTGGTTTCATGTCATAAACAGGACACTCTTACCCTTCAGCATAGACGCACTCAGCGTATTCTTCTATCCTAGCTGAGCAGACAGAGGAGAAGAAGAGAAACTACTACTACTACGATAAATAATAAAAATATTTTGGATCCCATTATATATATATATATATATATATATATATATATATATATGTGTGTGTGTGTGTGTGTGTGTGTGTGTGTGTGTGTGTGTGTGTGTGTATGTATGTGTGTGTGTGTGTCTTCGAAATTTATCTTTTTATTTACTCATTTCTGAAATTGAAAATATTAAATGAAGTAGTTATGTACTTTTCAAAGTCTTTTCATCAATTTCAAATTCCCTTGGAATTTCTTAAGAGATATTATTATTTTTCCATGGAGAATTTTCTTCGATCATGATTTGATTTCCATATGGTAGAAAAAAAAAGGAATATTTTAGTGGTCTTCGCAACATCTGAAAATTTTCCCAGGAGGCATACCTGCCCAAAATATCCATAACTCGGCTCCCTTGGCCGAATCAACATAAAATCAAATTCAGTTTCATCATCGGGAAACGTTTGGTTTGGTTTAATTTAATTTGGTTATTTAATGGCATATCAACTTGTGTTGGTTATTTGGTGCCAAAGTCATCCTCGTAGGAAAACAGTAGTGATATTATTTAACCCGCATCAGTAGAGAAAATGAAGTTTATACCATTACACAAAGGTATTAGACTGAAATTAAGCGACTGGAGGTCAAATTCGATTACTAATTTGTCAGAGACCAGCACGTTAACCACCGAGCCACGGAGACGATCCTACATCCTCACGCAAATTCATTGCCTACTAAAATTCCCAATATATGTACATGTTACTAAGTGTAACCCAGCAGAAATAGCCGATCATGGAAATGCCTTTATTACAAAAGTAATCTAAAATACTTTAAATATATTTCTCCTCTTTTTAATGTATATAATGTGAATTGTGGTTATAAATATTTCAATTTGGCATTGTTGTGATCTATGAAACAATTGATCAGAACATTTTTTTCGACGAGACGCACATTACAGTTGAAAAACCTGTATGCAGTCAAAATATTGCATGAAGAAGAAAAAATTAGACGTATTCAATTTGTGACTCTATTGACGCTAGTATAATTTGCTCAATGCATGTATGTATGTATATATGAATGTGCAGTTGTATGCGTATATATAGTTGTAAGTTGACCGTGGGTATGCATATGCGTATCAGTGTATATGTCTGTGTCCATATAGGAGCCGAGGAATATTTGCGTGGGAATTACGTATTTAACTTTATCAGAATAAAGCACAGAGTGTGAGATAAAAGTAGCCCGTGACTTTAAAAAAATTATTGTCGCACCATTTAGAAACCTGGAGTCATGTTGTCTGCCTGTATGTTAATGTCTTGCTTGTGGGTGATTAAAAGTTCAGAAACGGGAA
This sequence comes from Sepioteuthis lessoniana, assembly GCA_963585895.1. NCBI lineage: Eukaryota > Metazoa > Mollusca > Cephalopoda > Myopsida > Loliginidae > Sepioteuthis > Sepioteuthis lessoniana. Next base: position 106,812,869 of record OY757904.1, read on the forward strand.
TGTTCACCCCAAGTTATAGACAAGTAGAGTCAATTTGCTACGAGAAAAGATAAGAGACAGATACAAAAGATCTAGGAAGAACAGATGGGTGAAGCACAGATTCAAAGATGGGCTGAGAGAATAGATAGAGATAGCGGAGGGGAGAGTGAGAAAAACAGTCTGAGAAAAGACACGAACAGTTCGGCCAGAAAAAACAAAAACAAGAAGGAGCAGGTGAAGAGGGTAAACCAGAGACATTGGAGTGACTTCATTCCCCATGATCGAGCTGTCAGCTTAATTTTTTTCAGTTAAAGTGATATCCTTGCTAAACGTCTTAAAACTTCTTTCCTCTTTAAACAACATTTATTCAATATTTCGATTCTGCCTTGTTCTGTCTTTGATTAACCGTCTCAGTTTTATGCATTTCGACACGACCTACTGAGAAGGTCAACACTACAAGACCGGAAATGGATGGCCCAATTTGTATTCTAACAAATTGTTGGAATAATTCTTTCAGTCTTCTATAGAACGGTATGATCTGTATATCCTGTTCGGATATTACTGCATCTACAAAAGTTCTTGCCTCCGCCATTTCGCATAAAAATTGATGTCTCCTCGAATCCGGACTGATAAAGAAATTCTTAAAAGAATGAGAGACGCTGGCAGTAAATTCTGATACGAAGATGAAAATTTCGGTTTAGAGGAATGTGACATGAAATTGTTAGCCATCATTTTCATTAGACTTGAGATAATGGAATTGACTTCTATTTGCATGTTTAGATGTAAAACTAAATCTACTTGACCTACGGCATGAATGAGGTTCAATCGAGATAGTTTAACAAGAATTTATGGAACCGGACACAATGTTGATTTAATGAACAGCTTATCAAAGAATTGGATGTCGAATGCATCTTAAAATATACTTCTTGCGTTCCCATAATTATGTCAGGAAAAAAAAACTCGTGATGAAAACCCAGAATCAAGGCCGAATATATACGAACATGATTGGTCATTTCTGCTTGTTCCTAATGACGAGAGACCCGTTCAATGCACAACCGCAATATCGAATGTCTTGGCGTTAACAAAACTCGTTATTTCTTGTATCATCAGTCAAGTTGTACAATGCTATAAAAAAACAGAAGCCAGCAACATAGGCTCCACATAAACTTACAGTAATGAGTCACTGCTTAAATATTTGTTTTCTTCTTGAATATAAAGATGGCATTTTTACTCAAGACAATAGAAGTGTAGAGAAACATTTATGAATTATGAGAATGGAGAATGAAGAAAAATGTTGGTATATCAAATACGGCTTTTTATATGTCATTACCCGATCCCTCCTAACAAGCAGGATACAACACGAGGTCAGTTTTTAAGCAGAGTTCAACAGATTTTAATACCGATTTTCCTCTCTTATACAGATTAAAGAGAGTCCAGTTTGCTCGACTATTTATCCATATTTGGAAGAAGTATAGTTGTATACATATCTTAAATTTTTTTTTTTTACTGCTATGTGAAATGCAAACAGCCTCGTCCAGGTTTTGAAGTTGGTTTGCAGGGTACATTTTCAGTATTTTCAACATTTTTTTATTTATTTGTGGCTCACTTAGAGTAACGGTTATTGGAAATGGAGTCGACGACCCAAGTTCAAAACCTGAATGTGTCAATTTGTGTTTCCCTAAGTGCTAATGTATTGGGAAAGACTTGAATCCATCTGTTTTCACTTAATCTATGGGTAGATAGTAGGACAGGCTGTATTCTTTAACATTGTTAAAGTAACCTGTCTTGGAGAAGGAAAACACTTAATTTAAACCAACTCGTGGCAGAAAAGGAGAGTAAATACATACAAAACAATTTATAGAATATAATTCCATAAATCTAATGATTATTGTCGTATTCACGGCAATAATATAGAAAAAATAAGAACATATTTCTTGTTAAAATATTTTTTTGTCTATTCTTTTTAAAATATACAATTGAAGTGTTTGAGAAAGTCGAATGTAATATTGAAAGTTACAATAAACATAAAATCTTAGCTCCTTCATTTAATTATCTATTTATTTTAACGGCATGTCAACCCCTCTAGTTTTTTTTTATACATCTAGAGTTTAAGGAATCATGTTCATTGTACTTATATGTTAATATTTTTGTATAGTTTCATAAAATACATTTTTTGTATACAGTCATATTGAAGGCAAATAACTTTTAAACAGTTCTATTTGATCCGTAGATGAGACTCTAAAAGCTGCCACAATTCTGGGTGATATTAGACCAGGGAGTAATGGTAAGAAGAGCTCGTTCACGTTCCCCAGAAAAAGTGACTAACAGTTTAGTGTCATAACCAAGATTCTACCGGTGTTTGAATATACATGGGACCCAAATGACTGCTAATAACTCTACTAATAATAATATTGCGTTCTTTTTCATTTCAGTATACAAAAACTACGTACCTTTTACGGGACGTGTTCCTAATGACCGCCATCGCCTTAGTCTTAGCAAAAAATCATTATCATATAAAAAGGTTTCATCTAATTTATGACACCCATTTTTACTCCTCCATTAGTGATACAATCAGTATATCATAAATCCCACCAGTAGTGGTATGAACCCCTTGGATATGAAAAGTCGACATTTCGAATTGACCCCCGTTTTGAACAAGATATTCCGTTATTATTTCTAGCAATAGGATAGGACAAATGATTTTCAGTAGTTAATCGTGAGTACAATCAAACGCAGCCGAACGTCAAACACTGCATCTTGATTTCATTGTGTTTGCTTGTTAATATAAGGCTACTTCATCAGTCTATTAAGTTGAAATATACATAAAAAGACATCAGTGATATATATATATATATATATATATATATATATATATATATATATGTATATATATATATATATGTGTGTGTGTGTGTGTGTGTGTATGTATGTATGTATATTGATTAAAAAATGTTAATCCTCTTATGGGTGTACCTTTATGATATAATTTCAGTCTCCACATGTTCACTATTCCTGTCAACTCCTACTTGGAATCTCCCACAGGTTGATAAAAAAGTTAATATTCCTATGGGAGTACCCTTAATAGAAAAGCAGGGATGATATTGTGGAGGTTATCTGGAGAAGATTCTGTTCATGAGTTGATAATGATAGTTAACAGGTGGATAATCATATCATAATGGAACTTTATTAATATCATACAGAGGGAGCTTAAAAGAGAACAGCTTTTTTTTGCCCATGTAATATTGACATAACTCTGTCCGTTGATTGTAGACTTTCACTATTCTTAGATTAGTTTGGCATAAGGCCAGAGGTTAGAGTAATCATATTCATGAACAACGGTCTGTTCAGTTAGCTTGGTGATCATTACCACGTACCAATCACCTCTTATACATCAAATGCCAGCTATTTTTCGCTCGGGGAGGTCACGTCCCCCCCCAAAAAAAATATAAAATAATCAAGCGATTAGTGTACCGACCATTCAAAACGATTCTTTTCATAAAATTATTTGATAGATTTAAACAAAGATGTCTGCGCCCTGGAGTGTAGTCTGAATGCGCATTGTATTCGATGTTTTCTGTATTTTGAGAGATTAATTTGTGGAATGTTGATAAGGATGCCGCGTTTAAAATCAAAACGTGGGCGTATATATGAACACGAAGTGTGACGCGCAGTTATCAGCTAAATTTTGATCTGAAATTTACACCGTATTATGTTGGATGTATATAACTAGTATTAGTTACTAAATTAAGTGCATCGAAAGGAAAGGAAATCATTTTGAAAAAACACCTTACATTCGAAATAGTCGTATTTGACATAATCATTTGACGTATACACGTGTTGGTACATTGGTTGCTCTGTAAACTAACGAGGGAAATTATAACAATTTAGATATAAATTCTGTCATCTTAGGTCTAACGCTTCTGATGCAGAAATATACCTAATTCCATGTACACTTCATGAAAAGGTTTATGGAGGTGAGACAGCAATATTTGAAAAAAAGGCTTTTACGAACAGAAAAGAGCGACAAAAATAAGAGATAATCTAAATGCCTTTGTCACATATATTTTTGATGAATATTATTCCTTCAACTTTAAAAAAGCTCAAATGCTACTATTTAAACATGATAAATTCGCTAGAAAAATAATTGAATCAACGTCTATATCTCATCTTAAAGCCAGGAAGCAAAGACCAAACTTCCATAATATAACGCCTTATCTGGTTGAAATAGTATTAAAAAAACTAAAATTGCGCAAGATATAGGTAATATAATTTAGTGTTATTACAAATTAACTTTTATTCATATATGCAAATAGATTTTTATTGTAACAAAAAATCTTTTGTAAAATTTTTTATTTGAATCTTCTTTATTTAGAAATAATTTTTTTTATAAAAACTTCCTGAATTTTATTGATATCGTCGCTTCCATAGGTCATAATGAATAAAATAGCATAGGATAGACTTCATAATAACAGTTATAATAGGTTTCCATATTGTTCTTAATACATCAATATATTCATATAACATCAGTAGACGTTTATATATGAAAAATAGAACAACAGGAGATAGGTAAACATTTAAAATACTTTCAAGTTGAATTTGAAAATGTTTGTAAGATAAAGAGCGAAACGTTATACCTATAATGAAACAAGTTCTCAAGTCCTGATGTTATATCCAATACAATATCTATCTATGAAGCCCAGTCGGCTGGGGCTGTAGAATACACCGACTGCATCTCCGAGGAGAGGTAAAACACCACCGAAAAAGTGCCCTGCATATGACATTGAACAATCTGATGGTGATACGCTTGCCTTAGAGAATTGGGTAGAGTGAAGTATCCTTTCAAACCCATTGCTTCGAGGTCCACTCTAACCCTGAGAAGTAGCACCTGATAGGGTATTATCTATGGGTACAACAGAACTGTTTGCAAACAAATACTAACGCTAAATTGAATTGCTAGAAAAATAACTATTTGCCCATTCCCAGTTAACTATGTGTAAACAAATGTCCGATGTCTAATTGAATTGTTAGCGATACATAGCAATACTTGAAACCATTGAATTATGTGCAAATGAATGAATAGTGTCGAATATAATAATTAGAATTGAATATCAGTACATGTAATCACTTAAATGTCTGCAAACAAAAGATTAATATTGAATTGAATCATTAGCGTTAGTGAGCATTACCTGAAACGATTTAACAGTGTGGAACAATTGCAATACAATTCTGCGAACACATTAGTTATAACTCGTTTAAAAACGAAATGATATACAAAATATTCAGTGATAAATCTTATATGTATATCCATTTATATGTGTTTAAATAAATGAGTGATGTCAAATTGTCACTGTTGCATCACAATAGTTGAACAATTTAACTGCGTGCCAAAAAAAGGAGCTCAAGCTCGTTTAAATGTATTATCAACAAAATAATTTTTCAAATCCTAAATTTACTATATATGTATACAGAGGGTTTGGCGATAAATAACCTAAAATGCTTGATATGTCATAAAACCAAACCAAACCAAACCAAACCAAATATCTGTCTACCTATCCACAGATACGTAAACACACACACACACACACACACACACACACACACACACACACACACACACATGTATACGTATATTTGCGCAAAGTAGGGTCAATTTGTGACTAAAATGATTTTACTCGAGGAGTTTGTAGTATAAAGCGCTATTTACAGCTGTGATCATTTTCAAAGGAGTCAATACTGATGTATCTGATGACCAGGTATTAATGGCAATGTATGTTTGACTCCACCCCTTTCTACACTAAAAAAAATACTGCCTAACTAACGAATGTAGCTAAGGATCAAACCTAAGGCACCAATTCTTCTTTAGGGCAGGTCTTCTTCTAGGCCCCACCAAAGGGACAAAATAAATGGGTATTTTCGGCTATAAGAGAAGATCGAAGGAATTCAGATACAAAAGCACGCAGTCTTACATTCTATCTTAGATTTTAATTTCCAGCATCGTGATTCTTCGGAAAGATAAAATACTAACTTCACTGTCAATAACGCCAATCTGAACTGAATTTTTCTTCTTTAAGTGTGCATTTAAGAATATGATAAATCTATGAAATCAAATTAATCTAAACATATTTATACTGCTTTAAATTGAAACAAATTGCAACAAAAATACAAAAGCATTTTTCCATAACAAAGGAATTCCTCATGACTCAGTTTTGAGACTCAGGTTCTCATATGTTTAAAAAAATAAATCCGTGTGGCGTAAAGGCTGAGTGAGCCAAGTTCAAATCCTGGACGACATTGTTTGTGTTTCAGTTTGTTATTCTGTCTTTGGTAAAGATATGAATAAATTTGTTCTTCTTTAAACACAGTAAAGAGTATAAGAGTTGGTCTGGGTTGTTTCTCAGACCAGGTTCCGGCCCCCGTTCTGCAAGAACTTTGCAGTATACCACAAGAAAATTGACCTTGAGTTACACCCTGCTCGTACCATTGGACTGGTAAATACCATGAAAAAATTCGAATACATGTGCCTGTTTGATTGATTTAGTTTGGTCTGGTTTCTTTGTTTAATGACATATCGACCTTCGTGGGTAATTCAATGCCAGATTTCTCATTGTACAAGAATAGAGGTTGTACTGTTTAAACTTTAGCTGGGCTGATAAGGGGGTTCATACCTTTCCCTTGGGTATTAGCCTGAAAGTGATCATAATAGCACCTCTGGAGTTCGAATTATTTTACTACGCCGTAGGAGTCCAGCACATCAACTACTACGCCGCGAAGACTTCACCGGTGTGTGCATCTGTTTTTGCGAACGGGTTTGATCTTTAGAAGGAAAATAATGCCTGTCTACCATAATCATTTCACATTGTGCCATGATGACTGTTGTCTCTCTCTCTTTGTCTCTCTCTATCTCTCTCTCTCTTCCGTTGTATGCATAAAAATATATGTGTACGTGGCGATTTACACAAAAACTTTGCCTTGAGCAGGATGTGACAAAATGAACTGGAATTAAACCAGCCTTTCCGAATTTACCACCTTTAGCAAAGACCGTAACGTCATGAGCATATTTATCAGTATTTTGGGTTATTTGACTGAGCTTTCAAAGTTCTTTACAGATACTTAAGATCTTGTCAAGTGTGGTACCCTCATCAGCTTCCATGTTTGCTTAGAGCAGGGATTCTTTGGCTATCTCGCCCTTTGGGCCTATCGGATATCGCTCTTGGTAAGAGCTGACGAATGTAAGTTTTTGCTGCTCAGCCAACACAGGTGTGTCCATACGTAGGAGTCCATGGGACAATATCGTTAATAAGACCGTCCGTACTTCTACTGCAGTACTGAGCAGAACTTGCTCATCTTACTGGCAGGATTAGTGAGATGGGAGGGGTAAAGTGGCTGTACAGCTTCTGTTTGGTAATGATCCTCCGCACAGAATTTGTCCCAGTAAGCTAACCGGCAAGTGTTAATGAGTTGAATTCTCCTTGGACGCCCCATAATTCTGGTTTTTTGACAAATTAAGCTAAAGTAAGTAAATGACTTGAGAGATCGGAATTTAAAAAAAAAAGTTGCTATTGTTGAACTTGTGAATGTCTACTTTCTTGGCTTTATCTAACCTAACATATAAACGTGCGATGAAAACTCTACTTGAAGAAAGAGTCTTTTCACGCGTCAAGATTTTCTAAATTTGCCGTCATCTACTTGGCTAAAGCACCTGTTATATTATGCTTCAACCAGGCCACAAACCACATAGCTGTGTAGCTATTACACCCGAACTACGCTAAATGCGTTTACGTACATGATAAAATGAACAATATATTTATTGCTAGCAAAGCAAAACAAGAATGATTATAATCTACTCTCTACATATCTCATTCGATTCGAGTAAGATGAAGTATCCGGGTGCCCAGTCAGGCGCATATCAGGTTTGGGTGGGAGCCAAGCGTGATATTTGGCAGCAGAACGTGACATAAAAGTGCCAATGTACTGATCTTCGTGGCGTGGATGAAAGAGTTGGGTTTGAAGACATAACGATGACACTTGAGATTTATTGAAAGTTAATTTCACCCATATCTCAATCTCATTCCTATAGTATAGGCCAATGTAGTCGACACAGAATCTATAAATCATTCAATAACGCGCATAGACATGCAGTTTGTGTGTTTAAGCATTTCATTTCTACTTGAACATATATATATATATGTATATAATGAGAAAAAGAGAGAGATGCACATATATTTGCGTACAAACACAAACACAGAGACACACGCATATATATATATATATATATATATATATATACTCTGACACTGACCTTTTAACGTATTTGATTTTCTGGCAAGCTTAATATTAAAACAAAACAATTATTCATTTAATTTGTCAGAGATTTAGTCAGTTAGCGGAAACATAAAAATCTGACACCCAGCATTTGTTAATTTTAATGCATTATCTAATTATCATGTATTTCTGACAATTTTTTGTTCTTAATATACAACAACAAAGTTTTAAATCCAGTAATTCATATGGCTTTTAAATTTTCATAAAATTCGGTATTTCTGGTCATTGAGATCTGATCCCCGCGCAGACAGTTAAAACATTTTTACAGGAACAATTTTTTTTTTTTTAAATGAACTGATGAAGGATATATAGTTTCACGGATAGAAACATTAAAAAAACATATAAAAACGTCTCTAAATTCGATTTATAGACTAATTTCTCTTCCACTTATTTATGAATTTACTTTCAATATATATATATATATATATATATTAAAGTTTGAGTGTATATTGCGGGTTGATTCTTTTTTAAAATCTTCAAGTGAAGACGTTCATGTCCTCTCACTAGTCTTATGAGTGGGTCAAATTGGAAAAGAAAGAACCTTATATTATTCAAGTGCTTTCAACCATTTCACTGGTCATCATTGGGGGTTGTGTGAGATCATTCGTTGCAGTGAGTTTTATATTTATTTATAGTGGCTTATATTTGTTTGGAGTATATTTTATCAATCATTGATGGGGTTGGTTCATTCTCTTAAGATAGGTGGTTAGTTATTGAATACTTTTAGTATGTTTATACTCGCGGTGAATGTTATTTTGTTTATAGTAGTTTATTTTTAAAATATTTTTTTTATTTATTGCTTTCAGGATTTGTAAACAGTTTTTCTTGTTATTCTATATATGATTTTTTTATTGTTAATTAGGATCTTTCTTACGTCTGGGGATTTAAGCTTGTCAGTGTCTTCATATATGTTTTGTCAGTAGGTGCTGTTTGGTGGCGCTTCTGTCAGAAAGGTGGTAGGTAAGGCGACGAGAGTGAGTGGTTGTTGTAAGTCCAATGTAGATAATAGGTGTTATTTCATTTTCCGAGAGACACTCTTGAAATGGACAGGTCAATTTATTCCCTACATTAGTTTGAGTTAGTACAATATGTATATATTTAAATGTATATGGTTGATTTTTTTTCGTTTTATGGCATATCAACTGATTTTGGTTATTTAAGGCCAAATCCTTTTTTTCCATGTATATTAAATATATATGATCCTAATTACCAACCCCTCCGCTCGGACAGGATATGACACAAGGTCAATTTTTAAGCGGAGTTTACAGGTTTGAATTCAGAGTTTTCCTTCTCCTAGACTAGTTGCCTCACCAAGGCTGAAGAGCCTAGTCTGTCCTACTATTTACCCATAGCTGGAGGGAGAATAATTTGATTCAAGGGGATTAGTGCTATGTGAAATGCAATCAGCCTCGTCAAGGGTTTGAACTCGTGTCGCCGTGTCCATTTCCTACGACGATAACCATTACACCACGGGCAATATATAAATATATATGATGTATAAACTCATTTTTAGATCATTTTAAAACGAGCCCGACATCATCATTTTATACACAGTTTAATGGTTTAGAGCATTTCTATCTATATATGATTAATCGTTTGTTACACATTTAAATAGTTTCAAGGGTTGTAATGTTACAGTAACAATGTAACATCAGTGTATAAATGTGAACACCTCCCTCTCAAGACCTCCCCCTTTTTCATATTGTCTCTCTCTCTTTTTTCTCACGGAAATCAAGTCAAAAACAACAACTGCTACTACCACCTCTCAATCATTGATCTACTCTGTCTCTTCCCTTTTCTGTCGTTTGTCTTTAGACGCTACCCGCTTTCATATTCATATTTATACACTCTTATCAATTTCCCCTTTCTGCTAAACTTTAGAAAAAAAAAATTTCTCAATTGAAAAAGTTCTTTGCAATGAATAAGAAGGAAATATTCTGAACTGGATCCGTTGTTTGCGTTTTTAGTATATTCACTGTTCCATGTATTTTTATCACACACACACACACACACACACATATATATATATATATATATATATATATATATATAGAAACAACTTTATTAATGATGGAAAAACACTATCCCAAAATGAATAACATATAAAAAAAAAAAATATCATTTTTAGATGTGATATTCACTTCAAATCCTTAGCTATGACGACCCAGTCCTTTTCGTTTGAAATGGATCAATTATGATGAAGATGACCATAAATTGAAAGACGGTCGATGTTTCTTGAGAATAAGGACCGTAGATATTGTATTCCTCGGGATACAACTATCATATAAACATAAGTTTACATCGTAACCAGTCAGCAGTCAGATGTATGTGCGCGTGCGCGCGTGAATGTGCGTGTGTGTGGGCGTGCGTGTGTATATTTCTTGAAAGGAAAGCTTCAGGATATATTTTGGCATTCGATGAACTCTAGGAACAACAATGACCTCGGATATGGAATCTGACTTCATCGGTTTTAAAATTTCTCAGCTCCAGAAGAAATTTTGTACCAGCTCTCAAATCTTTATCGCATTCGATTTAGCCGGAGGTGATATATTTTACTTTTTGATGAAATTCAAATAACCATAAATTAACTGTGAATTAAACCCAATTGTTGTCTATTTTGAATACAGAGGTCAAGGTTATATCCCTTCAATCAGATCCCTGGAAATTTAATTTTCGCTGTGATACACGTACTAAGTTCGTCATATTTATCCTTACTATCATGACATGATTTCAATATCGGCTGGGACTGTAGAATACACCAACTGCTTCCCTGCAGATGGATAGAAACCTCCCCCCATAAGTGTTCTGGATATACAACTAAACAATCTGATCGTGAAGTTCCAATGATGCTGGAGCTTTGGAGAATGCAGAACACCTCTTTATTGCCATCGCTTCCAGCTCCACTCTGGCCCGGAATAGTAGCACCTTATAGGGACATATTTATGGGTTAGAACTAACTGAATACTTATGCTAAACTGAAT
>OY757904.1:106829150-106831650 GCA_963585895.1 Sepioteuthis lessoniana
ACTAAATACTGGAAAGCCAGAAATAATTAGCCAAAACCAAACGCTAAATGATAATGGCAGAATCACCGCAAACACAACAACGAAAGTACTGACCCAAGAAGAAAAAATGAATGTTGAAATCATGAAAAGAATAATGTCTAAAAAGAAAGCCTGATTGCCTTCTTTCAGGGTGTAAGATTGGAGGACAGTCAAGTCCGAAATTGAAAAAGTATACAACCTATTGACAAATATCCCAACGATCATTACGAAAATAAATATAATTTATGCAGGAGCAAAATAAATCCGTGAAAACGTCGGGGTTACACTGAAAACAACAGAAAAAGGTCAAAACCCAGATTGGAAATCAGATTAGAATCGCAGATAAGAAAACTACGACAAGTAAAAAAAAAAAAAAAAAAACAGAACAGGAAGATATATTCGGACGAAGTCGTAAAAGAACGAAAACTAGAACGAAAAGTAACTCTCGAAGAGACTAATAAAAAAGTACTGGCGAAAGAAAGAAGACCAAAAAGATACAGAGACAGGACTAAACAATACAGACAAAACAGAACATATCAAAATAACGAAAGAAAATTCAAGCAGTAAGTAGGGGAAAAATGGGCGAAGACATACCAGCTACCGAATGAAAAATAGTCAAAACGATTTTGGAGCAAAATACTGAAAGGAACAAATCATAAAAAGCCAAATGGATAAATAACATGGAAACAGAGTTGCGAATGCTCGATGAAGACCCTAAGGTTGAAATACATCACGAAGCATTCAAGCCAACGCTAAAGTAAATACCAAACAGAAAAAAAAAAAACATGGCCAAGATGATATTCACGGATTTTGGTTTTAAAAATGTACCTCCGTTTTTGACAGACTGGCAAACGAAAAGAATAAATGCATTCAGAAGACTGAAATATCCAAACAGATGGTCAACGGGAAGACCACCTTAATCCAGAAAAACCTGCTCAAAGAAAGTGTCCCAAACAACAATAGATCCATAACGTGCCTACTGATGATGTGGAAAATTCTAACGGGAAAAAAAATTGGAAAGATATCTACTACTCTTTGATAAGCCACATATTTTTTTTCTCCGAGGAAGAGAAAGGGTGCTGCAAAGAGACAAGAGTTATAAGAAAACTACTCTATATATATCGACACATCCTTAACGTGACTAAAACGAGAATGAACAAGATAGATATTGCCTGGATTTACTACAAAAAGGCTTACAATATGGTCCCCAAAGCTGGACATTACACTCTCTCAAAATGAATTATAATACCCGACGAAGTCATAAAGGTTATCTAGAAAACCATTTGAAACCAGAGAGTGATATTGACTGCAGGAGGAGAAAGCTTAACTGAAGGAAAGATCCAGAGAGGACTATTCCATGGAGATGCACTATCACCATTTCTATTTCTAATAGCGATGATTACACTCAGTATCATTCTCAGGAAATGAACTGCCAGACACATACTTATTAAATTGCAAGAAAAGATCAACCACCTAATGAACATGGACGGTATAAAAGTGTTTCCCAAAAACGAAGAAGAATTGAAAACCCTATTACAGACCGTGAGAATATAGAGTTAAAGTATAGGAATGAAATGTAGCATAGAAAAATGCACCATGCTGTAAATGAAAAGAAGGAAATGACACATGACAGAGGAACGGAACTACCAAATCAAGAAAAAACCAGAGCGCTCGGAGAAAAGGAAACCTACAAATACTTGGGAATACTAGAAGCTGACACCATCAAACAAGTTAAGATGAAAGGAAAAAAAATAATAAGAGGATCTCAGGAGAACGAGAAAGCTACGTGAGACAAAACTATATTACTGGAATCTTATAAACGGGATAAATACCTGTGCTGTCCCCCTCGCAAGATTTTCAGGATCCTTGTTGAAGCTGACCGTATAAGACTTCAAACAAATCGACCAGAGAACAGGAATAGTAGTGACTATGCATGAGGCCAAGCATTCCAGCGATGACGTTGACAGAGTCTGTGTCAAGGAAAGGAGGAAGAGGACTAACCAGCATTGAAAACAGTGTTGACGCGTCGATACAACAATTAGAAGACTAAATAGAAAAGTGGGGAGGAGGAATGATTATTGCCACTAGAAACAATACTGACGATACGAAAATCAGCATAATTAATATAACAGGAAAACAAACAACGCGATGAATGTTTTAAGCGACTCACACGAGAAATCAACGCCATCACAACCAACCATATCAAAGCAAGAATTGATAAGACGCAACAAAACAGTAGATGTGGGTTATTTGGTGATAGTGACAAAACAGTCAATCATAATTAGGGAATGCAGCTAATTAGCACAGAAAAAAACATAAGACTGGACACATCTGTGTGGGAAAATTAATCTATTGAGAATTGTGCAAGAAATTTAAATTTGAGCATCTGAAAAAATGGTATATGCACAACCCAGAATATATCCTGGATAATGAGAAGCACAAACTTCTCTGGGATTCTGGGATACAAACGGGTGACCAAATC
>OY757904.1:106834150-106903695 GCA_963585895.1 Sepioteuthis lessoniana
AAAATCTGTAATTGATCCGTTGTGATGCAATTTGCAAGCATACAAATGTAAAACATTTTTTTAAAAAAAATCCACAAATATTTGGATTCTATGTTTTTCTATCTCATTGTGTATCCACCTCTCAAACACAAAAACACATATAGATATATACGTGTTTCCACAAGCCTATTGTTTTGAAATATCTTTGCAGAGTGTTTAATTCGAGACGGTATTTTCTTAAAATGAAAAAAAATAAATAATAATAATAAAATTGAGAATCCAACTTATGAAACATTTGTATGATTTTATTATTTTTAAAAAGTTAACGCTAGATATTTTGCGTAAATTTAATCTGAAAGGACCAATAATACGTGAAGATAAACAACGCTGATGAATAATTCAATTTCTAAATTGAGAGTTGGTTAAAATTTAATGTGTGTCATTTAGAAATGGTGATGCGGTTAACAGTGTGCAAAGCCGATACAATGAAATTTGTTCTAGGATTTTGAGGTTGGATCGGACATCTTTAGCTTCGCTATGCATTAACATTCTTTAGAAGTCATTAGTTCAACTTCCCCTCAACGGTAAGTAGATAGTATGACAATTGGGGTTTTCTAACGGATTAAATACTTCGCAACTAACATGTTTTTCACAAAAGTTTACGATTCAGTAAAAAATCTCTCTCTCTCTCTTTATATATATATATATATATATATATATATATATATATATATATATAAGTATGGTTGGTGACCACAGTGGAAAGTGTCCCAAAGGCTCCCTTTTCAATAGTTACTACTCCGAGGTATTGGGGAGGGCCCCTCTCATATATATATATATATATATATATATATGCTGATTGAAAAGTACATCCATATTTAAAAATATTTGTAATTAGTTTCTGAATGATTTTTTACAAGAAATGAATCTATAAGTATCTTCCAGGTGGCACATGTATCACACACACACACACACACACACACTAACAATCACATATACGACCACACACAAGAATATACAAATAAAATCCGCACACACACACGCAAGCACATATACACACAGAGATTGTTTATGTAATTCTAACCTAAATTATTTTTACAATATCTTTTTGATTTCTCCAAAGTCTTTCAGCCTTAAATGGCGGCATGAAACCAGTGGTCACAGAGATGCATCCATGCCATTCCTGAACAAGTCCTGGCAGCAACACCCCACAAGACACCAACTGTACGGCCACCTGCCCCCTATCACGAAAGCTATTCAAGTTAGAAGATCCAGACATGCAGGACACTGCTGGAGAAGTAGGGACGAACTCATAAGAGATGTACTCTTATGGATCCCCACACATGGCCCCGCAAAAGCAGGACGACCAGCACGAACATACATTCAGAGGCTATGTGAGGATACAGGATGTTGTCCTGAAGACCTACCTAGGGCGATGAACGATAGGGAGGAGTGGCGAGAGAGGGACAGGGATATCCGTGCTACCAGCGCGATATGATGATGATGATGATTACATTCTATAATAGTACTATCACAGTTATTGAGCACCCTCCAAATAATATCGCATTTGGTTTACACTCATAGTGAGATAGAGACAACCATAAATTGTTTTAGTGTTATGTATACGTATTGCCTCTAACTACTTTCACTTGCTCCAAAATCAAAGGATAAAAGATCATACTCCTAAAAAACAAGTACAGCGGGTGGATGGATTATTATTAGAATGCATTTAACGTGTTCATGAATTGATAAAATCACAAAATTAGAAAAGTAATCTGGTTTCAAGAGATAACGCAAAAATATGTCGGATATGAAAATATTAAGTCGAACAATAAACAAACAAACAAACCGAGAAACAAACAGCCAAATTGAAAGCTATAGAAATAATCCTTTAGATCCTTGCCAACCATTGTTTAGGAAAGCAAACTGAAGATCGGAGCAGACAAACTGCGTAGACCAGATCTTTACACTCATATGACCCTCCCGAAAAAAAAAAAAGAAAAGACTTGAAGTATTTTCTTAGAAAGGGACAAGTGACAAAGCAAATATTGAAACTGAATACGAAATAATAATTAAAATGTCAAATTAACCGCTTAACAAGGAAAAAATTGTATTTTAAGTCAATGTAAAATGAATGCAGGCTACTTCAGATTAAATCAAGAAATATATATATATATATATATATATATATATATATATATATATATATATATATATAAAGCAACTTGAAGAACTCTTGTATTAGAGATGGCTTATAAAAATATTACGTAAAGAAGTTTGGGAAAAATACCAGAAAAGTGTATCAAGAATAAACACATGCAACACAATGATGAAATAAAAATATTACAAGTACATAGATGAACATAAGAAACAAAAAAAGAGAAAAACTGGAGACAGACGAAGCCAAATTATTTTTATGCAAGCCATAAGAACTTGGTATAAAATACTATCGAAAAACAGTGTTTATCGAACTGCATATATATATATATATATATATATATATATATATATATATATACAAGTTATGTCTAGAAGACAAATATTACGTCGGTGTAAACTTATAATACTTTGCGAAACACACATCGTAAATAAAAGACTACTTGATCAAAAATGTTTGATAGACTCGATACAAAGATAAAGTATCTTTGTATCCAGTCTATCAGACATTTTTGAACAAATATTGACGAATTTGGTATTTTTCTTACTATATAAATAAATTGCTCTATCAGTGGGGCTTCGAACATACTGATCCTCCACGAAAAGTTGGTGTCCTGCGTGCAACAGCAAATGGTGTGAATAAAATTCTTGTGGTCAGGGTGGTGTTGATTACCCATTTATGGCCATGATCAACTCTGTTTCGTAATAGAGGTACCTGTTAGAGTCTTATTTATGGGTGACAAAAATATGTTTAAAAATTTTGAATGTTTGTTAGGATTAAATAGAAACATGTCTTAAGAAATAAGTACACAATAAACGTAAATATGAAAGTGCAATGAATACAATTCCTAACCTTTCAGCATAAAATACTGCTAGACAGATTTACATCCTGTTGAAATTAATTAATCAATCAATCAGATGAAGTAGAAGATTATATATATATATATATATATATATATATGTCTCTGTGTGTGTGTGTGTGTGTGTGTGTGTGTGTACGTGTGTATGTGTGTGTGTTTGAATGTGTATATAGATACACACACACACACACATATATATATATATATATATATATATATATATATATAAACTCATTTTCATATGTAGTAGCCACCGAGATTGATAGACATGTTCCTTTGGTTCATGAGAGCATAAATACCCTTCGCAAAATACGTTGGGCCGTCGTCATATCAAGATTTTTTTTAGCAAAAAGCAAGATAATAATTTCCAAATCCCAAATTCTTGTGCACGTTTTATAGACCATTATTCAAGTTTTACAGCTGTATCGCGAAGCTAAAGCCATCTTCCGTCAAAGCATTAGCACTTACAATATTGCCTTTCCTTGTCGACTAAACTTTACATTTGCAAGTTTTCATTGAAGTAGACTGAGGGTGAAATCTTCAATGTTTGACCAAGAATCCTGATCCTCTGGAGTCAGTGGTCAATGAAATCCTTTACGATAAAATTGGAGAGCATCTAATCAAGTCCAAAATCTATTGATTGACGGACAACTAATTTGACCTGACATTCTTCAAATATTAATTTAAACGTTTGTGCACCGATGGGACAGTAGTATCAATCTCGCTGAAAACTCAACTGAAAAATGGATATCTACTGCTAGTAACATATGCACACCGTCTTTTTTGTATACAAATAAACATGTTCGAATGCTATATGTTTGTCCCTTATTTTTTGGACACTCTTCGTTAATATATTGAATGGTAACATGTTCAAGAAAAATTCCTTTTTTGTCTGCACCATCGATCAAACTGAAACATTAATATGCTAATTAGTAGCAGTGTTATATATGTGCTCAAAAAAGAACAAAGCGATCATTGACTTGGTCAAGGATAATATTGACACTCTCTGACGATTGCTGCTGACTCATATTGAGCCAAAATTCATTGAATTGAAAGAAAAGCACGAGTAACATATCGACTATATCCCGAAAGAGGCACCGGTTTCAAAAGGGTGTTAAGACAGATAAATGCTGAGTGATCTGAAGTTGTAGTAAAATATATAGAGATTAAAAAGTGCAGAGAAAAGACGCACGGAGGGCTCCAAAAACATAGTTCGACAATGTGAGCAGAATTGCTTTCTCTCAACACAGTATGAACCCACTCAACTGACCACTTTACTATGCCTGGCTATATGGGATTAGCGCGAGTATACTTATATGGATTAGTATATGTGTGTACCTTATATTTTGAACACACTTTGTATATATATTGAATAGTACCAGTGTCGTAATATCATTATATATCAACCTGCCTATCTATACATAAATGGATGCATATCTATCTATATATCTATTTATTTATAGATAGATAGATAGATATGTCTTTGCTAGTCATGTGTTGATGTATTTCTCAAAAGGCCTGGACAGCTATCCACAGGATATCGGTTAGGCAGACCTGAAGGCAGACCTGAATGATAAAATAAAACGTAGTTTTTTCAAGCAACAATTGTGTCTATAACGCTATATGGATGCACTATATGAACGCTAACAAAACGTATGGGGAAAGATCTTGGTGGCAATTACGCAAGAATGCAACGAGCAATATTGAACAAGTCCTGGCGGTAACACCCCACAAAACAACAGCTGTACGGCCACCTACCACCCATCACGATAACTGTCAAAGTTAGACGAACTAGACATGGGGGACACTGCTGTCGAAGTAAGGATGAACTCATAATCGAGATAATCGTTTGGACCCCTTTCCATGGACGAGCAAAGGCAGGATGACCATCTTGAACCTGTGTACCGATAGAGGATATAGCCTTCAAGACCACCAAGGAGCATTGGACAATAGAGACAGGTGGCGAGAGAGAGTCAGGGAGATCCTTGCTGGCAGCGTGACATGAAATATATATATATATATATATATATATATATATATATGTGTGTGTGTGTGTGTGTGTGTGTATGTGTGTGTGTATATATATATATATATATATGTCTGTGGATGACTATATATATATATATGTGTGTGTGTGTGTGTGTGTATATATATATATATATATGTGTGTGTGTGTGTGTGTGTGTGTGTGTGTGTGTGTGTGTGTGTGTGCATATATTTATACAAGAGTATATATATATGTGCATATATGCATATATTCATAAATTCAAATTTCCCACCCAGAAGATAACACAATATTATTTCTATTTAAAATTTTCGTAATTACATATCTTAAATAATCCCCCCAAAACGCGTCCTTGAACCTAAAATATAATGATATTTGATTATAATATTTCTCATCCATTTAAATATATTTTCTTTCTGTTTTCTTCTTTTTACACCATATATGTATATATGTCTATACATGCATATATTTTTATACAATATATATGCGCATAAACATGAACATATATGCATGTATATGTGTATATGAATACGTATATACTTGCGTATACATATATGTATATCTAACTATTGTATATATAACAGTATATAGAGGAGTATATGAGTAACGTATATGTATATATGTGTGTATATGTATTTAAGTATATATAAATATGTATATATATGTGTATATAAATATATTCATATACATGTATATGTACGAGTCCCCTAAAGTTACGGGTGAACCTATCACGAAAATTATTGATGATCAACTCGATATCAAACTAGAACAGTTGACGTAAGAAGAAGTTCATACAGCTCCAACAAAAATTAAAAACATGAAATCTGCCGGTTTAGATGAAATACCTCCAGAAGTAAGGAAAACAAAGAAATTTAACGATATTCTGCTCCGATACTGCAACACCGCATTTAACCTGAACATAATAGAACTAACGCGAAATAAACCTTACTTCTATAGCAGCTAAGATTTAATATGCTCTGCTACTCAACCGCATTGAGGGGGTGTCCTCGTGGCGTAATTGTTAAAGTGATGGATTGCGGAATCGTAGTAAGCGAGTTCGTACTCCAGTCGCGCCATTACGTTCACTTTCGGCCAAATACTCTTGGGAAAGGTATGAACCCCCTTATCCTTCCAGCTATGGGTTAAATAGTACCATTACTGTTCTTCTAGGAGAATAGCTCTGGCATTAAATAACCTACAAAGGTTGATATGCCATTAAAGAAACCAAATCAACCTCATTGAAAATTCTTTGGAAAAAGCAAAAATGTTTTAGTAAGAATCAGTCCACAATATAACAAATTCTGACAACCCGTTGAATTTTAGTTGTTCGTGCAAAAAACCTCGAAGCTACACTCCTGTTTGTAGATTTCTCCAAGGGATTTGACTCCATAGATAGAGGGAGGTGTAGCAAATACTTCTAGCCTACGGACTACCCAGAGAGATCTTTGCAACCATACTGATGCTATATAAAAGCACGAAATTAAATGTACGCTCACCGGATGGAGACAAACTTCTTTGACGTCGTCGTTGGAGAGGTTCAAAGGGATACATTAGCACAATACCTGTTCATAATCTGCCAAGACTACGTACTTCGTACGTCGATTGATTTAATAAAAGAAAATGCACTTACATTGGAAAAGTCAAGAAGCAGACGAAATCTTACGGATGCAGACTACGCAGATAACATAGCACTTCTAATAAATACACCTGCACAGGCCGATTCCCAGTTACATAGTCTTGAGGAGATAACAGACGGCAAAGGTCTCCATGTGAACGGAGACAAAATGGAAAACGTGTGCCTTAATCAACCTGGCGATATCTCTACACAAAATGGTGGCTCTTTAAAGTGTATAGACAAGTTCACCTTCCTCGGAAGCAGCATGTCGTAGACCGAAAATGACATTAATTTGCGACTAGCGAAGACACGGACAACTATCGATTGGCTATCGGTTATATGGAAGTAAACCTTTTTAATAAAATATAAACCACTTTTTTTAAGCAGCGGACGTGCCCATAATACGGCATGAATGCACCACTTGGAAGCATAGAGATAAAGCATGAGGGCAATTGCACAAATCCTGGCAACAAAATCCCACAAAACAGCAGCTGTACAACCACCTATGACACATCTCGATTACCATCAAAACTACACGAATAAAACATGCAGGAGCAACAACAAACTCGTAAGCGACGTGCTCCAATGGACTCCTTCAAACGTATGCGCAATTGTAGGACGACCAGATAGAACTTATCTATCAGAGCTCTATAATGACACTGGATCTTGTCTGGTACACCTGCCAGAATCGAAGGATGATAGGGATGAATGGCAAGAGAGTGTTAGTAAAATCCCTGCGAACAGCAGAAGATGATGATGATGATGATGATATGTATATGTGTGTGCGGGTGTGGGTGGGTGAAAATGTACATGTGTATATGTAAATGTATATATGGAATGTATATGTATGTGCACACACACACACACACACACACACACACACACACACACACATATATATATATATATATATATATATATATATATATATATATATATTACTGTTTTCACATGTATTTATCTATTCATATTTCCTTATGTATATACATGTATATGTATAAAATTGCATATGTATATATATATATATATATATATATATATATATATATATATATATGCAACTATTTGTACATGCATATGTATATATCTGTATATTTTTGTATGAATATATATATGTGTATATATATACGTATTTATACAAATATATCCATATATATATATATATATATATATATATATATATATATATATACTTAACTATATATATATATATATATATATATATATACATATATATATATATATATATATTTATACATATTCGTCTATATATATATATATATATATATATATATGTATATGTTTCGATATATTTAGGTATGTATGTATACTTATATGCACGTATCTTTATATATATATATATATATATATATATATATATATATATGTGTGTGTGTGTGTGTGTGTGTGTGTGTGTGTGTGTGTGTGTGTGTGTGTGTGCTTGTATATTTTTGAGTGTGTATAAAAGTGTGCATATATATATAATTAGTCGTGATGTAATTGCTAAATTGCTTTCTTGAAACTTTGAAGTAAACGAGGATAAACTCCAGTCGTTAGGTTTATTCACTTTCGGATAAACACTGTTTGGGAAAGTATGAACGCCCTTATCTTTCTTACTATGTATTATCGTGTATCAGTGCTTTTCATGTAGAATGATGGCTTTGGCATTTAACAACCCATACTAATATGTAAAGCAACCCACTGACACCGTACAGCCATGCAAACACACACACACACATACACACGTATATATATATATATATATATATATATATATATATATATATATATATATTCGTATAATCGTTGTTTATAAAAATTAATCTGTATTAGTTGTAAGGAAAAGAATCATGTGTGTCGATAACTTCCTAACACTCTTTCCCTTCATCAATTTATAATCTTAGTCTGACATCTACGCCCTTATCGACACCGGTAGCGCAGTAAACATTAAGCAGGTCGAATGATCGAATACGTAAAATATAAAAACCATAACTACCAGGATAAGACACTAGTCCGAGTACATCAACATATAATAATGGTAATTCATCATCTTAGAAATTTAGACGAAACTTCATTGCAATTCGAAAAATGTGAAGTGACTTTGAGATTTCAAGGTAATAACTAAATGTCCTTTGCAAGGTGAGAAGCGATAATTATTATCGAAAGAGAAGGAACATCTGTTAAGGTGAGGAATAAAGCCAACAGGCTAAAATCGTTCAGAAGAAAGAATATAAAAGAAATAAAGAAAGAAGTAAAAATGGGAATAGAGAGAATACCACCATATGCCCATAAATTTCGGAAGCTTTAGAGTTTGACAGTTGTACTTGTGTGTATAATTAACGAAATTCTCTGAATGGTCACGATATTTCTGTCAAGATGAGCAGAATAAATCAGAAATTCAAAGAACTCTGAAAATGCTTGGCAAAGGTAGAAAAAAACATGTGCGTAGATTCGATGTGATTTTTGCACACAACGAAAATAAAATAAAATAAAATAAAATGAAAAAAAAAGAAAGAAAAAATTTACAAATAAAAACTCTTGGAGTTAAAGAATAAATACCACCGCAATCATCGTCATCATCATCATCATCATCATCATCATCATCATCATCATCAACAACAACAACAACAACATCAATAGCTCAATAACAATATTAATGATGGTAATAAAATTAACGTCAAACCTCGTTCCAGGAAAAATCTAACAATTCCCAAGAAGCAGAAATTCCTAGTACTCACCTGGAAAAAAAGAAACAAAAAAACATAATTAAAATAATGATTACAATATAACGGGGTAAAAATGTTCTTTTTAATAGCTGCAAGTAAGATATTATCAATTAAAGCAGATAAGCAGAACCCCCCCCACCCACCAAAAAAGAAGATACCCCGCCCCTAAAAAGAAAGAGAGAAACAAACAAACATCTTGAACAAGAAATGAATGGGGGGAAAAAAGCCAAAAAGTGGCAGTAATAATACAGTTGCCTGATAAATGGTACGATATTAAGTATGAGCTATAATCGGTATTTTACAAATTCGACTAACGTAACATGACTTTTCGCTAGCTGTAACAATAATTATAATGATAATGATAATAATTGTCGGAAAATGTTCTCTCTAACAGGCAAAGTTGTTACTTTCATCGCAATAGTAAGGGAAAACTGGAGCATGAATGTCGCATCAGGAGGACAATCCTTAGAATTGATGGAATTATGATCCAGTGTTCATTGAATATTACCAGTCATAAATGATGTGAAAACAAACAACGATTTAAGGAAATATGATTATACCTCGCCAGAGAACTTAGAAAGCAGAGTAACATCGGTTTGAAGCCGTTACTAATTGTGATTGGCACTTTTGGAACGATGCATAAAGGCCTAAAAAGCGGACTGGAAGAGTTAGAAATCGGGGCACGAATCGACACTATCCAGACGACAGCGTTGTTAAGATCGGCTAGAATACTCAGAAGAGTCCAGGAGATCTGAGGAAAATTGATGTCACTCAGACTCTAAGGAAATACCATAAGGTAACGCCAGTGTTAAAAAGTCAAAAGTAGTGAAATAACAATATTAATGAAGAAGAAGAAGAAGAAGAAGAAGAAGAAGAAGAAGAAGAAGAAGAAGAAGAAGAAGAAGAAGAGGAAGAAGAAGAAGAAGAAGAAGAAGTGATTAGCACTTTCGGAACGATGCATAAAGGCCTAAAAAGCGGACTGGAAGAGTTAGAAATCGGGGCACGAATCGACACTATCCAGACAACAGCATTGTCAGGATCAGGTGAAATACTCAGAAGTGTCCAGGAGACCTGTGTAGACTTAATGTCTCTCAGACTCTAACAAAATAACATAAGGTAGAGGTTACTACAAATTGATCTTTTTTAAAAAAAAGAAAACTTGATTTTCGGTGACTTGTAAAATCTGTTGGTGAATTATTGTTATATTTTAACTGAAGTGTGTCACTAATCGGCTTAATGGTTTTACCAGATGGAATTATCTCGAGCTAACTGAAGAATTGTTTAAATTTACCGCACCAAACTCAAAAATTTAGCAGCGTATAGAATAGACTTTGAATTCTGCCCCCTCCTCCTCTTCAAGCACTCCGGTTTATTTCCATCTGATGTATAAAACCAAGCACTCCCAACCAAAAACAAAACAACCCCCCCCAAACAAACGCAAAAACAGAATTTTCGAATAGGCTCTTCTAGAATGAGGTGTCATGCAATTCTTAGGAAATATATAAAAGAAACCCCTAACATTTACTTAGTAACTAGCAAATATCTGAAGGTGTACACAGACTAAATAATTCTTCAGAAACGCTCGTTAGGCAAAAGAACTTCGTAAAAATTGCTCTTTAAAAAAAAACACTTGATTTTCGATGTCTTGTAAAATCTTTTGGTGAATTATTGTAACATTTTAACTGAAGAGTGTCACTAATCGGCTAAACGTTTTTACCAGGTGCAATTATCTCGAGCTAACTGAAGAATTGTTTAAATTTACCTCGTCACCCTCTATATTGCCCAACGACTTTGTCAATTGATAGACGTTTTAGCCCGGTATTTCGCCGGAAAATCATCATTGAGAACTAGTTTAAGTATAAGATATTACCATTAAGGTGACATGGAAAATCTTTTAAGCAGTCCACTTTTTACCTTGGGAAGAATTTTTTTTTTCTGTGATCCGCTGTTTATGAACTGTTAATATGACTGTTCTCGGTCACATCTGTGCCAGGTGTGTAGTTAAAAAAAAACTCTGGGTCTGGTATAGCCACAATATACAACCCATGTTAAAATGTCCAATCTCAGTATTACAAAACGTGGGACCCAGGCAACAGGCTTGGGTGTCATGATCGGCAGATGCTCTCCTGATAGCCGGAGGTCGAGTTGAGACTATCCAATCTACAACATTGTTGAGGTCGAATGGAATGTTGAGTCCTGGAGACCCGAGGAGACTTGTAGTCACTAAGACTCCAGTGAAAGACCATCAAGTCACGTTGGGGTGAAAAACTCGCAAGGAATAATAACAATAATAATAATTATAATAATAACCTGGGAAAGGAAAAGGTTGATAGTACAAGTAGTGACACGATCCTGATGATCGCCGTAAGAGTTCTTTAGGGATACTAGATCTAAGTTCAAATCTAAACTATTGTGATAGTGAAACCTAAAAAATTACAAAAAATATCTGCCGTTTTGTCGTAATTTTACCTTAGCCGACCGTGAAGACGAACTACCAGATACAACTGTTGCAAATGTTCTTTTATTTCAAACCTTGAACCCAAATGAATTGGCTCAATGCAAAGAAAAAATCATCATCATTATCATTAAGGCTTGCCAACCGCACAGATTCCTTTGATTCTCTTTTGCTATGAATCTCTATCTTATGATTCTTTGCGAGACCTCAAGACACAACTCCGTGTTTTCACTAAGCTTATGAATGTAAGTTTTAACTGGTCAGCCAATAATGATGTGTCTATCTACTGAAGATATAGAAGAACGTCACTTTTGAGTAGGTCCTTATTTTACCTTAATTATGCAACATGTCCTACTCGTACAAGTGTGTAATACAGGAAACCATGGGATACAGCATGGTGAATATGAAGCAACGTGGATAAATTGCAAAGCGGGTCAACGACGCATTTGTTCCGATGATGGGTAGAAGAGTCTCATTGGGCAGGATTGAATAGTTCAGTCCGGAACCTACTGCTAATCATCGATAAGACTAGTGTATAATTGATGAAAAAAATAACCATCTTAGGTTTACCATGAGTCGAATTTAAATTGAAGAAGAAGAAGAAGAAGAAGAAGAAGAAGAAGAAGAAGAAGAAGAAGAAGAAGAAGAAGAAGAAGAAGAAGAAGAAGAAGAAAATTGTGATTGGTCTTTTTTTTACCTCCATACTGTGTCTTATCTTCAACTCTTTCTAACCCGCGGTTGTCTCTTCACAACATAGT
The DNA here is from genome assembly GCA_963585895.1 of Sepioteuthis lessoniana. Lineage (NCBI taxonomy): Eukaryota > Metazoa > Mollusca > Cephalopoda > Myopsida > Loliginidae > Sepioteuthis > Sepioteuthis lessoniana. The sequence goes on from OY757904.1 coordinate 106,846,706, forward strand.
AATTCTCTGGTCTTGATAAATAAAATGAAATAAAAAAAAACCTAATCACTGATTTCATGATGTCCTAGATTTCGTCCCGATTCCTTGCATCGATCAGCACTAACGTCATTAACTATTTATTTCTTGCTACACCAACGTACATCGTGCATGCAAAGTGAAAGAAAACTTGATTAAGTATAATAACAGTTTCAATTAGCCTCTAAGAGGTCCGTGTCCTGTCAATAATGCGGTAGACAAGAGGAGAAAACAATATATCAGATAAGCTAATTCCGTTTGATATAGCCATCAGAAACAGAAGAATTGATTTAAAAAGATCAGGAGATTACAACAGGCACAAAGCATCGATCAAAATACAAAAAAAAAAAAGCAAAAGAAAGAAAGAAAGAAAAAGTAAAACAATTTTCCTAATGATTACACCCGAAGATAGGATTTGCTATCTTATTGAATTATGATTGTCATTCTATACGATGTCAGTCTTTTTTGTTCTGTCTGGCTTTTAGAATGTATAAGCTGTAAGCATTAGTTTTCACTTTTTGCATCCGGCATAACTGTTCTATCATCTACAGTACCTCCCATGAATAATTACACCCCAAACAAATAAACCGCCTTTTCTTAACTTGAAGACAACAACGCCTCAATTGCAGAAATGCAATGCCCCTAACTCTGACCTCCACAATTTGGTGTCGTTGACGTTTAGAATACAGTTGTGATTATAATAAAACATTAAAAAATGAATCAATTCTCACCATGAAATAAACCATTAAAAGTTGATATGAAATAAACCAAGCCAAACCAAACCAAACCAAACCATATAATTATATATCTTTGCAAATTATTTGTGTTAAGGATAATTTCTTAAAAACAATTGTTTACATATACTTATTTCACTCCTTGCAATTTATTCACATTGTAACCAGTTGGCAGTCTTACAAACAAGTGTTAATTTCTCATTGGTGTTTAAGAGACAGCAAGTCTCCTTTACTTTTCTCTGTTCTGACCGATCTCAATTTTGGATGGCTTTCCAAGTTCTCCAGTCCTTGTATCAATCTTTTGGTGAGTGTACAAAGAGAAGCAATTACAATTGTATCAACGTCATTTGCATGTTCCACGCTATTTTTTAAAATTCTCTAGCAAGCTCATAGTATTCATCTTTCTTTTCGGTTTCTTTCAATTTTACTCTGTGGTTAGCCGCAACCACAAAGTCCACCATTCTTCAAAATCTTATTTTTTGTTGACTATTATAAGCCAGGTCGTCAGGCTGAGATTAGGTGATCCGTTTATATCTCAAAATCCAATAGAGTTGGCGCGTCTCATTCTCATAGACTGATTCTGGGTTGTGCATATACTATTTGTTCATATGATCAATTTTAAACTTTTTGCACATTTCCCTGTGGATCACCTTTCTTACCCAGTCGTGCCCAGTTTTATACTCTTTCTGTGCTAGTTTGCTGTATTCGCGTATTTTGTGATTGATCGTTTTGTTTCAATCACCATATTACCAATATCTAGTGTTTTGTTGTGTCTTAGCTATGCTTTCGTTGATATGGTTGGTCCTTATGGCATTGTTTTGGAAGTGATTCAGTTTCTCTTTTAAGATTTCCCTTTCTTTGCCATGTCCAAGTTTTCTCGTGAGATACGTCACTTGTTTGTCTCTTAAAACGTTCAAGGTGTTGTTTTCTTCACATTTTGGTTTTCTTATGATTTCCATTCTATTGGTCCTCGTGTCGTCAGTATTGTTTCTGGTGGCTATCATCGGTCTTCCTCTGCGCTTTTTTTTTTGTAGTCTCCGATTCATTGTATCGATCAGTCAACGCTAACTTCAATGCTGGTAAGTCCTCGTCCTCATATTTTTCTTGACTGATATAATCTTTAAACGTCTTCTCAGTGATGTAAGGCCTTGTGCATGGTCATTAGTTTTCTTGATCTCTGGTCCATTTTAAAAAGTTTTTCCATGGTCCTGAATACCTTAAGAGACAGACACCCCAGGTTTTTATTCTTTTGATTCGGTTCCTGCTACATGGTGTGGTTTCAGTAGCTTTCTATTTCCCCCCGAGATATTGTTTTTTAATTTTATCTTTCATCTCCACTTGGTGATGATATCCACTTCCATTATTTTTTTTCACTTCTTGAGAATTTTCATTAACACTGTTATCCTTTGGATTTCATTGGAAAATGAGTAGAAGAAAGTCTATTTATATCTTCAGAACTCTTTCCAGCATTCTAGCCGATCTTTTTTCCAATGCTTTGGGATTCATTCCAAATTCACCGACTACAACTAGTATCACTGTATCCCTCTTTTTCCTCAGCTTTTTCACTTCCCTAGCAAGGTGATCATAATTCTTTGTATTATTATTATGACTAATATTATATTCTAAATCATAAAATCACTTTAAAACACAGACTCCGGTATTAAATAACAGATAACAACGACCTAATAATCAGAAATAAAATTAAACTATATCTGTAACATGAAATAAAAATCAATATTTTTTCTTTTGGATTGCTACGTATTCATGTTTTCGGTAACTCTATTTCAATTCTGTAGAATAAGTTTGCGAAGAATAGGAAATAATATCCGTTTTGAATTTTCAATACTCAACTAGAAGGAATACAATCCCAGAAATTTTGGTTAAGATGTTGCATTTATATTTGTGACTGATCGTGATTTATTGGCTTTTCATGGGAAGAAATCGAGACACAAAATCTTCTCAATAATCATTCTCAGTCAGGATAGAGGTTCTCAGTTTAAAATAGGATAACTATCTTGATGGCACCCAATATCCATTTTGGGGCATCCTGTACACCACTGAACTCCTCTAAAGGTTTTATTTCAAAGGTACGAGCTTTTTATTTGTCTACGTTTGATGACATCGGACTCATACCATCATATACCTGCTGCCTGTGTAGTCACAGTGTTTGGCAACATCGACATGACATGTAATATAATAAACATTCCAAATCAGTTTTTAGAATTATTCATGCAAGACATCAAACCAAAATAGAAAGATGCGTGTGTAAATGTGTGCATTCGTATATTTAACTAATACATATATATCGGTATAAACACATACACTCACTCCGATAAACATACATACATACATACATCCATACATACATACATATTCCACTGTTGAAGTTTGGCAGAGAAAAACATCTTCAAATCATTGCTCAATTGATTTCGTCACTCATCTTCTTTGAAAGCGGCTGAAAGAATTAAAAATTTCCCAGTTACACGTGAACAGTGGATTAAATAGTGTCGCAACTGTTACGTTGTAGAATTCACATATTAAAAATACATTTGATTTAGGTTTCTTTGCTTAATGGCATATCAACCTTTGGAGGTTATTTAATGCTAATGCCATTCTCCCAGAAGAACAGTTGTGGTACTATTTAACCCATAAATGGGAGGATAAGGGGGTTCATACCTTTTCCAAGGATATTTGCCCGAAAGTGAACGTAATAGCGCGACTGGAATACGAACTCGCGTACTACGATTCCGCAGTCCATCGCTTTAACCATTACATTTTTGGGATAAGAATTTATCCGAACCTGTTCTTTTCTTAAGGACAATTAAACGGTCTGTGCTTTTCCCTTGCTAGTGAGACAATGTATGAGATCATGTGATACTTAGAATTTTGAATTCCCTGAGGCTAACACAAACTTACTACATTTGACCTTGGGCTGCATTAAAACAAACTTGCTTGACGTAAACAGGAAACCTTGCTTGTAAATGTGTTAGATGACATCAAAGTGATACAGTTTTAATGTATAAAAATAATCTATATTACAGCTTAATCGACTTGAGGGTTCCTTTGTAGTAAAAACTAAAACTAAGGGACACAATTTTAAAACCTAATATTTGTTAGAAATAACAACTGTGAAAGACTGAAATTTTTACAACTGGTAGTCGTTAACGTCCATAATAACATACTAAAATTTGAATCATTTGCAAAGGACAGAAAAAGAATTATAACAATTATTTATTTATTTTTAAAATAGGATCGTCCAAACGTAAGGGACAAAATTGAGAAAAACAATGTAAACAGTATGCTATATTCAATTTTTTTGAATTCCTCTGAAGAATAAGTCTTACTTAGTCATTTGTAAACGTTGCATCAGCCGGCACCATGGCGAAACGCCAAAAACATGAGTACTCTATGAGACAAGCTATTGTGAAGCTACACAAGGAAAAGTACACCATTAGAGAGATTTCAGAGAAAGTGAAACGTTCCAAGAGTGTTGTAGGCAGGGTTGTTAAATCTTACAATGATACTGGCAAAATAGTTAGTGCTTTTAAAACCGGCAGACCCCGCAAAACTTCGACAAGAGAAGATCGAATAATGCAGCGTATGTCAATAAAAGACCGTTTTTAAGTCTTGCACAGAAATTAAAAAGGGTTATGAATAGTACCTTATGCGTTAATGTGTCAAGACAGACTGTTTCTAGACGACTGCAAGAAATAGGGCTGTTTAATCGAACCCCAAGGAAGAAACCACTCGTTAGTTCGAAGAATAAGAAGAAGAGATTAGAGTTTGCAAACAGGTATGTAATTTGGACATATGAAAATTGGGCAAAAGTATTTTTCAGTGATGAAACCAAGTTTAATTTATATGGAAATGGTGGAAAAAACAATGTAAAGAGACGTATTGGTGAAAGATTAAGTGCAAAGTGTACTAAGAAAACTGTCAAATTTGGGTGCGGAAGCGTCGTGGTATTTGGAATGTTTTCTAGCCAAGGTACAACGCCTCTTGTCCGGTTACAAACTCGTGTAAACGCGCAGATCTATAAAAACATTGTTCAAGATAATGTGCCAATTATACAGAATTCAGTTTTCGATAGGGCTACCTTTATGGAAAATTATGCCCCATGTCACAAGGCAAAGGTGGTAATGAGTTATCTTAGCGAGCAAGATTTCGAAATTATGGATTGGCCACCGCAAAGTCCTGACTTAAATCCAATACAAAATCTTTAAAAGACCATAGGGGTGAAAGTTATGGAAAGAAATCCCACTAACATAGAGGATTTGTGGGTGAAGCTTCAAGAAGAATGGTCTAAAATTAGTATAGAGGATTGTCAAGAATTAATTAGTTCTTGTAGTCGAAGATTTGCAGCTGTCATTTAGAGCAAGGGCTCATTTCCTAAATATTGATTGTACATGTATTTTTATTGTTTTTTGGCTGTTTACATTGTTTTTCTCAATTTTTTTCCTTATTTTTGGACGTTCCAAATTGGAAAATAAATAAATAATTGTTATAATTCTTTTTCTATCCTTTGGAAATGATTCAAATTTTAGTATGTTATTATGGACGATAACGACTACCAGTTGTGAAAATTTTAGCTTTTCACATTTGTTATTTCTAACAAATATTAGGTTTTAAAATGTTGTCCCTTAGTTTTAGACGCTACTGCATATATATAACATTGGTAACTAATCACGTCAAACAAAAAAATCGATATAAAAAGATTTTAAGGATCATTAAACAGATTTTTATCACACTAGAAGACAGCATAACTACTCTCACACAGTAACACACACCTACCCCCCTATATATATATATATATATATATATATATATATATATATATATATATATATATATATATATATAGCATAATTATTAAGAAGTAGACTTATATTGATCACGACAGACGTGTGATAGAATGTTTAAAATGGTTAGATAGGAACATAATGATATAGACGGATAGATTAATAGATAGATTGACTGGTGTTGTATATATATATATGTATATATATATTAGGAAAAAATTATAAATACATTTTAGAACGCAATTAACATCTCAAGTATTCGAAACTGAAGACCAGTAACGGAAATAGAGTGTTTAAAACTTTCTCATCTTTTTCCGTTTCATATAACATTTCATATAACATGATGAAGTTTTAATGTTTTCATAATAAAAGAGTGAGACTTTTAATGTTGGCAAATAATTTCAACAATAAATTTATTCTTTAATAAACTCGCGTTTTTTCCCCATTAGTACATTTACACACACACACACACACACACACACATATATATATATATATATATATATATACACGCACTTACTCAATAGTTTTCAAAACATACACTATTATAAATAGATACACTCACTCTCATTGGATTCCTTCACATACACGGAAAATACATACATATATACACATGAACACATTAGAAATGAAGAAAAAGAAAAGAAATCACGCATGCATGCATATACTTGACATAAGAAGAGGAACTAAAAAAAGAAGAGTAAAGTACGTCTAAGATCATGGCTAACATTGCAAAAAACAACTTCACTAGGAGAGCTATAAATATTTCATCTGGAATTAACTAGAATTGACCAGAAAAAAACCTATGACCAATCTTTATGAAAAGAAAAAAAAAGATATGTTTATATATATATAACTTGCTTAAAATTAACTGAAACTTCCAGAAAAAAATATATATGCATACGATGTAATAAAAAATAATCTTAAATGCCAAAGCTGACATCAGTTGCTGATTTTGTCATTCTTAGGAGTTTGGTCGATGGGGACTAGAATACTTGGCTGTATCTGCCTCTCACCCACCGGAGGATTGAGCACAACGGCGAACGAATTAACAGTTGCCACTCACGTAATGCAAAGCTTTTCTAATGAATTGAACGCTTCGGTATCCAATGGCGCAAAATGTAAGCAAAAGAAAGTTAATACAAATGCCTTAATTCCCGAGCTGGCGTTGAGTTGCAGGCTTGACTTAGTGGTATGTCAACAGCCTGGCGTAAGTTAGGTGGGTTTAGATCCCGGCTTGGAGCGTCTGAAGAGTTGTGATACAATTAAACAGTGTGTTTGTGGATGAATATATATATATATATATATATATATATATATATATATATATATATATATATATATATTCTTCCAAATCTATATGCAGACTCATGAACATACGTAACCAATAACAAGTATTTATCTAACAAACGAGAAAATACCACGAGATAGTGTGATGTGATGGGGTATTTTTTCATCGCATTCGTGGGAGTAACGTGTGTGGTGGTTTTCATCTCCACTCAAATTATCATGCTACCGCTTGTCATTTTACGAAGTATCGGCATGATAGTTTAATCCAGGTTCATGCTTTAAGGAGAGACGGATTCATGCCTTTCATCAAGTTGAAAGAGAATATAATCCATCTCAGTTAGAAGTTAAGCTTGTTTCGCCGATCCTTGTTTTCGTGCTGTTAACCGCCAGATGTGCACGCCGTTTCATATACTCGTATATGCTCACATAAATATAAACGACTTTAATGAACAGATGCATATGGCTTCTCCCAAAATAATCACGAAAAACTGGATTAAGAGGCGGTTGCTTTCAATGATTTACTGACCACTCTGCCCACTGAAACTAACAGACACGAACAGCAATGGAAATAAAAGATACGGATTAGATGTCATTACAGAAGACTAGACTCCAAGGTTTTGGCTACTGGGGCAAATGCGTTTTAGACTAAATCGAATATGCTGCTTCCGCATCCTTGTTTAGATTTGTTATAGCACGGCAGGATTTAGTACAATCTACAGCATAAGCCATTGGTAAACCTGAAAAAAGTTTTTCCTTCCCACCTTCAGATCAAACTTGGCCTCATGAAGAAGTTTGTAGCGTGATAGTTGCCGTTGTAGTAAATAGAGAAGGAGGAGGCGCACTCTGGATTCAAATTCTGCTTAAAAACTGATCCCCTGTCACATTCTGCACTTGAAAGCGACACAGTGAACGTTAGAAATGAAATCAGTGACCCGATTTACATTGCTGAATGAGGCTGCAAGTTACTTTGGGCTACTGCCATAGAGAAAGGCATAAATCTTTCTATTCTGACTCGAACTATTTGCACATTGTACAGTAAACTTGGTTGCTAAGATCACTATAAGAAATAAATGATTCAAGCTAGTTTCCCATAGTTTAAAAATTGACCTTGTGTCGCGTACTACTCATGACTGAGGCGCTTTAGATTCCAGTACCGAAAACAAGTTAGTGCATAAAAATTGCTGTGAAACTGAAAACAAGCATTTACATTAAACTAATGACAAGAATATTTATAGCAGAGAATAAGGGAAAATAGGTTCTTCTGTCCATTGCCAATCTATGAAGTCGTTCAGTGCGAGATTGAGAAAGTTTTAGACATAGCACCCTTCATCTGTGGGAGGCATCCCTTAATATAAAAGGACACGGTCACTTGGAGAGTCTGAACGTGTTAGTCAGACAGTAAGGTTTGTAGGTGATGCTTTTTGGTTCAGAGAGACAGTGAGTGGGGGTGATATTGTGAAGATGTGTCGTCAAAAAAAAAATGTAGTATTATACCTACGAGTAAAATCTTGTCATCTCTACGCAAGAGATGCGAAAAAACAGGGAAAAATTTAACTGATAAAAAGAAAAAATATATATTCGTTGCATTACTTTACTGACTTCTCTTTACTCAGACAAGCACTCTACATCATAAGAAGCAAGAACCACTTTCCTCTTAAAAACAAATCCTAATTATCTCTTGCGGTTATTTTGCTAAATATCCAAGTAGAAAACCATTATTGCTTAAGTTTTTTTAATAGTACAACTCCCTCAAAACCCATCGCATTCTTTTCCATTATATCAGACAGAAAGTTCAGAGGTAAACATATTTCACTTGAGTTGCCGGCATCCTATTCATTCATACTTATTGTGTAAAACATTCTCGTGTCACTAAGAGCAGAAAACAATGTTGATTTAATAAACAACACGCTGTCTATCAACGAATGGGGTACAAGATATCTTTCGAAATGCATTTCTTGCATTCTCATATTGATTTTTCAAAAGGAGTTGTGTGCCATAAGCGATGAGCATAGCGAATGAAGAGACGTTTTACCTGGACATATCTAAAATGGAAACGAGCCATCAAAGAGAGTGCAATATAAATTTGATGGGTACTTACTGATCACTGAATAGTACAAAGTACTACCGCAAGTGTTGTGCTGTAAGAATTTTTAATGATGCTATATCTGTTTGGTTATTTACCAGTATCCTCTATATTCTCCTTGTAGATAAGTATATTTTCTGTAGATATGCAACAGAGGGAAACAATATAGTATTATTATGATAAAAATGGAATGGTTTTAGGTTTGTGATAGCGTTAGCTGTCTGGGAACAAGATCCAGGAAGAGTACATGCAATGGACCCTCTGATGAAATGGTAAAGGTCGACGTAGATTATATATATATATATATATATATATATATATATATATATATATATATATTATTTGATTTTCATAACTATTTATATAACTCTTTCAGTTTGAAAAAAATCAGATAATGCAATTTGTACATAAAAAAGAAAGCAATTAAAAACTGATATCTGGAAAAAAATATATGAAAACGAAAAGACTGAATCGCCCGTACTGCATGAAAATAATCAATCAGTACTACAATGACTTTCCTAAAGAAAAAAAAAAAAAACACACTCATAGAGTTACCTAAACTAATACATAAAAAGGCTCAATCCACTAGAGAAATTCTAGAATATCTCAAAAAATCAGGAACTACCAACCGAGGGTTCACCTAATGGATTTTTTGGGATAATTCTAAAGATCGGTTTAGTGAAATATTGGTAGGTAGTTTTTGGCTTTTTTTAGGTATAATATATGTATATATTAATTAAGTAATTTATGTTTTTTTAACTATTCTATTATTATGATGGACTGAAAAACCAGTATGCCACAGTTTACCCATAAAATGAAATATTACACAAACTAGTATCCGGGGAAAATTCCATAAAAAAGGAAAGACTAAAAGCACACGTATTACTTGAAAAAAAAACATCAACCAACAATACATGCCTATCCAAAAAAAAAGGCATATATATATATATATATATATAATCAATATCATACGAGCACTTTTAGCACCAATAGAAGAAGAGCGTGAAGAAAGAGGTCGACTCTGTCGTACACAATAGATTGACAACATCTATTTTTGGCATATTGCGTAGGATTCGAATAAGCTTAATCGTTGATCTACGTAAAAACACAGTGCGTTACTAGGTATGATTAGAAGCTTATAGATCTGAGATCAAACTGAGACCATGGATCTGACTGGATAGTTTCATTTTATGTGACCCACAACTGATCCAGAGATTAGAAAAAGTCAGCGAAAACTTTATAAATTGGTCTTGAATCATCGATCTGCTCGCGTGTACGAATATTTCAGTGTGTATATTTTTCCACCGTCGTCCTTTGAACCACTCGGCGTATGTACATCGGGTAGATTGTAAGAAGTCGTCATAGAAAAATAGAACTAAGATGTGCTCAAGAAATAACTTGTTGCCTCTAATTTCTCCTGTCAATTAATGTCACTTGGTCCCCAACGAAAGGGAGGAAATGGACTACAATAAAGCGCTGGAGATTGGAAGGTCAATGACTGACGTCTCAAGTAAAGAGACGACGATTTTAAAAAATAAACCTCATTAAGTCACATTCCTTGAATGTATTTTCGTCAGCCTATGAAGTTTTGATCAAATCCTTATATATATATATATATATATATATATATATATATATGTGTGTGTGTGTGTGTGCGTGTGTGTGTGTTTATGTACATATAGGTGTGTAGGTATATATATACAATGATCTTCCTTGACTTGTACCATATCATCAGAGAGATGTTTACGTATGCAACCCCTTCACTGGCTTGCCCAGTCAGCTGGGGCTGTAGAATACACTGACTACTTCTTTGCAGAGACGTATGACCCCCTTGAACGAGTGATAGCACATGAGAAGGGTCTTATCTATGGGTTCAATAAAACTAAACCACGGTTTCTTGAGTTTACTGTTTTTTGCATTTAAACTGCGTATTTATGCTAAACTGAATTGTTTAAAATAGAACTGTTTTGACATCTAAACTGTATAATTATGCTATACTGAATTATCTGAAATAAAACTGTTTTGGAATTTAAATTTATGTATTGCCCAGGCGGCTGAGACTGTAGAATACACTGACTTCACCTCTGGAGAGGAGTAAGACCCCACCAATACGTGTCCTGGATATGACATTAAACAATTGGTTGGCGGGCTTTCAATAATGCTGGAGCTATGCGGAATGCGGAATACCCCTTCATTGTCATTGTTTCTAGGTCGTCTCTGGTCCAGAATGAGAGTACCTGATATGGCCGTATCTATGGGTAAAATTGAAACTAACTGCATACTTATGTTAAACTGGATTGTCTGAATTAGAACTGTTTGACTAAACTATAGCCTGAAATATAAACGTTTTTGAAAATTAAACTGTACTTACATTTAAACATTATGCTAGACAAAATGGTTTGAAATGGAACTGTTTTTGACATTGAAGCTGTACGTATACTAAACTGAATAGTTTAATATATAACTGTTCTGCCATTTAACTGTGTTTAAAAAAATCTGTACTTATACTAAACTGAATTAGCTGAATTAGAACTGTTTGAATAAACTGAATTGCTTGAAATAGAAATGTTTTAACAATTAAACTGTGTACTTATGCTAAAAATGGATCTGGCGTTAAATAACCTACCAATTTTGATTTGCCACAAAAGCCAAACAAACAATTATCCTTCATTGGCAGCCAATGAAAAGTCAAACCTTCAGCTACTTGTTTACAGTTATCTCAATGCTTTATAAAAATTGTATACTGTATATCTTTTTTAAAAATCATTCAAGGAAGGATATATATATATATATATATATATATATATATATATATATATATATCCAGAACAGGACGCATCCTTCTGAAATTTCATTCACACAACAGTATACTTTTTCTAGTAAGGAATTTAAATTCCTGCTTATATTCAGCCAGGACCATCTGGCATTCATGCTGAGTGGGGAATAGAAAATTGAATGTTGCCAGGTCCAAGTGAGCTTTCACTCAGATTATATCTAGTTTCCAGGGTTGCGTTCATTGCTTGGCGCCTGAAGCGCCTCAATAGGAGAGTGCCTTTTTCTAGTCATTTTTGAGTCACAATTTGTTCGTGACTCTCCACAATAAGCCAACCTTATGTTTTATATTGACTCGGTGAGAAGTCGGTTTTATGTCTTCTCTTTCTGTCAGGAACTCTTTCGTGTTGACCATTATTGAAATGCTCCTGAAAATGCTCCTGCATTGTAATGATTGAGTTAATATTTTTTATAAATAAATTTCTACCTCAAGTGCATGATGTTCAAAACATCAAACAGTCTATTGGCCTAATGAGTAGAGTACTTGCCAATGGTCTGTGAAATCGGGGTTCAATACCAGGTCGAGTCCTACCAAAGACTCAAAATTGGTATTTAATGCCTTCTTGTTTTACACTCAGCATTTTAAGGTAAGGATCAAGGGTAGAGTGGGGCAATTCAGGGAATGGAGTTGCGCCCTCCCCTACACCTCGTTGTGGTAGCTATTGAAAAGGGAGCCTTAGGGTCAACCTCGACTCAGGTCGGGATCTTACTTATAGCCACTAAAATGGCATGGGTTCTGCTGTTCAAAGTCATCCCTGTCATTCACTCACTATACGCGTGCCTACGTCGCAACAATTTTCAAGTTGGGAGATTATTCTGTTACAACGAGATAAAACATAACGAAATAATAATGTATATGCTTTTATTGAGAAGCAGACAGTAAAAAAAAAAGAAGCTGACTAATTGTAATAAATCAGCGTCTGAGTTAGTCGAGTCGTTAAAAGAATTATTTGTAATAATTCAAGCCAGAAAATGTGTTAACATCATTTGTAAGACAAAGAAGCGGGAAAATAGCAGACGACTGAACAACACATATTTTCAGCTGGCTATCGACCGTCTTACATAGTGTTTTTTTTTATTATTATACGCGGAGTAATTTTACAAATCTGCTTGAAGATTTCTTCGTGAGATGAGAAGATTTTTAAGATATTTAAGACTTCACATTGCACACATCAACAACAATCTACATTGAAGCTTCTAACTAGCATAATGCTCGTCATTAAAGGTCAAAGTTATTTCCGTACAGAATGATAACACTGATTCGGAACATTGCATAAACATAGTTCATCTGTCGTAGTGCCGGATGAAGGTTGAAGGGGTACCATTGACGGAATATTTTTCAAATCTAACGAATCAGCGGAAACGGAAAATAAATAAATCAATAAAGATTATGTTGTCTGAAAATAATGTTAATGTTTTGCAATGGCCAAGTCCGTCCCCGAATTTGAATCCAATTAGAAACTTGTGGCGATTTTTGAAAATTCAGTTCTGAAAAAGAGCACTAGCAAACATCTATAATCTGAAGACAATATGTCAGGAAGAATGGTACAAAATACCTACGAATTATTGTTAGAAATTAATTGAGAAGAAATAAGTGGATATTAAAGTGAATAAAGGGTATTCTACAAAGTATCAAATGAAGATTATGCGTTATTTTTATGCTGTACGATTACTTTTTTCACTCATGAAAATGAATAAATGGCATAAATATCTGTAAAATTAATTGTAACTAAAGTTTACATACGCACATTAGCAAAATATATCCTTATACAATAAATGTATATAAAAAATTTGTTCAGGCTATGCAGGAAATTTAAAAAATAAAAATTTTCAAATGTACGAATATTCATTTCACGCAACTATATATATATATATATATATATATATATATATATATAATACAATTAAAATAGTGTAGACACAGAGTCAACAGCATTTCGTGACTAATTGTTTCTCGCCTATGTGATGATAAGACCAAGCCCTTGGTTTATTTTTTCAGCTAATTCAACTTTGGCATCAGTTAAAAAATGTTAGTTCTTTCAAAGTCTCTTTTCACCATTGCTAATTCACTTAAATATAGTTCTCTCTAAAATTTCATTTTTATTTTATTTTTCAACATGGTCACCATTCAATTGTAGACATTTTTTTCAGAAAGTTCACATTTTTCATTTACTTCACTGGGAAGGATTTTGGCTTATTCTTTAAATACATGCTGTGTAAAGTACAAATAAGTCTTTTTTAAAAATTTAAATCGATCTAATATTTTATTACTATTTTAGATAAAAGTTCATTTATTGATTGATTTTAACGACGTTTCGAGGTGTTCGATGTTATTTTATGTAAAGAGGTTTGGTGATTGCATTCAATGTAAGTTGATATACACGTTTTTGTGTAGCTGTTTCTAAAAGGTATTTTGTGCACGCTGTTAGATTGAATAGGGATATTTTTTAAGCCAATACCTTGATCCTCTGTTTGTTTTGGTTTCATTTTATGACATTTCAAGCAATGTCGTTTATTTAATGCCGAAACCTTTTTATACATATATATCAAATGTTGTGATTAATATTTTGAAACGAGCCTGAACTCATTTTTTTCACACAGTTTAACTTACATCTAATACGAATATACAGTTAAATGTAAAAACTGATCTATTTCAAACAATTCAGTCCCGCTAAAGTTCACTGATTTTTATTTACACTCAATTAGTCATTTTTTTTTTAAATACAGTTTTTGTTTACCCACCGTTAAATGTAAAAATCAGTTCTATTTGTATCAGTTTTGTTAAGCGGAAGTATACGGTTTAGTTCTATTTGACCCATAACTAGAACCCTATAATGTGCAACCGCACAGAACAAAAGTGGACCAGGGAGCAATTGCAATGAAAAGCCACTCACCATTTCTCAAATCTCCAGCATTACTGAAACTGCATAATCACATTCTTTAGTGTCATAAACAGGACACTCAGTGGGGGTGTATTGTCATTCTGCTGTCGGTGTATTCTACAGCCACTGCCGGCTTGGCCTATTTGATCCACAGATGGGACCCTAACACATTCTGAGATTGCCAGAGCAAATAAGGGATATAATGGCAATGAAGGGGTACTCCATACTCCCCAGATTAATGTCATGCTCAGAGCATAGCTTTTTGTGACGGGGATACTTCTTATATATCTGCAGAAGATTATGTTCACATATTCTAAAACCCACCGACTAGGCTAAGATTTAGATTGAAGATGTTGGCCCTTAACGTCACCTTTTAACATTGCTAATGTGCTCTTTTTCCTAAATATGTGCATGGTTATCATCACGGGTTAATTTTACTCGAGGAAACCAACGAGTTAGAAGATCATTTCGTACCCTGTAAAATAGAAAGTCGATGACAATGTTTTTCTTTTCATCAGGATGTGCTCGATTTTGTACTATTGATTTCGTAAGTACTACATTATCGATCAAATTCTTGTCTCAATTGATAAATTTAGAACAACCAAAGTTTATTCATTTTGAACTGGAGGTATTCGTCAATAATTTGAAGTATTCTTTCTATTCAGGTCATTTAAATAAGAATATACTAAGAGTTCATTTAGTCCTTCCTCACGTCTTAACCCCATCGCCATGACATTACAATCGTAACTACTTCCACTTTATTCCGATTTTTAAATGCATTTTTAGCTCAGCGAAAAAAGATCGCCTGAAAAGTGCTTAGAAAATTTGTCTGCACAGGTTGGCATTATCTGCTGAGGAAAGACTTGTTAAAATAAAAGTTAATAATAAATGATTAATAACAAATGACTCATCTCTCTTGCTTAATTCATAGACATAAAAATGCACTATAATATACTGCGTATTCTAGTATCAAGAATAATTCCATTGTGACACAATAAGTTCTTTTTCTCCTGAATTCTCATATTTATCTACCATAGTACACACACGCTTGTGTATTTACCTTAACCCTCTTCCACTAAAAAGATGCGACAGAAGGTCAATTTTCAAGCGGAGTAGAGCTGGGTTGAATCCAGAATGTTCTTTCTCCTTGACTGATTGCTTAACTAAGGTTAAAACGTTCAGACTACCTTTTTTTTCTTCCCATATATTGTGACGGAAGAGATGGATTTGCGTGATTCCCAAGAGCAGTAGAGCTAAAGGTAACGCAAACTGTCTCCCACAGGATTTGAACTCGTGTCACCGTACCCATTTTTATCGACGATAACCGTTAAGTAACAAAAGCATCATATTTATCCAGTTCCCTCATTACGGGAAGGATATGAAATAAGGTCATTTTTAGTGGAGTGAAGCAGGTTTGAAATCTGGGTTTTCCTTCTCTTAGACTGGTTGCCGTATCAAAGCTAAAGACTCCAGTCTCCTTTGCTATCTAGCCATAGCCGGTGGGAAAGAACTCATACATTCATATCTAAATAGACCAATCTGCATTTCTCTTTACCATTCTCTGAGAGGAAAAGACATGAATTCTCCCCTCTCTATGGGTTATTAGCGCAAAACGAAAGGCAAATATCTTCATCCAAGTTTCAAGATTAAACCAATTTCTTGTAGACTTTGGAAGTGAATGTAAATTTTGTACGGTCTTCTAACTATCTGATAATTTCTGTGTGATGAGAGGACAGACATATACACAAAAGAACAAGCACAAGTATCGTAGGTAAAATGGTTGCTAAAATATTGGTTAGAACACGAAAATCAAACTTGCTGCATTTTCATTCCTCAACGATATGATTTTAATAAACACAACCCCAACATCTACTTGTGTTTGGACGGCAATGATATTTGTAACAGCTTTAAGCTTCATTGTGAAATGTGCATACTTTTTTGGTTAAAAAAAATGTCTGCGCTGTGCCAGCAAATATATCTTAAATCTAAGCTTTGCTTATATTTAGTTGGGTCGATGATATTAAAGACATCGGCTTGCCTGGAGGATTTCGGTTTTATTTTTCGTTTTCTCGAGAATAACATATCCGTAAAATGAACCGACAGAAAAGTCCGGTAATAGCCATGGGAAAAGCGAAGAGGTAACACTCGGCTTAAAATCTTCTGCAGTAAATGACACCAATAAGCAGGATTTTAGTTTTGCTTTTACCGATCAATAATCTGATCAACATAGACCATATAGAAGGCTCTAGAATTATATAGTGAAACAGACGTTTTACATAGACGCATTTTAAATTCCCATACAAAACTTTGAGAGAACGAATACATTTTACCTTCAATTTCAGGGTCCCTAAAACGAAAGTTTTTATTTATGTTTTACTTTATACAGTGATATCTCTAATATGCATTTGAATACCTTAGTTATTCCTGACAAATGACATAATTTTTTTTTTTCATAGGATCAATATATTTGCATTTTTCATGCGATGGAGTATACGAACAGAAAATCAAGCAAGAGACAGGATCTTAAATTTAATCATATTCCGCGAGAGTATCATGAAGAGCCAATATACGATCAGGAGATCCACGTATATAATCTCAACCTTGGGTTGTTGAATACACCGACTCCCTCTCTGTTGAGGGATAAGTCCTCCCCAGATAGTGTCCAGAGTATAACACGAAACAATCTAGTCTAGGAGAATGAAAACTCTGAATTCAAACCTGTTAAACTCCGCTTAAAAAATTGACCTTGTGTCATATCCTGCCCGAGCGGAGGGGTTGGGTAAATATGATAACACGAAATAATCTGATGGTGAGGCTACAGTAGTGCTGGAGCTTTGTGGAATGTAGAGTACTCCTTCATTGCCATCCCTCCCAGGTCCACTCGGGTCCGGAGTGGTAGCACCTAATAGGGTCATATCTATGGGTCAAAGAGAACTGTTTAGCATTCCAACTGAGTGCAAACAAATGAATTACGATGAATTGAATTGTATGAAATAGAACCGTTTGATCATTAAAATGTGTGTAAACAGATGACTGATGTTTAATTGAATACTTCAAGAAGCATAGCAATACATGGAACCCTTTAACTGTATGCAAATGAGCGAGTAATGTTGAATATAATTGTTATTGTTAAATAGCAATACTTGTAACCACTTCAATTTATGCAAACACATTTTTTTTACTGAATAAAATTATAATTGTTAGCCCTCATTGAAAAAAAATTACCTTTTTAAACAATTGTAATTCACATGTGCAAACAGTTGTTCCAACTCATTTAAAAATTAATTTACAAACCGACTATTCACTTACAAATAATATATATACATTTAAATGTACATCCATTTAAATGTGTGCAAACAAATGACTGATGTTACATTCTTACTATTACATTGCAGTACTTGAAACCATTTAATTAATTATTAATAACAAATGATTAATAGTAAATAAAAACATTCGTGTTAGATTGAAATACTTCAAACCATTCAACAGTGTAAAAAAGAGCAAACAAGTAATCTTTTAAAAATCTTCCCACAAAATGAGTTTACAAATCATATATATTTAATACATATATAAAAATAGAATTTGGCATTAAACAACTAACAATGTTGTTAGTATATCCTAAAAACTAACAATGTTGTTAGTATGTCCTAAAACCTAACCAAACCAAACCAAACCAAACCAAATCAACCTTCGTATATATCTGTAACATAATGGCCGAGGGATTATGTTTTATATATTTTGCCTTTCGGTTTAGTTAGGCTGAGAACCTTTCGGCTCAGCACATGGGTGCAAACTTGAGCACAGGTGTTGACGCGCGTGCGGGGAGGATGTGTCGTTCACAGATGTCAAAATAAAAATCCCAGATAGAACTTGGGGATGGGAATGACGTCATGCACCGGAAGCGCGCGCGGAGGATTTTGGGGATTTGAAAAAAGTCAGTTGAATTAAGTTGAGAACTAGACACCGAACGAGAAGGGTCGACTTTCTGGGCTCGCAGAGGCCAGACGAATTTGCGCACTACGGGCGCCGTACGAGATATGGGGCAGATGGAAAAGTCATCATAGAAAGATTGTGCATCTCTCTTCCTTATGTTTAAATCTTTTACTCAAATGTAATAAAAGGTTTCGTACCTGAACTAAGAAGCCGTTACGTGTGTTTTCGTTTTTCGGGATTCCTATGTTCTATGTATATATGTTATGAAGATTCTATGTACATTTCACATATTCATGTATGACAATGTTACATATCCTATAAGTATGAAGTGAGTTTGAATAGGCCAGTTGTACGCTATAAAGAAGGGTTACAAACTCAGAATATTAGGCTAAGGCTGAAAAAAATGTGCAATAAAGTATAAATCAACATAAATATATATAGATTGATTTTAGCAGAATGTTAACCAGTTTAAGTTCATTTAATGTGAAGGCATCTTTTGAGTTGTTATTTCTTGAGATTTTTCACATAGTAATATGTTCTCAAGTATTCCTATCTAATACTAATAATTTGCTCAAAGTTGTATTGCTTATAATATTCCTATTTAATACTAAGATTATACTAAGTCTTTCTACTTTGTTTATGTAATTTACAAAGCGCTTTGCTTTGATGTGGCACAAGGCCGAATGAATGGGGCGCCCGATGAGACTCGAACTGACTCGTGTAGGTCTGCTAGTCTAGCTTGCTAACCGTTACACCACCAGAGGTGCCCATTTCTACTTTGTTTATAATCGTTTGTTTGATCACAGCTATTTTGTTTGAAATAACCAATTAATTGTTCCTAATACAAACGATTTTGTAATAACTAAAGTGCCTTGAAGGAATCGAGTTCAAACTCCAGTCGCATTAAAACGTTCACTTTTCGACTAATAACCTGGTAAAACATTTAGACCTCCTTATGCTCCGAGCTATGAAAAAAATCATGTCCTTGCCTTTTTTTTCTACAAGGATGGTTTGGTTATTAAACAAACCCCGAAGATTGATTTGCCATTTAACAAAGAAACCAAACCAAAGGATTTACGGTAATATTGCATCAAGTATTCCATTCGAATATTAATATATTTTAAACAGTTATATTTGCCAGATAGACGGGAACATAAGATTTTATGACTCAGTATCCAGGGAGTGGACCTGGAATAATTGGGAATGGCGGGAGTACTCTACACTCCAGAGCTGCAGCCTTATTATCAAATCAGTGTAGTATCATATTTATTACACATCTTTCTGTGGGCCGGGTCTTAGACATCAGCGTATTAGAAAGAAGTACTTGATACATAAAAGCGTGTAAAAACTCTTAAAAAGCAACAAAAGAAAAAATGTAAATATCGATTTTCAGTGAATGGGATTACAAAAGCTCTTAACATAAAATAACCCCAGAAAGGTTGGTATGCCGTTAATTAATCAATTAATCAGTCAATGTCTGCATATTTAAAAAATAAAAATTATTCAATTACTGTAATGCAGTAAGATTAACATTTTTTTTTAAATAATTAGAGCTGCAATTGATTTGTTATTCATATATTCACAGAAAATCTAAATAATAATAATAATAATAATAATGATAATAATAATAATAATAATGTCATCCAAAGTTAACCGATTTAACCCGAAACAAATAATGAAGCAAATTTCTTTGGCGTCAATATTATTTTAAATAATAACAAAAGAAGAAAATGTTGAAAAGACTGATAATTACATCATGTATAAATTCAGTAAATGGAAATTATTCTTTATCACGCCTTGAGCAAATCGTGTGACAAAGACGTTTCCATGTAATTGAAATTCGACTAATTAGTGTCGAGATGGATATTCTTCGAATGAAGAGATTTACATTATTGCAAATGTCTCGTAATTATTTCCTAGATGCATCCCAATGATATTCTGACACTTGTTCATATATCTAGATGATTCAAAAAGAAGCAATTGGTAGTGATTTCTTTTGCACTGAATATCCCTTGAACTTTCTCGAGAATAATATGCAAGAAGAGAACTCAAAGAACAAATTTACGACAGAATTATTATCATAATATTTCATTACTAAGGACGAATAATAGCCACACCTTGGCAATGGACATTTATCTCGCGATGGGGTTTATTGTTGTTTAATTCATCATAGTATAATGTGAGTTAGGATATATATTTAACTTGAATATATATGCTATAACACAAATATAGATGACTCTCTATTTTTAAATATAGCGAACTGTATGATTAATATGCTATTCTTAGAAAATTAAGCATTATTTATTTATGCCCCAGTTTCCTCATGCTGAAAAATACACAGACTGCATCTTTGCAGAGGATTAAGATTCGCTAAACAGTGTCCTGGATATGACACTAAACCATCTGATGGTAAAGTTTCTATAACGTTGGAGCTTTGCAGAATGCAGTGTACCCGTTCATTACCATCGCTACCAGGTCTACTCTGGCCCGAAGTGGAAACACATGATAGTGTCCTAACAAATAACTTAAGCAACATTGAACGATTATAAATACAACTGTTTTGATCATTTAACTGTGTATAAACAAATGATTGATGTTTAAATGAATTGTTAGAGTTAAATAGCAATGCTTGTAAACATTTAAGTGGGTGCAAACAAATAATTGATGGTAAATTGAATGATTTGTATTTGATAGAAATAGGTGAAAACTTAGACCAGTTAAGATGCCATTAAAATCAATCTCCCTCTTGTTACAAGGTATCTTTTTGTGAAATAAAATTACTTTTTTGTAGATGCTATCAAAATAGTAAAACATGTCGATTTAGTTTTCCATATTGTCTTCCTTATCTCACATATATATATATATTTGTTTGTTATATTTATAAATAGAGTTCAAAATAACCCTGCCGAGGATAGAACTGATTATTTAGATCAAATGGATTTGGGGTTAAATAACCTTCAAAAGCTGATATGCCATAAAACCCTTAAACCCACCAACCAATCAACCAACATAACTTCACCAACGTTGGAAAGATGCTACAGAAAGGCAAATTTTAAGTGGAGTGAAGCTGGTTAAAATTTAGAATTTTCCTTCTCCTAGACTGGTTGTTGCATTAAGACAAAATACTTCAATCAGCTTTGCTATTTGGACACAGTTGACAGAGAAAAGAGATGTATTCCTGTCTTTCAAAAGGGCATTGGTGCAGAAGTGAAAGACAAACGGAAGTAAAATACAATCCAGGAATTGAACTTGGGTCGCCAAGTCATTTTTCTAGGATGCAAACTATTACGCTAAGCGCTTCCATTAACTGGTTTATCATTTAGTGATAGAAAAAAAAGTAACATTGATGAATAGTCGGCAACGTGTAATGACAAACAGAATCGTTAATCGGTCTGGTTTTAGCGTGTGACAGCTGGTAATAAAATAGACGTTATCACGTTCAATAACTACTTCTCAAATCACTCAATGTCCCGCCCATTTTGTTGAGGCATTTAACGGTAATAACAAACCCCAGAACATTAATACTGAACATTTAAATTCTTGTTAATTCAGGGGATGGGACCAGTTATCGCCCCACGCAAAAATATCAACTAGAAACATTACATATAAGACTGGAAATTTGTACAAGATAAATATTGATTCACAGCTGAATTTTCGGATTACTGGATAAGACTGCACTTGGATTAATTTACGAATAGTTTATTAACGAAGGGGCAGAGCGTAGAAAAGAAAATGATAATCTTTCAGCTTAAGTATATAAGGCCACTGCTATGGACATTTTTCAACGTTTAGGGTTGTGCTTTAGTGTTGAGCCGAGATTATTTTAACTATGTAAGTGTAATCAAGAGTTATTATGAAGAATAATCCTCATTTAGAATTTCTAAATATTTTGACCGTATTGATAAAAAGGAATGCAGCATTTCTATGTGATTTCTAAAATTCCCACAAATAGTCTATTAAATGCATTTTTTATTTGAATTCAGGATAGTCCTATTTTTCCGGCTAAATGAGTGAACTCTTAGTTTTGGTTTGGTGTCTTTGTTTAATGACATATCAAATTGGTGGGTTATTTTATGCCATCGTTGGAAAAGAACATGATTCTACGCATTGCTGGGATATAAGCGGTATCTTACAGGGTGGAACGATAAAATTGTCGCCCTAGAAAAGACGACATTATTCCATTCCCGTTTAATGAAAACCGGTTTTCTTTTTCTTGTTGTTGTTGCAGACCAGCTACTAGTTGGCCAGTTGTGTACAAATCCCAAAAGCGAGAGGAGTCTTCTATCATGTCTGAAAGTGACACAGTGTTCAACGAGCGAGATCGGAGATGCGCTGCTGTACAACTAATGCTCTCTACCGATCCAAGTTATCACAACAGGACCATTGCCAGCACCCTCAAAATGCAAATCAACGTTTCAACGCTTGAGGGCGCAGCTCAACACATCGGACGACCCTTTGGACGTGGTGGAGCGGAAGGCCACATCATACCACCTCACATCTTCGAAGTCGGCTTGAAAGTCAACACCAAAGTGTACCTGGATTTGCTGGAGATTGTGGTGATCCCCTGGTGCAATCAGGTGCCGGGGTATGGAAGCAGGACTCGAGAACATCACCAACATGACCTCCGACAACACCAAAGCCAGCCTTATTGCCGCCATCTGCCGAGCTCCCGCCAGCGTTTGTGGAAAAGGTATGCTCCCAGTTCCGGATCCGTATCGAGGTGGTGATTGAGGCTGAAGGCGGCTACATTGAATAGATGTCAGCTCTACATCATAATCAAGTTACCTGAATTGATTTTTTCAATAAAAGTTTTAAAATGAAGCTGTAGTCTTGTTTTCTTTAAGACGATAATTTTATCGTTCCACCATGGATTATCCTAAGAGTATTAATCTGAAAGTGAACGTTTTAGGTTGACTGGAGTTCGAACTCACTTGCTTCAGGACCGGCGTCCTGCATATTTAGCCATTACGCCACGGGCTCATGTCCAGTAAACACAAAGGTTACCAATGGAATTTTTAGAGTTCCAATAATCATAGTAAATGAAAAATCCCTTCGAAAATATGAGTCTTAGCTGCAAATTCAGTGAGGCATTTCATATTGGAAGAAAATACAGCGAGATAAAAAAAACCCTAAAAAGCATGAATAGCAACAGAGAAGAAGGAACTGCTGAGAACTAAGTTCTTATAACTTAACTGTAAATCTGATGAATATTGTTTATTACTATTTTAAGCATTTTGAACTGTCTATGAATTTCAATATCTAATAGAAATTTAAAAGGGTATCTCAACCATTTCCTCTTTCCTTTTATAATCACTTAAATATTATCCATCACCAAGAGTTATATTTGACCAGTCGGCTAGGGCTGTAGAATACACCGACTGCACCTCTGCAGAGGGGTAAGACACCCCCAACGAGTGTCCTTGATATGATACTCAACATCAGATGGTGAGGCTCCAGGGATCCTGGAGATTTAGGTAATGCGGAGCACCCCTTCATTACCATTGCTTCCAGGTCCATTCTGGCCCAGAATTGTAGCACCTAATAGGGCCCTATCTATAGGTTAAAGAGAAGTAACTGTATACTTATGCTAAAGTGAATTGTTTGAAATGGAACTGTTTTTAACATTGAAAGTCTACTTACATTAAGGTGAATTGTTTAATATAGAACTGTTTCCACATTTAACTTTATGTAAACAGAATCTGTACTTATACTAAACTGAGTTAGAACTGTTTGAATAAACTGAATATCTGGAAATAGAAATGTTTTTGACAATTGAACTGTGTACACGTTGTAAGCTGAATTGTTTGAAATAGAACTATTGGCATATAAATGGATTTGGTGTTAAATAATCTACAAAGGTTGATATGCCATTAAACTCAAACAACCAACCAACCAACAACAGTTATATTATTTAAACATAGATCAGCATTTTCTTGAGTCTACGGGATCAAAATTTGGTATCATTCCCGAAGACGAGTTCAGATGTTGCAACATCGGTCAACAAAAGTCTTTTTGTATCCCTCGAGCAAATAAAATAAAGAAAAATATAAAAAACGTAAAAAAGAATTAAAGAACAGAGAGAGAGAGGGGGGGCATGAAACAAATTAATCTTCCTCTTGCTATAGGCACATAGTTGGGCAGACTGAGTCCTTTAGGCTTGGTTAGGCAAAGCAGTGTAAGAGATGAAAAACTCTGAATTCAACTCCGTTGAAAAAACAATTTCTGTTGGTTTTTCGTCACTGTGTGATAATTTTAAATAAAGTTTCATTGATTTCTATCCAGAGAATATGTATTTTTCCAGTTTTCTTCTTTATTCTTTTTTAAATCTTTGCTTATTAAAATTGCGTTCACGAAGGTGTGGCTGTGGTTATTTGTATATAAGACGCATGCTTTTCCCGTAATTTTAAAGCCCATGTGTTGGTGGTTAGTATTATACACAAGACCTATGTCACTGATTTTTTTCCGGCCACATATTTTCCATATTCGGAACCGAGATGGCTCAAAATAAGTCATTTCTACAGTCCGAACTTATAAGTTATTTGCTGTTACAAAGAAATATCCACCAGGATGTGACGGCTGCATCCCGTATCCTCACATAGGTGCTGTATGTATGTTAGAGCTGGTCGTCTTGCTTTTGCTCGGCCATATGTGGGGTTACATAGGAGTACATCACTTATGAGCAGTGTCCGGCGTACCGGGTTCGTCTAACTTGGATAGTTTTCGTGATGGGATGTAGGTGGCCGTATAATTGGTGTTTTGTGGGGTGTTGCCTCCAGGACTTGTTCAATATTGCTCGCAGCATTCTTGTGTAATTGCCGTCTAGCCTTTTCTCCAGCCGTTTTGTTAACGTCCAAGTAGTGCATCCATATAGCAGTATCGACACGACCGCTGCTTGGAAGAAACTGCGTTTCATTTTATCGGTCAGGTCTGACTTCCATATGATCGATAGCCTATCGATAGCTGTCCATGTTTTCATTAGCCGCGTGTCGATGTCTTGTGAGCTTATTTTCACCAGATTCCGGTTGCATTTTTTCTGTGCATATATCTGTGTGTTTAATTTAGATAGTGTGTAAATTTTGAATTTTAACACATAACATACTTTATCTAAATCATTTCTTTTCGTCCTTACGAACCGATGTTGAACGAATGTCACATTCAAGTTAAATTTACCAGCTACAAATACTAAATATCAGTTCATATGATACACGAATTTCCTGAATTGCATCGTACAAACTAAAGAGTGCGTGTTATTCGTGAGTGCGTATTATAGTCAGATAATTGCGATAATCTTTTGATATCCTAAATTTTTGTGCAATGTGTGACATCTGCAAATACCTGACTTTATTCATAGATTGAAAATTTTACCGCTACGTGCACGAAAAGAACATATTCACCACACTAAGGCCATCTGTTAGGCTCCTCAATGTAAAACCCACACAGATTTTTTTCTGTCTATAACAAGACAAACAATCAATTATATGAAGACATTTACTTGTAGGGTGGGTGGTACACAGACTGTCGCGATTAACTGCTGGCTATCCATTGAGTCACGTTAAGATTCTGACAAAAATCTTTCTCTTTCGTGACCGGCTCACCAATATTCGACGATCGTCAGACATTACAGTTTTAGATTCAATAGAGAAGAGAATTGGCCAAGATCGGTAAAAATAGAAGAAAAACCCAACTCACAAAGTAAAGAAATCGGCTGATATTGTAATAAAGTTTATATCGAATCGATTTTTCTATAAATAAAAATCGATAAACTTCAGCACGTTTTCAAAATACAAGCTTTCCTTAGATTTCAAAAGAGGTTTTAGAATATCCCGTGTTAAGTGTTTCTGATGTCTTTCGAATTCTTGCTTTCTAATATTAAACATATAAATCTGAGATTTATACAAATATCTCCATTCGAACGACAAACTAATTTATGAAGGTATTCACTGAATTAATAAGATATATCGCTTTTAAAATATTTACTTTTTTTTTTAAATATTTCATTTACGTACTTACAGTTGTGTATATTATCAATAATTAAGTGTTTATCGATCTGATATCGATTTACACATTATCGGTGGGCCTTGTTGTACCTTGACTGAATTCGCTCATAGATTTTCGATTTCTTTATTCAATGGCATAACAAACTTCATGAGTTTTGTTATGCCAAAGCCATCCTTATAGATGATAAGCAGTGATACCATTTAACCCAAAACTTGATGAATAAGGGGAATCTTGCCTTTTGTTTGGGTATTAGTCCAAAAGTGAACGAAATTGCTCGACTAGAGATCGAATTCGCTTTCTTCGTACCCGCTGTCCACCACTTTAACGAAAACACTACGACGGTCGTGTCGATACTGCTATATGGATGCACTTCAGGGACGCTAACTAAATGAATGGAGAAAAACCTCGACAGCAATTAGACAAGAATGCTGCGAGCCAGAGTGAACAAGTCCAGAAGGCAACACCTCACAAAACAGCAGCTATACGGTGACCTACCACTATCCACGTTAGACGAATCAGACATGCGGGACGTTACTGGAGAAGTAAGGACGAACTCATAAGCGATATACACCTGTGGTCACCATCACATGGAAGAGAAAAGACAGGGCGACCAGCAAAAACTTATACAAAAGCTCTATGCCGATACAGGTTCTATAGCCTTTAAGACCTCTTGGGAGTAATAGACAATAGAGTCGGTTGGCGTGAGAGGGTCAGGGAGGTGTTTACTGGCGGCGCGACCTGATGATGATGATGAATAAGAAACTAAGTAAAAATTCCAAAGTAAACGTAAAATGTACACAATTAACAAAAATCTTGGTATGAAATAACCCCAAACGGGTTGACGTAAATCTAATCAGCATAAGTTATAATCGACAAGGAAAAATGCTCCTCCAGTCAAATGGTGTAATAAGTGTTTCTTGCTGAGCAATTTTCCTGCGTATTGGGTTGAGTCCTCATTAGATAAGCAACTATGAATACCTTATACGACAAAAGCTCCGTTTAATATTAATAAAAGGAATAGGAGATCAAAGGCTGACAGAACAGTGGATAGATTGTCAATGACACATGCTACTACAGAACCCGAGAATACATCAACTGCAGCTCCTGCCGATATGATAGTCATCATACTAAACTACCTTCGGCAATGATGTTCTAGTTCTAGGGCGCAGGAGATTATAGAATCGTACCTTCGTTACCCTTCTTTCCAAGAGTAAGGTGATCCAAAGCATTACTGTTTCTCAGAGTCTTATCTATCTGGTAAATATATCTTTGAATATTATTGAAATTAAATAGGAGTACTTTATTGGCCTAATGAGATGAGTGTCCGCCAATTGTCCTGGAGACCAGGGTGCAATCCCAGGTCGAGTCATACCAAAAACTCAAAAAATGGTACTTGATGCCGCCTTGCTTAACACTAAGCATTATGATATAAGGATCAAGGGTAAAGTGGAGATATCGAGGGAAAGGAGTAGCGCCCTCCACTAAAATTTGGTGTAGTAGCTATTGAAAAAGGAGCCTTCAGGTCACCCACGACTTACGTCGCCAACATTACTTTACTTACTTGCAAACATTTTCTTGTGTGCAACTTTTTGTATAAGTGATCTTTATTTAAAGTTATAATTGTTTACAATTACAGGGTTTACAAACAATTACATTAGTAATTATTTAAAACTGTATAAATGTTGAAAATAAAACCTGAAACTTTATAATTGCTTGAAATAATAAATGAAGCCTCATAATTGGTTGAAATAATACTTGTATTATTGTTTGAAAGAATACTTGAAATTGAATAAATGCTCGAAATAATAAACGAGACCATATAATTGCTGGAAATTATACTTCGAACTGTATAATTGCCTGAAATAATAAATTAAACCATATAAGTAATTGGAGAAATATATGAAGCCGCGTCACTGGCTGAAATGATACTTGAAACTGTATTATTGTTTGAAAGAATACTTGTAATTGAATAAATGCTTGAGATACTAAACGAGACCATAAAATTGCTGGAAATAATACTTGAAACTGCATAATTGCATGAAATAATAAATGAAACCAAAAAATGGTTTGAAATAATAGATGAAATTATATAAACATACACTAATTATTAGTATTAGATAGAAATGTTTTGAACGAAATAGTTATATGGAAACAAATGATTATCATTATTAAATATAAGTAATTATGATATAAGATAAAACCGACCTTTTGTAAAAATTATTATTTTTAATAATGCTGGATTAAACCTGAATTTCTTTTACAAACTATTATTTTCATCTGTTACTTAAAACTATCTGACTGCAGGAAAAAGGTTAACGTCAGAATTAGGTAATCCAAATGGGTTTAATACGTAGTAAACCCAACAAAAAAACGAACCAACCGAATACGACAACTCTTGCGGATTTCTTTCGAATTCACACGATTATGTTTAGCTCCCGAAATATCAATAAAAAGAAAAACGTTAGAGATATTTACTAAAATGATTTAGTCTGAGGAAATGTGATTTTTGTGCCAAACTTATTCGAGGGTGGGTTTTTTCTGACTTATAAAATTTTTTTTACACAGACACGGAAGAGAAGTCACAAGTATAATCAGTTACAATGGAAACTTATTCTGGTTTGTTTGTTTAATGGCATGTCAACCTTCGTGTGATGCCAAAGACGTCCATGCAGAACAACAGCAGCGATACTATTAGACCCACAGCTCTGGGATAAGGGGTGGGTAATACATTTCCAAGGGTATTAATCCAAAATTTAACGTAATAGCGTGACTGGAGCTTGAACTCACTTTTTGGCCACCGTCCACCACTTTGGCAATTACACGCGCCAGTAAATATGAAGAATTCGTAGATTATTTTAATACAAAAAGACAATTTTCTTCTAAGTTAAAGATACCATGATTTTAATATTTTTAGCGGAATTTTATGGAACCAAATTATGAGATAATAAATATTTGGAAATACTACTGTACTGAAATTCTTCAACCAAAAATAAATCTATAAAAGTGAGAGTATCGTAAGCAAACGATCAAGGAAATTTGCTGACTACGTTTAGTGAGAGTTCCGAGTGAACCAACTACAATTGGTATCACCATCATCCTCATGTTCCACAGTTTTTGTTTAAGTTCTATGGTAAGTTTTAAGTATTTATCCATTTTTTGACATTCTTTTAATTTTACTCTTTGGTCCGTCGGAACGGTACAACCCGCCAGATGGTAAATTATCTTTTCTTGTTTATTAAAACTGAGAGTACTTTTTGGTCGGAATTAGGTGACGTGCTTGTATTTCAAAATCCCAGAGAATTTTATGCGTCTCAATATCAATGAGAGCTTCTGGTTTAAGCATATAACATTTGTTATTACAGAAAAGTTTACACTCTTGCACAGTTCCAAGTGTATTCCCTTACTCAAACAGTTTTACCCAATCTCGTGCTGTTCTTTTGCTGGTTTACAGCATTATTTTCATTTTTTTCACGCCACCGTTTGTTGATAGTCTTTCGCTGGAATCTGAGTGACATTAAGTCTCCTCAAGTCTTTTGGACTCTTCTCAGTATTCTGGCCGATCTTAACAATGCTGGAGTCTTGATGGTCTCCGCCTGTTCTTTAATTTCTAAATCTAGCAGTCCCTTTACCATGCGTTAGAGATTGTTCCGAGCTCACCAATGACAATTAGTATCATATGATAAGCTGATAAACTCATAGGCAAGAAACTGATTGTTACCAAGCACAGTATACTCTATGTCTAAGCTAAACTAAGAAGAATATATATATATATATATATATATATATATATATATAAATATATATATATATATCTTTAAAAAAAAACCAAGACCGGTTATTTTAGGGTTATAAATTTATTTCCATCCTGTTCTTCAGTTTCGGGTGTGAACCAAAAACACGAAGAAAAATATAACAGGACTTCTTCAGATCAAATGGATAAATAAAACAGAACAGACACGTGGAGGGAGGGGAAGGGAGAAGAGATTAAAAGAGTTACCTCCTCGTCTTATTGAATTTCCGTTTTTTTATAAGTCCTGTTATATTTTTCTTGAAAAACAGGATGGAAATAAATCTATAATCCTAAAATAACTGGTCTTTGGTTTTTTCTTTAAAGAAATATTGCTCTGTAAAAAATTACATTGAGCTCTCCACCAGGAAAATCTAAATGTTCAGCTCCTGAATGATTTTCTTGTCCTGAAGGAATTACTCCTAACTCTGGTTTAACTGGACCGAATAATACTGATATATATATATATATATATATATATATATATATATATATATATATATATATAAGGAATGATTTATGACATCTTATGTTTATATTGCTGGTTGAATCCAGTTTATATATATATATATATATATATATATATATATATATATATATATATATATATATGTATATATATATATATATATATATATATATGAAAGTAAATGTTGATCTGAATCCGACAGTATGAAGAAAGTAGAAACACAGAATAATGCAAAATAGATGAATTTATTGTGATGCAAAGGCAACAGCAAACGTTCCAGTTTTAATAACCTTCATCAGGACTTTGATATCATTAGAATTGTTTACACGGCGATGGATGATTGTTGAGATAACAGGAGCAAATAAAATGTATACAACGAAAAAGATACAAACGAGCATATAGCGTTCTTAATTTAAAAGTATCAACTACATTTTTGGCTCGTGGAATGATATTTGAAAATGTTAGATTTTTCAAGAGACAAGAAAAATTTTCCCGTCTTTTATGCAGAAATGTGTAAGTTTTCATATATACAGATCGTTATGAAGTTATCCATTTTAGATGTCGTGTAAGAATGTATTTGGAATTTGTTTCCCCCCCCCAAAAAAAAAAAAATCAGTGCAAAAGTAAATGTAAATCTGAATTCGATCGTTTGAAGAAAGTAGGAAAAAAAAGAATAATCCAAATTAGAAGAAATTATTCTGATGCAAAGTCTATGTTAAACGTTTCGGTTTTAATAAACTTCATCATCTCCCTTTTCGATAGCTACTACACTGAGGTGTTCGGAAGGGCGCTACTCCTTTCCCTGGATTGCTCCACTTTACTCTTGATTCGTACTTTATATTGCTGAGTGTTAAGCAGGGAGTTATCAAGTACCATTTTTAAAGTCTTTGATATGACGCGACCTGGGATTGAACCCAGGTCTCTCAGACCATTAGCGAACATTCTACCAACTAGGAACTCAAGAAATGGTACTTACTTAATACTCATGTTTAAAAGGTACGTATCAAGGGTAAACTGGAGCATGCAGGGAAGGAAGTAACACCCTCTCCGACACCACTGTGTAGTAGCTATTGGAAAAGGAGGCTTCGGGTAACCTTCAACTACGGTCGCTAAATTTATTTTTTTATATATGCAATAGGAAATCGATGAAATACTTAATGAGAAAAACATTTGATTGTACAGGGATGATAGATTATTGATCCTTAAAGGACACAAAAAATTTTATAATCAGAAAGAAGATAAGCTTATTTAAAAAGAAGTATTTAGAATCGAAACCAAGACTGTTATGAAATCAATGCATTATTTGTTTGCAAGATTCAACTTCGAAAAGTGTGTGAACTGTATTGAAAAGTCAATAATTTGTCAGTTTATATTCAAACTTCGTAAATTCTGAGTCCTCTTCGACTGTATTTAAAAAAGATTCCCGGTTTGGTTTCTTTATTTAATTGCATATCATTCTTCATGGGTTATTTAATGCCAAAGCCATCCTTGTAGAAGAACAGCAGAGGTATTAATCAACCTATTGCTGGAGATTAAAAGTTTTCATATCTTTCCTGAAGGTATTAGACCGAAAGTGAACATAATTGCACGGCTGGAGATCGAACTTTGATGTAACAGTCTAGCACGTCAGCCACTACGCCACCAAGAACCGCCGGTAGATACCTAAGGATTGTACTAATCAAATAGGGGACTTTCAAACGGCCTCCGGATATTTTTTTAAAGACATTCAGAAATCAAATTTAATGATTGTTGTTTTGATTAAGATATTTTTTTTTGTTGTTGACCGAGTTAGAATAATCTGTTTATTCCTTAAATGGCTTATGAATCTTCAGGGTTTATTTAATATCAAAGCCATCCTTTTATAAGAACAGAAGTAATAGAGTTAAACCTATATCTGACGGCGATAAAGCATTTCATATATTTCTCAATGGTATCAATCCGAACTTTAACGTATTTACGTGACTCATGATTGCACTTACTAACTACAATTTGCAGTCTAGCACGTTAGCTATTACACCACGGCGACTCCGCACAGTAGGATATCAAACTTTTATCTAAAACAGAGAATATAAACAAAGGAATAAAGAAAAAATGAGGGCAAACCAGATTCCGTTTCAATTGACACTTCTGTAAGCGTGAGCTGAAGGCTTCTGGATTGGATTACGACATTCAGTTTAATCATACTGCCGACTGAATAACCCTATCAGAGAGTGTATGTTAATAAATTTGAAGACGCTTTCACTCTCTCTCTCTATATATAAACAACTACATGCAAATATATAAGCCCACATGCATATATATATATATATATATATATATATATATATATATATATATATATATATATGCATATATTTATATATCTGGAGTATATGTATATATATATATATACACACATTGTTGGTATTTTTCCAATCGCATATATACGCAAGCAAGTATGTGTAGTGAAATTTATTTATACAATTACACACATCTGTCGAGTAAGATTTATTATGCATTTACCTCTGTCTCCCTCTTTCCTCTTTCTTTCTTTTCTTCCTTTTACTCTCTCCCCTCTCTCTCTCTCTATATATATATATATATATATATATATATATGTGTGTGTGCGTGTGTGTGTGTGTGTGTGTGTGTGTGTGTGTGTGTGTGTGTAAAATATCCGATTATGCCCATATGCCACAAATCACACAAAAATCAAATGAACTTTAAGAACTTTTCTTTTTATTTTATCCCTTAAAAACATTGTTTTTTCCCTTGGGAATAAATGTCGGCTTATTATAATCTTATAATTGAAATAGTCGCATTAATTTTTATTTCTTTTCTTTGAGACAAACAAACTCCTTTTTTTTCCCCTTATGCTTGTTTTAATTCTACGACTTATCTAAAGTACTAAGATTTCAATTCTGAAAATTTTGCTAATCAAATCTTATGTTCTCTAATCACTCGCTGTATAATAACAAAATGTTAATAAATCATGATCTATCGGTAACTATAGAAAAATTAATTATTATATTAATCTTTCAGTTTAAATGCATCTATATATTACTAAAAGTCTTATTTCATGTATGCATGTACTGATCTATCTATCTATCTATTTTGCCCAGTCGACTGGGGCTGTAGAATACACCGACTGCACCTCTGCAGAAGGGTAATACCCACCAATGAGTGTCCTAGATATGACACTAAACAATCTGATGGTAAAGTTCCAGTGATGCTTGAGCTTTGGGGGATGCAGAGCACCCCTTCATTGCCATTGCTCCCAGATCCACTCTGACCCGGAATGGTAGCACCTGATAGGGTCCTATATATGGGTTAAATAGAACTAACTTCATACTTATGCTAAACTGTTTGTTTGAATTAGAACTGTTTGACTAAAGTGAACAGCTTGAAATAGAGATGTTTTTAACAAGTGCTAATGCTAAGTGAATTGTTTGAAATGGAACTGTTTTTGACATGGTAACTGTACTTACTTAAATGTGTGCAAACAGAATTAGCTGAATTAGAAATGTTAGAATAAACTGAATAGTTTAAAAGGGAAATATTTTAGACAATTAAACTGTGTACTCATGCTAAACTGAATTGTTTGAAATAGAACTAACGTAAAATAGAACTAACTAGTGTTGAATAACCTACAAAAGTTGATATGTCATAAAACTCAACCAACCAATCTATCTATCTATCTATCTATCTATCTATCTATCTATCTATCTATCTCCTGGGTTAGTTAGGGAATAAAATCCGTGGCATAAACAATGACGACTGCACGAACAATCATTCGAAATATTTTGCTATAACAAGATTAGCATTCACCCAACTCATTCACCATGTTCAAGAGATGTTTAAAATAAAAGGTTCTTTTTCCTACGCTGGTTGTTTAACTAATAGTAAAGAATCCCGTAGCTGGAAAGACAATACGTTGATTAATCTCTTTCCAAAGGGCATTGCACGAAATAAAACGCAAACAGCCTCGTCAGAATTTGAACTCAGGTCACCAGAATTAATTTTCTTTGCTGATAGCCCTTGCGTTATGCGCTCTTCCTATTTTGATATAAGGATTGCTACATAAATTTAATTTTCCGCTTAAATAAAGGTCTACAAACTAAATTCATGTTTGATTAAAATAAATGAAACAAAGGACTACTACTGGGTGCCTCACTGACTTGCGCAACAAAATCTGGTCATCCCACCGAAACTAACCACTTCTCAAGAATTATTTACAGAGAACGTTCTTTATAAATCTCGCTCGCTTATTTTCTTGATCTGGCTGTTTAATTGGACGAAAGTGAAAAAAAAAGTAATTTTTGTTCTTCAGTTATATAGGCAGTATAATGTATTCTTAGTCTTGACAAACATCGAGCATTAGCCGCAAATAGGTTTGGAGAGTGTTAAGCTGAAGATTTCTACCCCACGATGTCTTCTAGAAAAGTTGATTTTGTAAGTATTCTTTTGAGTTATTTGTCGGAGTAAATTTGTTTCTTCTGAGATTAAATGTGTTTGTTGTGAAAAGCCTTCAGACTATGTACATTATTTTTTTACCATTGCTGTTAGGTATATTTGATTACTTTTTTCGGTTTGTTAATATGGCTCCTGGGATAAGTTGAAGCTTTTGTTATTTTTTTTATTTATTTTTGTAATTGTTTGGAGCTGGCTTTCAAATATTTCCTGTCCTTTGTTGCAAAGAGAACATTATTTCTAGCCAAATATTGTTTTGGATTTGAACCAAATTTTAGTAATGGGAAGTAATATTTTCAGGTGATTCAGAGAAACGATTTGTATGAATAGAAGATTATATTTTAGTGAATGAGAAGGGATGACATCTTTGAAATGTATTGTTTCTTGTTAGTCAGAGCAGAAGGCGATGTCAAAGGTAAACTCACATTCAAATGCTTACATTCAAAACACCAGAAAAAAACAAGCGGTTGTCTGGTCACTAGGAATCATTACAAAAATTGATTTCTTAGAATAATAGGATTATTTTGAGAGGCAGAGCCTGTTTTCTTCGGTAAATCCGTGGTAATTTACTAACCTTTTTGCTTAGATGTAGCACAAGGCCGCATGAATTGGGCACCTAAAGAGAATCGAACTCGCTCGTGTAGGTTTGCTAGTCTACCTTACTAACCATTACACCACCCGGGGTGCCCTTCTTCGGTAAAGCCGTGCTTTGGTTTTGTTTCTTGGTTATTTAATACTAAAGACACTCTTGTACATGAATAGTAGTAGAATCATTTAAACTATAACAGTGGGAAGAGAAGGAAGTTAGTAGCTTTTACCAAACTATTAATGTGAAGGTGAAAATTTTAGAGCATATGGAGTTTAAACTCACTTGCTAGGATGTCGCTGTGTTGCATAGCTGTAATACATATACAACTATTCACATATATATATACATGCGGAAGCATAATCAACAATAATGACGAACGAACACACTTTTTTAGGAAAATATACCTCTCATACTTTATTCGAAATGGTTGCAAAAGGGTTATGTGTGAGAGGTGAGTTGGAGACTGAACAAACTGCAACATATTGACCCCCCAGTTCTTTTGTCTTTAGCAGCACTTCTTTCTCGTTCTGCTGGGCTGCTTGATCGGGGGTCCTGAGGGTCCATAGCCCTCTGCTGGGTGCTGATTCTCTCTATAGCATCTTATCTCCAACTGACTGACTCCAAACTAACTCGAACTTCCTGTGGCACCGGGTTATATAATTGTTTGACCTCCACCTGCTTCTTGTGGACGTCACATCTGCACACAATCCAAACCGTCCACCGGTTATACCCTGATATCTTCTACCGGATGAACCTGTTCCTTGATTGACGGCTGGGTCGAAGGTCAATATGTTAGAGCTGTCCATCACATTAGCCACAACAGCACGGGGACTTTTTTTGTTCGGGTCTTGAAATTCACGATTATTCTGTGAACCATTATCTGCTATCTATGATAGAGCATAGAACTGCAGGAATTATTTTAAAAATCGCCAAAATAACCTTCAGTCGGTTTTAATATTAAATACGAACAAATAATAAATGTACAACCCAGAATTCGTCTTCGAAAATGAGACGCATGAAGTTATCAGGGATTTTAAGATATAAACGGATGACCTAATCTCAGCAAAACCACCAGATCTAGTGATAGTGAAAAAAAAAAAAAGACGTAAACCTTTGAAGTGACAAAAATTCTTTGACCTTGCTAGAGAACTATAATAGAAAAAGACAAACTATGGAACATGTAAGTGACGGTGATATCGATTGTGAATAGTGCACTTGGGATAATCCTCAAATGGATTGGTAAAGGGACTTGAAGGCTTGAAAATAAGAGGACAAAGAGAGACCATCCAAACTACGGCATTATCAGACTACTGAGAAGAGTCCTGGAGACTTGAGGAGAGTGGTAGTCACTCAAACTCCTCTGAGAAGTAATCAGCTTCCTCTGGTGTGAAAAACTCTCAAAATACTAAAACACACTGAATATATATATATATATATATATATTCAATGTGTTTTTCCCCAGTGTCGGTGTCTTCGTCTCAGTTTCATTTTTTTTTTGTTTTAAATTTTGACTTATGAATAAAAACATCGTTTTTTTCTCACTTAATAAAGCACTAGCAGAATTAGCAGCAGGTGCATAAAGTCCTTTCGTTTTGTTCAATCAACCACTAAAAACTATATTAGTGGAGAAGTTCCATGTTAAAATTGATAAATCATTGCTGCTGTGTTGAATGTTTGGTTGGTTAGGCGTAATGCCAATACTGGTTGAGTTATTTGAAGCTGAAGTCATTTTTTGCAAGTAATTATGTAAACTCAAGTAAATAATAATGATAATAATTTGTAATCAATTCGGGGTTCAATCCCCGGTCCAGTCATACCAAAGACTCAAAAATGGTACTTGATACCGCCTTACTTAACACTCAGCATTTTTAAGGACAGGTCAATGGTAAAATGGAGCAATCCAGGAAAAGAAGTAATGTCTTCCCTTACACCTCGGTATAATAGCTAAAGGTCACCCTCCACTGCAGTCGACAACTTTACTTATAATAAATACAAATAATTTGGGAACAGTTTTGTATACACCAATCAAAG
Source organism: Sepioteuthis lessoniana (assembly GCA_963585895.1). Taxonomy (NCBI): domain Eukaryota; kingdom Metazoa; phylum Mollusca; class Cephalopoda; order Myopsida; family Loliginidae; genus Sepioteuthis; species Sepioteuthis lessoniana. Next base: position 106,884,597 of record OY757904.1, read on the forward strand.
ATTAATATGTACATAAATACGTGGTGATTTCAAAAAGTTTCCAGACTTTTTTGTACCGGCATTTAAACTCTGGAAAATTCGGTATGTTATTGCTATACATCTTATGAGATGACTGACCAATTTTTATCATTTCAGCTTCAAATGAACAGTTACAGCAGCAATTGGAATACACCCTACCAAAGCCTGATTGTCACAGTTGGTGAATTTCAAGAATGCAATCTGGACGTGGGGACACTTTAGAAGAACGATATGCAATAAAATTGTGTTTTAAACTTGGTAAAAATGCTACAGAAAAGTATGGATTACATCAGACTACTTTTGGAGCATTTTGCATGAATCGAGCATCAGTGATTAATTGGCATGAGAGATTCAAGGAAGGCAGGGGGTCAGTGAGGGATGATGAGAGGTGTGGGAGGAGTAGGAAGTCAATACACCAGAGTTGATTGGCCAAAAGGTTAGGGTTAGGGTTACTATGTTGAGGTTTTAAGGGAGTTGAGGAAGAGATTCCGTTGGAAGAGGCTAGCACTCTTTAAATCGGATCAGTGGTATTTCCACCAGGACAATGCACCAGTCCACAACTCCATCCTTGTCACAGACTATTTGACCAAGATGGGCATCAAGACAGTTCGTCAGCCTTCCTATTGCCCAGACCTTACTCCCTGTGACTTTTGCTTATTCCCTAAGCTCAGAAGCTGTAGTTATGAGACAATTGTGGAGATGAAAGAGGCTATGACGTCGGTCATTGACACGCTCACACAAGAGGACTTCCATGGGGCCTTCCAGAAGGTTTTGGACGGTACAACAATTGCATTGCAGCCGGAGGAGATTACTTCGAAGGGGACAAGAGTTTCATGTGTGTATTATCAATAAAATGCCCATACGAAAAAGTCTGGAAATTTATTTATTGATCCTCGTATATGGTTTCAGCTTTTCTTATTTGTATAAACTTATTATTTCTTTGCAATGTTATATGGTTTCAAGAAATTGATAATAACAACAAATGCTAATAAATTATAGCTCCAACTGACTATTCCTAATAAAAATAATATACACACCGTTATATGGTAATCAAGAATATATATATATATATATATATATATATAATTAGAGAAATTATCTATATGACCCCTGGACAAATCCCTAATATGTAAAACTGAATCAGATTGGTCCTGAAAAAATTCCATGGAAGTGGTTACTTTACACTCTCAAGTTCAGTGCACACAGTGCCTCACCACCCGTGTTATTCCCAGACATCCTCTCTTATAGGGAAGTCTACTCTATCTCCATAGGGCATATACACGTTGTTTAGGTTCAATGTAATCATTCAAAAATAAGGCCTTTCAGTACATCTTCTTTATTAATAAACATTTTAGAAATATCTTACAGATTCATTCATATTTTTTTCAACCTAGTTTTCGTTTCAACACTTTACTTTGGCCCAAAGTAGGTCTACACTGGAGGTCGGAATTATTTAGAACGGTTTGTTATCATCATTTATCTGAAGCCATACAGCTACGCGCAACTTCACCGTCTGAGATAGGAATACTTCAAAATAGAATTAATAATGCTGAATAACAATACTAGAAACCATTTAACTGTGTGCAAATAAATAAGCACAAACATTTTTTAAAATTGTTTCTACTATCGATTCGCTTAAAAATCACACACACACACACACACATACACACATATATATACATATATATATATAAAACGTACAAAATGTCCAAATTTATTCATGTTGAAAAATAAAAAATGAACAATTTACTGGTTTTTGTCCTATCTGATCACAGTCTGTACTAGGACAATGATTAAGACACAAAAAGAGAAAACAGACTCTGGAATGTAAGGAAAAAAATGGCTGGGAGGGGAATTTTAAATTGTAATCAAATTAAGACCCAATAAACATTCCTTCTGCTTACAGAGAGTCAAAATATGAATGTTCTCTAACACTTTGTGATAGAAATCCGAGTGGGACCTGCTTAGAATAGTAAATAAGTCCGCACTGTTATACGAGGTACAATCACAGTTATTTCTCACATGTTCAGCAATAGAAGACCCGTATGTATTGTTAATATGGTCAGCAAAGTACTTTCCTAGCCGTATTTTCGTAGGCACATGTTGTTTAATTCTTGTGTCCAATCGTTGATTTGTTCTCCCAATATATTGCAAACCGAAAAAACATCTAAAAGTATATATGAAACACTGCTATGTTGGAGTGGGGAGAACGTCTTTCCGACCAGATGGCAAAACAGTACGTGTGCAAAACACAATAAGCAAATGGTAAGAAAAGTAACACTTCCGTATGCAAGCAGATATCTGATTAGCAAAACGATTACTGATATCACCAAGCCAAGGTAACCTGAGATAAACAGGGCATTTCTGGACAGAAGCGACTTACGTCTTTTGAAAGTGAGCAATTTTATCCTTGATAACAGATCGAATAATGGCTTCATGGAAGCCATTGTTACAAAGTGTCTCAGTGATAAAACTAACTTCACAATCAAGTTTAGACTCAGAAAACACACACACACACACACACACACACACACACACACACACACACACACACATATATATATATATATATATATACATGTTCAAAACAGGATTTAGCCTTAGCAATGTTTTAAATATAATAAAACACCAACCACTAAGTCAACCCACCGTTCCCATTTACAATATGTTACACTTTAAACCTAATATACAACTGTTGCCAGTGGATGGTTTCAGTAGAGTATGTTTTATATGATTACAGCTAAGATAATAAGCTCTTTCTCACCTGAAACGGTTTAACTGGGGGATTTGATGGTGAATGAAATCCATATTTGACTGTAAGCAAATCAGACCTGTCAGGTGAAACCAGAGATTTAAAGCAGAGGCATCAACTAGATAAGATATTATAAATTAAGGAGAAGAGCAGAAGAATAAGATTTCGGAAATGTTCGTTGGCAATTTGTCCTAAAAAAGATTTACTGTTTTGAATACTTCTAAATGTTTGACCTCGGTATAGAATCAGAGAGTTTATCGCGGCTCAAGACATCATCATAATCATCATCATCTTACCGTGCCATCAACACGGATATCTCTGACCCACTCTCGCCACTCCTCCCTATTGCTTATCACTTCTGGCAAGTCCTCTGGTCTACATCCTCACAGAGCTGCTGTATGTAGGTTCAAGCTGGTCGCTTTGTTTTTGCTCGGCCATGTGAGGGGGTTCATGGGAGAACATCACTTATGAGCTCACCCCTGCTTCTTCAGCAGTGTCCTACATGTCTGGTTAGTCTAACTTTGATAGTTTTCGTGATGGGTGGTAAGTGGCCGTTGCTTACGGGAATTGTTCAATATTGCTCTCGGCATTCTTGTGCATGTTCAATATTGCTCGAAGTATCACATTAAAATAAAAAATCTTCGATATTCCTTATTAGAATAATGTAGCCAAAGGTAATATTTTAGAATATAATACACGATCTATTCCCCAAGTCCGATATAATGTATCTATCCACGTGTGGTTTCTTCAGTCAACGGAGCGAAAAAATATACTAACTGCAACCACTGCAGAGAGCTGTAAGACTCGTTCCGACAAAAGTGTTATCCTGGGTATGTCACTAAAGTGTACTTGACTCTGGAGATCTGGAAAGTGTAGTATATCTCCTTCTTTGCCATTACGCTTTGGTTCACTCCTATCAGGATTGTTAGTGTCTGTTAGGGCTTAATTCATATCAAAAATCATTCGTATTTGATAGGTTCTATCAAATACGAAAAAAACATGATCGTGTATTCAGATTAAATAGTTGTTTCTTAAGATGTTTTTGCACACGGTGAGTGTGCAAAAAAACTTAAGAAACGCCTACTCAGTAAATGTAAACGTAAACGCAAATTGAACGCGATTCCCTACAATCTAGGTATAAAATAACCTTAGATGAGTTGACATGCTGTTAAAATCAGTCACTGATTAAATCAATAGTTCGAGCTGTAATCGGCTTGCTGGCATCGCTTAGAAATCACTGACTGTCCCACAAAAAAAGTGTAACGAGTACGAAATTACGCTGCATTCAGTACTAAAGCTCTATTCTTGAAATCTGAGAGTTTTAAAGTACAATTTTATTGCCATTGCTCTCAGGTTCAGTGTAACTGTGAGTAGTAGTTCCTGTTAGGGTCACATTCGTGGGTCAAATTGATTTGATTGAACATTATTAGCATTGGATAGGACTTGGTGAAACTATATATCTGTCAACAAACAAATAAGTATAATTAAATTAGTAAAATTGGTGACCCTAGTCGAGGGCGGCCTCAAGGCTTCCTTTTCAAAAGCTACTACACTGAGATGAAAAGGGACAGCACTACTTCTTTCCCTGGAGCGTTCAACTTTACATTTGATCAGAACTTTATATTTCTGGGTGTTAAGTAAGGCAGTATCAATACCATTTTTTGAGTCTCGACCTGGGATAGAATCCCCGGTCTCCAGGGCCATTGGTGAAATATATTCATATTTGTATGTATCTGACTCTTCGAACCTTGGTAGAAGGTGATGCAAAATGAATTTTTTAAGTTAAATAAAGTTACTTTGAATTCCCTAGATGACTATCCAAAGCTTGTCAAGGAATTGATCTCGGGTTACAGATTCCATTTCCTACCTACCTCAATGACCATTAATTATATCCATGTTAGATAAGAATACTTTTCTATTAAGAATAATTACCTGAAGCTATGGTTTTTTTCTTACGTTTCTTCTTATTATTTACAGGAAAATGTATAATTGCTTGAAATTTATCGGCGTAGGATAGGAATACTTGAAACCATATGTTGCATATTGACCTCCGACCCGGCCGGGCTGTCAAGATAGGAAATACACCTGTGTAAATAACAGATTCATCCGGTCGAGGAATATCAGGATATTATAACCTTGACTGTGGACGGGTTGAATGAGTGTGATTTGTGACGTCCACAAGAAGAATGTGGTCGTTGAACTATTATATAACTCAGTGCACAGGAAGTTCAATGGCTTTGCAGATCAGATCAGTTGGAGATCAGAGGAGTTGGTGAGAAGATGCTGGATTGCGGAACATGTCCCAGAGAGGCTGGGCCCCAAGGCCCCCGGTTGAGCAGCCAAGGATAACGGGAAAGAAACGCGGTTATGGCCAATAGAGTGGGGGTCAATATGTGGCAGTCTGTTTGGTCTCCAACTCCCTCTCACACACAACCCTTTCAATAAAGTGAGAGGTATATTTTTCTAACTGTGTCGCTCGTCTTTATTATGTCGTTGTTTTAATTTTGCATGCATATGTATTATGTGGCTATGCAACACATATATCTATGAAAAGAAATTATATTATCACATAGAAATAATTGTTTTAAACCATATAATTATGTCTAATTGTTTTACTATTTGACAAAAATAATAGAAATCATACAAATGTGTGCAAACATATGAGAGACAAAAAAGTTCAATTAAAAAAACAAAAGAACATTGAAACTATAGATATTACAACGGAACATTTAAAAGTGTGTCAAATATCGCCATTAAATAGCTTATAAAGAGTAGCTATGCCATTAAGGAAATAAACGAAACTAAACTAGAATATTTCCCAGTCGTTGCTGAAAAGTTTTCAGTTCGACCATGGATAGAAGCACCATGAACCATTGAACCTAAATTCTATTCTAAATATCTAACTTAAAATTCATAACATTTAGTCCACCAGTTCTTATATTTCTTTAAACTTTACCAAACAATAAAAATAATCATATACATAAATAAATAAATGGTCGATTTTTGGTATCATTTTTCCTTGATATAGATTTTAGTAATAAGTCATACTTAATAGTATTCATTCTGATTTTATAATGTTCAATTAGTTATACTTATGAGAAATACTGTAGCAAGAGATTTTTTGACATGTTTCCCGATTAGTATTGCGTTGTCAGTACTTGTATATCGAGCAGTTCTATAGCACAAACACCAACGAGTAAACAAATTCAATCAGAAATCATTTATTGAATCACATAACAGGGAACCATTTTGTAACAGCAGATATACTCAGTCAAGCAATTTTCAATTTCGCAATATAATGTTAACCATTGTCGCCATTATTTTATCCATGCCGAACCGAGCAAAACATAAAGACCAGTTGTCGCTCAGGGCCAAAATTCCGGTGTTTCGAAGACGAGCATTAATTAAACCTGATTCATGAAGGATTCTTGCGTCTTTTAGTGTCGGTATTATTTGTGATAAAAGCACACGGCGCAGCCAGCTAGTTGTGAAAATCTTTTTTCAATGGCAACACACTTTTCTATCTATTCCAAACACCCCACCGTACAGACCCCCGGGGCTTACTTTCGTTTCTCTGACCTTACAAATGGACGCAGGGCGAATTTGTTTTCATACTCCGATCAATTCAACGTGATTAGCAGAAAACACAAGTCGTAAAAAGCGCCGGGCGTAGGACTCGGGGTCATGAAGAAGATGAGTGATCTATGTGGCTTTTACCCAAGATACAGAGAAGTGAGCAGATTTGTGTGTGTGTGTGTGTGTGTGTAAGAGAGAGTGAGACAGACAGAGAGACACAGAGACGGAGATAGATAGATAGAGACAAAGAAAAAGAGAGACAGAGAGAGATTTAAAATTTCTGCAAAAGGGCAACCACAGGGGAGTGTAAACAAAATCGAAAAATTAACCGGCGGGGGAGGAAAGATACAATGTAAAAAAAAAAAGAAAAAAAAAAAGAAAAAAGAATTGAATGAAATAGAAAGTGTATACGAGAAATACCAATGGAAAGTGCGATCTGTGCACACACGTAAGGAAGAAAAATACGATTACAAATTGCACATATATCTCATATATAAAACCAATAGCAATAATAAAAAAAATCAAATAAAATAAAACAATGATGTTGACTTAAATGTATACCCACAATTTTTATTCATAGGAAATAACGAAATGCACAAAAAACTCGAAGCTGTTTTTGTTTAACAGCTGGATATTTTTGCTTCGTCAAACATATCGAAAACAAGTTAATTTCATTAATTTTGGTTAAGATATACTTATCCAGACGCCTATCTAAAAATCAAAAGAGGTGTGTTCAAAAAGTATCGATACAAAACCATTTTCAACCAAGATATTCAACACAGTTTCCAACGAGTTTTTTACCGGTTGAAGTATCTCTGAAACTTATCTTTTAACAGGTTCGAATTTAGAACGTTGATGTCCATTTTTTATATTCAACGGTAGAATTAATAATAATAATAGAACAATTATAGAGTTTAACAGGTTTGAATTTAGAACCCGCATGTTTCTTTTTTTTATAATCTAGGGTAGAACTAATAATAATAGAACAATTATAAAGTTTAACATGTTTGAATTTAGAACCCAGATGTTTCTTTTTTTTTAATCTAGGGTAGAACTAATAATAATAGAACAATTATAGAGTTTAACAGGTTTGAATTTAGAACCCGGATGTTTCTTTTTTTTATAATCTAGGGTAGAACTAATAATAAGAGAACAATTATAAAGTTTAACATGTTTGAATTTAGAACCCAGATGTTTCTTTTTTTTTAATCTAGGGTAGAACTAATAATAATAGAACAATTACAGAGTTTAACATGTTTGAATTTAGAACCTGGATGTTTCTTTTTTATATTACAGGGTAGAACTAATAATAATAATAGAACAATTATAAAGTTTAACAGGTTTGAATTTAGAACCTGGATGTTTCTTTTTTTCATATTCCAGGGTAATTCAAAATAATAGAACAATCATAGCTGAACATATTTTTTTTTGTTTTGGCACACACATTAGCATTTCTCATTAAACAAGAAAAACTAATTCAGATTACTATCTTAATTTCTATGCAGGCGATGCCCATCAAAATGTGAGATGTATGCAACAAATCTAAAATCTGTTTATGCCATAGAATGTTTTTGAACGACCTTCGTAGACATCATCCCCAAAATGCAAACCTTTCTCAGTAGTGAACATGTTTTCACTTGAATCTTAGAATTGAAAAGAAAAAAAAAAAGTTTAGTCCCGCTACTCTTAGGCATACTAGGATGATTACCTGATGATAGCAAGCCAGCCACTTTCCACTCTGAATAATGATATCAAGCCCAATGTCATGTGAAGGTCAAGAGGAGATGGCAATGAATAACTGAAAATCAATACACAAGTGTATATTGATATTTTAGACACTTTTCCCATTCTATCCATAGAAAGTAATCCGAATAATGATAAATATCATTTTTTTTTCAATATAAGAATACAACTTGTCAAAAAAAATAAGAGGTTTTAAACTTTTCTTTGCGGAAGTCATATCTCTTGTAAACAAACATTCTGAATGTATCTCAACTAAGTTTCTAACTAACTAATCATACTTTCGTGAATATTTCTAAAATATTAGATTTTGGAAACTTACAAACCAACTTTGATTTTTTTTAAGGAGGTGTTCTGTTTAAAATGTAAACAAAATACGAAAACTAATATTTATCTTATTGCTCAACTGTACATTGTAGATATGGTGATAAGAGGGATTCTTTTTCATCGAAATTCATAAAACAATTCCTAATTATCTTTACTGTATCGAGAAAATTGAAACGACGTTCAGTGTGAAAGAAAGCTTAGAAAAATATAATTCAACCGTCAATTGAATTGAAAATTGCTCTGTTCTCTAAATTAAGGCATTGAAAGTGCATCGTGCTATGCTATATCCATTTTGCTGGATTACAGTTTCATCCATATAAACAGTATGAAGGCACATTTAGTGTAACAGTTATCACGGGAAATGGAACCTGCTACCTTAGTTCAATTTATTGTTGAGATTGTCTGCACTAATGTCGTTGGAAGAGAAACAATTTGTTCTTCTCTTCATCCAATAACGATTATATAGCACGGTGAACTTGGTTCTTAAGCCTGTGTATAGAAACGAATCTAGGAGTAAGGAACTGAATCAAAGCTAGCTTTAATGAACTTAAAAACTGACCTGCTCGTGGCAGAAGTCCAGAGTAAATAAATATATTTTCTTGAACCCTACGCCAAAGCAGGATATGACACAAAGTCAGTTATTAAGCGGAGATTAAGAGAGTTAAATCCTGCTTTCCTTCTCCAAGAAAGGTTGCCATACCAAGGTTTAAAAGCCCAGTCATCCCTAATAGTTACCTCTAGGTGGAGAGATAATCTTTGGATTCATACCTACCATAAGAGTTTTAGCATCCCTTAAAATGCAGACGCGTTCAGGATTTGAATTTGAGTCAAGTCCATTTCAAACGACAGTAAGAACTACACCAAAGCATCTCTAATATTGAGAAATATTTGCATATAGATAAAGAAGCAGGGGCGAGCTCATAAGTGATGTACTCCTATCGACCCCCACATCTGGTCGGGCAAAAGCAGGATGATCAGCTCGAACATACATTCATCAGCTATGTGAGGATATGGGAGGTAGCCCTGAAGACCTGCCAGAGGCGATGAACGATAGGGAGAAGTAGGAAGAGAAGGTCAGGGATATCCGTGCCTGTGGCACGATGATGATGATGATGATGATCTATACGTTTTAGAGGAGTTGAAAATTCTTAATCGGGATGTATCGTGTTAAAGATTCGTATCTATTATGTATTCTTTCAAGGAACTTTTAATTTTACAAGTAAGTTATAGAAGATAAAACTGTGTCGTACATCTTGATCCTTAAGTTTCAGTTCTTAATGTTATTGCGAATATCAGCTGGAGAAATTATCAAAGTTATCACAAAATTAATACCTTTTGAACATGTATTAAAAGCATAGAAACTATTGATAGTATTTCTTTTGAGAGATCTGAATTGATTTTTTTTAAAAATAACTTGATGGCTTTCAATCTAAAGAAACATTTTTTTTTTTATAAAAATAAAAAAATGTGATTAAAAATGGTGTCGAACAAAAATCTTGAATCATGGCTAATGTTGAAATGTTTAGCGATTTTATATTTTCAAACTGAAATTATCACCGATTTTATAAGAGATTCATTTGTATCGCATCTTTCGGAATTAGAAATTATGTTGCCGGTATTTTGAATGTTTTTGTTTCTTTTTTTATTGAATTTTTTAATGTTCATTTTTTTTTCAATTCTAATCAAGTGACGACAACGACAAGATTGAAAATGTCTCTCGCATCAACAGCGATGGACGTGAACTAAGATTAAATTTATAATTCTTGCAATAATTACAAGAGTGAAAAGCTTGAATAACGAGGGAAAAGCACCGCTGCTAATAATAGTCTAAGAGATTACTTGATTTTCCCTATATTTCGTTTTTTTTTTTTTCTCATTCAAATCGATTTATTTTTTAAAACTCATTTTCACTCCTGAAGATCTTTTTTCTGTATTTCATATGGAGGTCGTAACTAATACATGAAGACTGTTATCAAGAGAAATACTGTTGGCAAAATAATGTCATTAGGTTGAATTTATTGGATCTTAATCTTTAAAATCCTTTTTCGCTTAAATAGGACAAGATGCCACGTAGCTATCTCTAAAAGAACCTGAGCCATTCGAAATGCTATCAAAGTTTTGTAATGAGAAGCAGACAAATGATACATGAAAACCATTTTAAAAGATAAAAAGCAATGAGTAATCATTTCGTATATTCTCATTTTATAAGAAGAATAATTCAAGTAAAGCGACCCTAGTCGAGGGCGACCTGAAGGCTTCATTTTCAATAGGTACTACATTCCCTGGATTGCTCAAATTTACCCTTACTTTATAATGCTGAGTGTTAAAAAAGGCAGCATAAAGTAACATTTTTTGAGTCTTTGGTATGACTCGACCTGGGATTGAACCCCGGTCATCCAAAACATTGACAAACACTCTATTCATATCTTTTCATTTTTAACTTTCTAAAGCGCTGTCAGTAGATATTTGAATATTCTGATTCTATACCCTGCTAAGGGTTAAGACCCCCATCCAATAAAAAAAGGTTCTTGTTTGAAATGGAAACTGCATCTGATACTTCAGGAGATCTGTAGAGTTTGGACTCCTCCTTCATTGCCATAACTCCCTGGTTCACGCTCTCTGGAGTGATAGTATCTCTGATGGACTCATCTATAGGTTAGATAAAACTGTTTGAAAAATATTCGTATTTGATCGGATCATGCACCAAAAATAAATAAACAAATAAGATAAAATAAAAACAAAGAGATCTTTTAAAATATCAACTCGAAAAATAAGAATATAAGCAGAGTAGGAATGCGATTCTCTATCCCTAGGCATAAAATGATAGTAGATACCATTCAAATCAATCGGTCAATAATATTTCCTTTGTTTTTTATCACCATTCACGAAGGTCCTCGTTGTACGATCATTTGAATGAGTCCAGAGAAAATATAATTGTAATAAAGAATTTGCTCTCAAGTCAGTTATGTAGGTATTTATCATTGTTTTACTTTATTTTTGGTTCATAGTTCTAAAAAGTAACGCTTGTGGTGTTACGGTTATGGAGACTGTTTGCATTTCACATGGTACTAATAACAATAAAAAGATATGAATCCAACTATTATCCCTCTAGCCATTAGTAAATAGTGGGGTAGACGTGTCCCTTTAACTTTAGCAAGACGACTAGTCAAGTAAAAAGAAAACTCTGAATTTCAACGAATTGTAGACCTGGAGAAGGATTGCCTTCAGGAACCTATTCCCACCCAAGACCCACTACGCCAGTTGCGCCCTTACGACCAAACCATGTTATGGGACTTGAGAGAGTTAATATTCATAATGCTAAAATGCATTAAATTTGGTTCGTGAATACAGTACAATGGCTAATGTGGTGGTGTTAATGCAGGCATTGAGATGGTCGACCGATAAATGTCCCTATCGGGGAAACGAAGAGGTCATATACCAAGGCAGGAAATTCAATATTCATCTGGCAATGGTGAAGGCAGATGACATTAGGACTAGAAATTAGAAGACAACGGACAGCATCAGCCAGCCGCTCGTGGCGGAGAGGGAATTTCGTGCTTCGTGCTTGCTTTCTTGTGGGCAAAATCGGAAGATTAGTTATACTGATTCTAGACAGACATAGAATTTGCCGTTAGCCAATAGTTTCCCCTTTACTACCAAAGTCCGTGACATTAGGGCTCAGAAAAAGCTGACTGTATCCACTACAGAGGAGTAAGACCCCTCGAGAAGGGATGTCCTCCGGATGAAACTGGTAATGTAGAGTATCTTTTCATTGCCGTAATTCCAAATTACTCTGACCGGGAGTAATAGTACCAGTCACACATCTATCTCAGAGTCATGTAGGTAGGCTTAAAAATTATACGTATTTGATAGGAATAGTTGCCCTACTACTAAATTATTTGCATTAGAAATAGTAATATTTTTTGCAAGGGGTTATTATGATAAGATACTTGAATCCATTTACCTATACACAAAAAATGACGACTATCAAATAGAAAAAGTCAATTGAATCTTTATTAATATAATTAGTTAGGAATACTTGAAAGAATACAACCATGGACAAATTATTAGTAATATACTGGAATACTTGATATCGTATAACTGAGTATATATACTTTTGAGAAAAAAAGCTACTAATAATGTAAATAAGAATCTCCAAGTTTCTTGGCATAAAATAATCCTAGACGGGTTGATGTGCACATTCAATCAATCGATGAATACTTCCAACCAAACGCTTCAAAAGCCGGATCGAAGACAAAATAACATGGAAATTTACTAAGCTTTTTGCTTAGATGTGGCTCAAGGCCAAATGAAAGGGGCACCCAATGAGACTTGAGCTCACTCGTGTAGGTTTGCTAGCCGAGCTTGCTAACCATTACACCACCAGAAGCGCCTTGAAGACAAAATAACATGGTTCACAGCTATTGAAAGACATCTGTGTTATTTTCATAACGGAGTAAAACCTAATGTTAGACACCGCTTTTCCCAACCTTGGGGCCCTGGTCAGAAACAAATGATAGAAATCAAAAATGGCTTGTTCAACCGTCTACACAACGTAATAATAATCATATTTACCCAACCCCTCCGCTCGGGCAGGATATGACACAAGGTCAATTTTTAAGCGGAGTTTAACAGGTTTGAATTCAGAGTTTTCCTTCTCATAGACTAGTTGCCTCACCAAGGCTTAAGAACCCGGTCTGCCCTACTATTCACCCATAGCTGGAGGGAGAATAATTGGATTCATACCTTTCCCAAAGGTATTAGTGCTATGTGAAATGCAATCAGTCTCTTCCAGGAATTGAACTCGTGTCGCCGCGTCCATTTCAAACGACGTAATAATAATAATATCCAGAACATATTCGGTTTCTGTCTGCTAAACTGTTGTAAGATAAAAGTTCAAGAAACAGAATATTTAATCAATAATTTTGAAAAATGATCATGATTATTGATCCCTGAATGTTTTGGTTTCCTTTGTTGGGAGAAGAACTTCATAAATGCATCTCATGTGTGGGGCGATTACATAGGTTTTACTTGGACTGAAACAAAACTATTTTAATTATGCATATAGCGAGAATCCAAGTGGAGGAAATGATCTGCGAGACAAACATATGAATCATCATTTCATGGCATTCATAGCCAAATAGTATGGCATCGTTTCAAGATTAGCTTGCAATCACGACTCGTTTTACTTAAGTATATAGTCTACCAACCACTCTTCTAAGATTCGGTAAAGATTCGACGCAGGGTCAATTGGTAAGTGGAGTAAAGCTGGTTTGAATTCAGAGTTGTCTTTCTCTCAGACAAACCGAGGCTAAAAAGCACAATATCTTTTACTATTCACGAATAGTCAAAAGAGAAGAGATTGATGAATTTCTTAGTCCATTATTGATGTGCAAACGACTTCGTTCCAGATAAGTTCCTTAATTTCAATGTAAACAAACCATTATGCAAGGAAATTGAATGTCAACCCTTCTTGAGTTATTCACTGAGAAATTCAACTTTTAAAGGATTAATTTTTTAAATAAACAATAATAGCTTCAACAAACTAATTTTCATACGAATAATATATACACAATTATATGGTTTTAAGTAACTATTCTTACTAAATGATAATAAATATTTTTTGTACATATTACTCTCTGATGCTAATAATTTGCTCACGAGGATATGTCTTTAAGTATTTTTACTAATAATGTCCAAATAAACCAACGATAGTTCCCTTACCGGTATCACTGCTCCAGCTCAAAGTGAACCAGGAAGCACTGTCAATGAGGAGTGACTCAATGCACTTAGAATATCCAGTACTTTTAAGGAAGTGGGGCAGAATTACTCCTCTGCAAGTGATACAGCTGGTATATTCTTGTCTCGCTAACACACTTGAAAGCAAGATTTAGAATGCACCTCGTGCACCCTTTGCTGACGAGTAAGATCCAGTTAAAACGGATGACTATTTTCCCCCTAACTTGTACTTAGTGATAAGGCTCAATCTTTTGTGCTCTAGGACGTGCAGGGGACTCCCTCATTATCAGTACTCTCGAATCAACTCTAACACAGATTGAAGGCATCTCATCCTTGAAGCAAATGGACCTGTTTGACAATTGGATTATAATGTTTGAAACCATATAACTTTTTGCAAACAAGTGACCACTATTATTATTATCATTATATGGGAATCATTAATTACAACCATATAATTGTATATTAATCTTTAGTATTATAAAAGAACACTTGAAATCATATAAATATGCTAATTTTGTTTTGTTTTGTTTGGTTCGGATTTATGGCACATCAACCATTCTAGGTTATTAATGCCAAATTTATTTTTAGACATATAAACCTTCTATTTCAAACAATTCAGTTTAGTACACGTATAGTTTTCTATTTGCACAAAGTTAAGTGTCAAAACAGTTCTATTTTAAACTATTCAGTTTAGCACAAGCACACTGTTTTGTTCTATTTGACCAATAGATGAGACCCTATGCGGTGCTACCACTCAGTGCCAGAGTGGACCTGGGAACAATGGCAACGAAAGTGTACTTTACATTCCCCAAAACTCCAGGATGACTGGATCTTTACCATCAGATTGCTTAGTATCATATCTTGGACACTAGTTGGTGGAGTCTACCCATCTGCAAACGGTGTATTCTACAGTTCCACACGACTGGGCAGGTGCTAATTCTGTTTGTATTAGATAAGGGTACTGGTAATCATCATCATCATCATCATATCGTGCTGGCAGCACGGATATCCCTGACCCTCTCTCGCCACTCCTCCCTATCGTTCATCGCCCTAGGCAGGTCTTCAGGACAACAACCTGTATCCTCACATAGCTGCTGAATGTACGTTCGTGCTGGTCGTCCTGCTTTTGCGCGGCCGTGTGTGGGGATCCATAAGAGTACATCTCTTATGAGTTCATCTCTGCTTCTCCAGCAATGTCCTGCATGTCTGGTTCGTCTAACTTGAATAGTTTTCGTGATAGGGGGCAGGTGGCCGTACAGTTGGTGTCTTGTGGGGTGTTGCTGCCAGGACTTGTTCAGGATTGCACGCAGCATTCTTGTGTAATTGCCATCTAGTTTCTTCTCCAGCCGTTTTGTTAGCGTCCATGTAGTGCATCCATATAGCAGTATCGATGTGACCGCTGCCTGGAAGAAACTGCGTTTCATTTTATCTGTTAGGTCTGATTTCCATATAGTCGATAGCCTATTGATAGCTGTCCATGCTTTCACCGGGTGAATGATATTAAGATGATCCCCTGGTACAGCAGGGCCTTTACTAGGGTAATACCGGCTCAGCAAACTGAGTTTATTCCTCGGCAGCTTTGGACCCTCGAAAAGGAAATACTGAGTATCTCAAGTATTCAAGATATAAATATATAGCTGTGATTCTGATCAAAGATTTAAAAATGAATCAAATTTTTGCATAAAAATCCATAATGGGTTGATATGCTGTTAAATAAATCTAACCACATCGTAAAAAACACAACCATATAATTAGAGAGCTCGATTTTTTGCTGGATATACCATGTTTTAGACTGGGATAATATGAGCTATGTCTAGTAAATAAAAACATGTACATGACAAATATTTCCTCTTTCAAAATTCAGACCTGGTACGTATGTCAAGATAGAGGAGTCATCATCATCATCATCATCAAGTCCTGCTGCTAGCAAAGATTTCCCTAATTCTCGATTTCCCCATTCATCTCTACCATCCATCGTTTCCGACTGGTCTTCCAGACTACATCCCCTGTCCATATAGAGCTATGGTAGATATGTTCTAGCTGGTCGTCCGACACTTGCACTTCCATGTAAAGGAGACCATTGGAGAACGTCATGACAGCAGGGAGATGGTCGAGCTGATCAATTCAGATCTCGCAGTTCTTGATGCTCTGGTGACCTGCGATGAAAGCTGGATCTACTGCTATGACCCAGAGACCAAGAGACACAGTTCCCAGTGGAAGCATGCTGGCTCTCCCAGATCCAAGAAGGCCAGACAGAGCAAATCCGCCCACAAAGTTTTGATGGTCCCTTTTTTTGACAGCACTGGCATGATCTACATGCACTGGGTTCATCTGGGCAGACAGTAAACAAGGAATACTATGTTGAGGCTTTAAGGGAGTTCAACAAGAGATTCCGTCGGAAGAGGCCAGCACTCTTCAAATCGGATCAGTGGAATTTCCACCAGGACAATGCAACAGTCAACAAATTCATCCTTGTCACAGACTAGTTGACCAAGATCGACATCAAGACAGTTCCTCAGCCTCCCTATAGTCCAGACCTTACTCCCTGTGACTTTTGGTCATTCCCTAAGCTCAAGGAAAAACTTAGAGACTGTCGTTATGAGACAATTGAGAAGATGAAAGAGGCTGTGAGGAAGGTCATTGACACGCTCACACAAGAGGACTTCCATGGGGCCTTCCAGCCGGAGGAGATTATTTCGAAGGGGACTTGAGTTTCATGTGTATACTATCAATAAAAGTCCCCATACCAAAAAAAAAAAAGTCTGGAAAAATATTTAATGGACCTTGTATATCATAAAATATTATTGCGTTTGCTAATGTGCGTGTGTATGTTTATGTGTGCTTGTTTGTGTCTGTGTTAAGGTTGTTTTATGATCAAAATGACCGGGTAAAATGATTTAGTATTTCTTTTCGGTTCATAATGCTTTAAGGTGCTTTATTCAATTATCATAGTCCTTGCGATGTGACCAATTTACTATATCTTTGTTACTCTTTCGTTTGTTTTGTCTTCTAGTTTTACATCAGGGATGTTTACGAAGTCAGTGTTTACTTTTCTTTTGTATGTGATTATTCGGTGGAAGGAGTCGAGTTTGTTTTGCTATGTCAACCGGAAACAATGTAAGATTAGATAATAAAACTAGAAAAACAACAGTTATACCCACACACTTTCTCTCTCTCTCTTTCTCTCTCTCTCTCTCTTACTCTCTCAAACAAACACACACACACACACACACACTGATACACACACACACACACACACACACACACACACACACACACACACACACATATATATATATACATTTTTTTTCAATTGAAAGATATAGATTGGCTGAGAAGCTTAAAATAAAAGTACCCGCACAGAGAACTAAGCTGACTTGCCTGATGATTGTAAGAAAAGTTAAGCAGTTCTTTTTAATAATTTTTTAAAACATTTGATTTTAATAGTAAGTTAACTCTAATGAAAGAGACCTCTTTAAAACGATTTTCCGTATTTACTAATAATATATATGGATATGCGTGCGTGTATTTATATGAGTAAATATGAAAATATGAAAAATAAGATATTCGAATGAATGATATATGTATATATGAACAATATGTATATTGCGAACGTTAACTTTTTAAAAATCATCTTCAAGCGATGTTATTTAGTGATGCAGTTTCAATAAAAAAATGGCTTTTCATATTTTCAAGCTGTCGGATTTACCTTCGTTTTTATATATATATATATATATATATATATATATATATATATATATATGTGTGTGTGTGTGTGTGTGTGTGTGTGTGTGTGTGTGTGTGTGTGTGTGATGATAATTCTTAAATATTTCTAACGTTAACTTTTTAATAATCATCTTCAAGCGATGTTATTTAGTGATGCAGTTTCAATCAAAACAATGGCTTTTCATACTTTCAAGATGTCGGATTTACCTTCACTTTTCTGATATATATATATATATATATATATATATATATATATATATATATATATGTGTGTGTGTGTGTGTGTGTGTGTGTGTGTGAGTGTGAGTGTGTGTGTGTGTGTGATGATAATTCTTAAATGGTATTATCTATAATTCTTAGGATTTGATTTAGAAATTTAATGAATTTGAGGTTTAGTAATAATATGAATATCATAATGATATGTATGATATATTTGTAATCTACAGCATATATAAATTTATGCTGTTTTTTTTTTATAATTTTAGATAATGTCCTAAAAGTAACCAGTATAATCTTTCTAAAAATTTAGAGAAACTGTATTAAACATTTGGCTCTTATCTTTGGTTTGAACTTACAAAACGTTTCTCCCCACACCCGTTTTTCTATGGATTGGCAAAATAAAATTATTATTGAAAATTTGTCAGTTGAAAATAAACTTTTTTTGCTCTATTTACCAAAGTGGTATTTCTTGGTAAAAGTACTTGTTTATCATATACTTTGCCCATGGGAAAATATTGGTTTAATATATAAAGGGAAAAATCTAAATCTTTTAGAAAGTAAATAAAACTCCCATCCATAGAGTGATTCCCTCACAAAGAACCCAGTACATCTGGAATAAAATTACTCAGGAAAAGATATTTTTTACGGAACAAATGCTCAAATTTGACCATATATGAAAGGAAAAGGAAAACCATCTGCCTTTATGGGATAAAGTTGAAATAATTGATAGGGTTGAACGTTAGAGGATTAGACTACTTAAGGAATCAGCACATATGTTGGGCTACAATGACCTACTGAGTAGACCAAGTATAGAGTTGAATACAATATGCGAAACGATAATTAAAAAAAAAAATCTGAATATGAGCTCAGGTAAAAATAATACATTATAGTAGTAATTCTTGTCATGTAAGAACATTAAGTTTATAAGTCCCAAAAATTGTGTTCAGCAGGACACATGGCGTAACGGTTATAGGCGAGTAACAACACAGGAATACTTAACAC
>OY757904.1:106903895-106931395 GCA_963585895.1 Sepioteuthis lessoniana
GAGATTGAGTTTACTTATCTATCTATCTATCTATCTATCTGCGCAATTGGTTATCATTGTAGAAAATGGAATGGGCAACCCGTGTGCAGTTTATTGACGAGGCTATTTGTTTTACTTCAACCTAAATAACCTTAGGAAAGGCATGAATCCATATGTCTCTGCCCATAGCTTTGGGTAAATAGTAGTTCTGAATGGTTTCTTCATCCTTGCTTTGGGATTCATTCGAGTAGAATTAAAACCAACTGTACTCTGTTTAAAAATTAACCTTGTGCCGAATACTACACATGGCTCAGAGTTGGGGTAAGCACACACACACACACACACACACACACACACACACACACACACACACACACACCACACGCACAAAGAAAATTAGTTTCCTGTATATTGAACACACATATCCTTATGAAGATAGCTTTGAGCGTGCACAGTCTCATGTTAGCATTGGGCGAGAAACTAATAGTTCCCAAATGGCCTTGACTCTTGACTATGGCATCCTAACTTGATCAGGTGTCAGTTTAAAAACAAACTATCTTGAACAAGATGTGTGGATTAGTTATTTCATTGAATCATTAATAACGTTGTTTATTTGTTTATTGTCCTCGATATGCTGTCATAAGTCGATCAGCCTTTGCTAATTTGTATTTCTTTCAAAACTATCTATTCGAATTTGCTTCGGTTGGTTTTCTTTTATTCAATGAAATATCAACCTTCGTGGGTTATTCGATGCCAAATCCATCTTTATAGATCAATGGTTATGGTACGTTTTCACCAATAGCTTGGGAAAATTGAAGGTTTAATAATTTTCTCGATACAAAGGTTGATATGTCATTAAACCAAACCAAACCTAATTTTCCTGAATGTATTAAATCTAAGAGTAAACGCAATTGTGCTAGTCAAATTTGAACTCACTTTTTTCGATGTCTCAATCCAATATTTTCAAAGCAACGACACAAGAACTCCCCATCCTATTCAAGTTCGTTGATATATACATAAATACTGTACTTTATGTTTTCTTCCAAAGTTTTATGATTTCTCTGGGAGGACTGTGAATCTTAATCGGTTTCCGCAGAATCGAAAATATGCACAGAAGTATCTTGCTATCCTCATTGAAAGTGTTTCTATATTCATTTATTTGTATAATCTACCATGGTCTTATCGAATATCTATATATCTCTACTTTTCCCATCTATCTATCTATCTATCTATCTATCTATGTTTCCTCTTTCATTATTTTTTCTTTTTTTCGTCCTTACTTCGTGTATCAAAAGATAGCATTATTCTTTAAGAAACTATATATATATATATATATAAAATTAACTTAAATCGCGAGTTGGAAATCTTCTACTAAAGTTTCACCTTATCGATAAGGTGAAACTTTAGTAGAAGATTTCCAACTTGCGATTTAAGTTAATTTATAATTGGCTCCACTTGTGTTGAGCACTGTTGCAATTGTAGCATTGCAGGATTCGCGAAAGGTTTTTAGTTTTCTTTTGACCAACTGACTGCGTATCCCTTGATTTTTTTCAAGGGGTCCGGACGGGGTTGGCCTTTTCTTTCTTTTTGACCAATAATTTTTACTTTTTCCCCTGGGCAGGGATTTGAGATACTTTTATCTCTTTTTCCTGGCGGTTTTTTTTTTCTTCTGGTACCGTGAATATATATATATTTACCAGATATGTATTTATATAGGTGTGTGTATGTTTATATATATATATATAGCCGATAGGATATAAAAAATGTAAACAAAGGGCTGCTGCTGCTGTTTCTAAAAATAAAAATACCTTAAAGTTTCCCTTAGCCAACGTGGTCCGCTTGGTGGCCGAGTGGTCTGAAACACAGTCTGACGTAAAGTTGGACGGGTTTCGATCCCGGCTTCGAGCATCCTGCGTGTCTAACCACACTGAAGAGTTCTGATAGAATGAAACAGTCTGTCTGTGGATGACTATATATATATATATATTTCTGCTTGTAGCAACATATTCCCTTATCTATACATCAATCAATTAAAGTTTTATCTCTTTATTCTCCTTTCCTCTTTCTTAACCTATTTATTCTTTTTTTCCATATATCTATTTATCAGTCTTGGGGAAGGGTGAAATAATAAATGATGTACCAAATGTGTCGACTTTATAATGAATGTATATTTGTTTAATGGATCTTGGTTATCACTTTCTCTGTTGAGTCTGCAACATTTCTGCGTGGAAGTGCCCGTGGTGTAATGGTTATCGTCGTAGGAAATGGACACAGCGACACGAGTTCAAATCCTGGACGAGACTTATTGCATTTCACATAGCACTAATACCCTTGGGGAAAGGTATGAATCCAATTATTCTCCCTCCAGCTATGGGTAAATAGCAGGACAGACTAGGTTCTTCAGCCTTGCTGAGGCAACTAGTCTAGGAGAAGGAAAACTCTGAATTCAAACCTGTTAAACTCCGCTTAAAAATTGACCTTGTGTCATATCCTGCCCGAGCGGAGGGTTGGTAAATATGACTATATATATTTTATCTGATATGTATGACTTCCACATGACCGATAGGTTATCAATAGGTGTCCATGCTATCGCTAGTCGCATGTTGATGTCATTTTCAGTTGATGAGACGCTGCTTCCAAGTAAGGTAAACTTTTCCACACGTATCAGAGACCTATCATTTAGTGTCGAGATGTCGCTTCTTTGATGAAAGCGCATGAACACTATTTGGCATTTACATGGAGGCCTATGCCACTTGCAAGCAACAGTCGTGTCAATACTACTATATGGATGCACAACATGGACGCTGATTTAGTGTAAAGAAAAAATCTCGACGGTAATAGTACAAACATGCTGTGAGCTGTATAGCACAAATCCTGGAGGCAACATCTCGGAAAATAGTAGCTATACGGCCACCAACCATCCATTTTTAAAACCGTCCAAATTATACGAACAAAACATGCAGGAGACTGCTGGAGAAGTGGTTCTCTGAAACTAGTGGACAAGTTCACCTACATCGGAAACAGCGTCTAATCCACGGAAAGTGAGATCAACTAGCGTGGGCATGGGCAGCTATCGATAGGTTATTGGTCATAAGAAAGTTAAACCTATCTAAAAAAATAAAACGCAATTTTTTTCCAAGCAGCAGTTGTGTCCATACTAATATATGGATGCACCGTATGGATGCTGAAAAGCGCATTGAGGGAAAGCTTGGTGGTTATTGCAGAAGAATGCTACAAGCTATATTGAACCAATCCTGGAAGCAATGTCCCTTTAAAAGGCAGCTGTACAGCCACTTACCTCCCTTCTCAAAACCCGTCCAAACAAGACGAACAAGACATGCGGGATACGCTGTAGAAATAAAGACGAATTCATAAGTGACGTTCTCCAATTGATCCCTTCACGCGGACGAGCAAATGTTGGACGACCAGCTGGAACTTATCTACAACTGCTCTGTACGGACACAGGATGCAGAATAGAAGACCTGCAGGACAACAGAGATAAATGACGAGAGAGAGATAGAGAGAGAGAGAGAGAGAGAGAGAGAGAGAGCAATCTGTGCTAGCGGGTCGAGATGATGATGATGATGATATATTAACGATATTTGAAGTAGGTCATTGAATATTGAAATTCTTACACAGAAATGCAGATTTCAACGATTAATTGACAATCTTTTGATTGGGAAGCTAGAGGTCCCTTTCGTCATTGACTTTTGCTCAAATGAGGAAAATACGATCTGTCCGGGACCATCAGTTATAATAACGTCACAGAGTTGATGAATCTTGGAACAGACATTTTAAAAAACAGACATCTGAAAAAAAGTTTGATAAAGAATGTTCATGCATAATTTTTTACTGACTTTATTCGACCGACTCAAGGGATTAAGAGAAAAATACCAATAAAAGAAAATCTAGAAAATAGAAATGAGAGACAAAAACAAATGCATGGATATAACAGGCGACAAACAAAGGAAATTTCACCCGAGATGATTTGGTCTTGGCTAAAAAGGAAAAACCTCAAGAGAGAAATGGACTTTCTTTTAACAATAGAACAGAATAATTCCATGTGAACCATTTATGTCTAAGCAAAAATTGATTATACGAGACAGAATAGCAAGTGTAGGTTATTTGGTGACTGAGATAAAGTGGTTTATCGTACAAAGGCGACAGAAATAAACTGGTATACAATACAAAGCACAATTTGGTGGGAAAGACGCCCATCTGAGAATTGTACAAAGGATTAAAATTTGATCATACTAACTAAAAGTATATGCATAAACCAGAATCCGTCCTTGAAAATAAGGCGCATGAAATTCTCTAAAACTTTGGGATAGAAACGGTTCAATGAATCCTGATCAGAAGAAAAGACAGTTTTAGATAAAAAGAATAAATAACAGACCAGCTTGCGGATTTTTAGATTTTCAGTGAAAAGATTGAAAACACTTGGATTTTGCCAGGTAGCTTAAAATACTGTGGTATATAATGGTGATTACGGCCCCTCGGGTTTTGTAATTGTTAGCATACTAGACTAGCACACCTTCACAAGTGAGTTCGAGTCTCATTGGGTGCCCTATTCATATGACCTTGTGCCACATCTAAGCAAAAGGCTCTGCAAATTACTACATGCAGATGATTTTGAGGCCAATTGAATTTAGTGCCCATGAAAAGAGACTGAGTGCATTGAAGGTTAGAAGAAGTCATTTTAATTCATAGCTTGGTTAAGATTAAATAGAATATTTAGCTTCATAGATACCACATAAGATTTTCTATCGTTCAGAATTAAAAAGAAAAAAATATGTGGAACATGGCTGTAACGTTGCTAGCAATAGTAGTTCGTTGGCTTGGAACGGCCACAAAAGACAAAATAAAAAAGACTGGAGGTATAGGAAATAAGTGAAAGAATCGAGACAATCCTGACCACAGCATTATTAAGATCAGTTAGAATACTTAAAAGGATCCTCGAGATTTGAGCTGACTTTCTGTCACTCAGTCTCCAACGAAAAACCATGAACGAGCGCAGGTGTGAAAAACTTGCTAGCTGTAAAAATAAGTATAAGACTAGATAAGACTGGATGGGCAAGGTGATCCACTGCAAAAAAAATTTAATTTGACCATACGAATAAATGGTGTATGTACAACCCAGAATTTGTCCTTGAGAATAAGACGTACGAATTCCTTTGGGGTTTTGAGATGCAAACGGATCACCAACTTCCAGTTAGATGACCAATCCTAGTAATGATAAAAAAAAAAGAAGAAACGAAAAGAAAACTTGCCATATTGTGGACTTTGCTGTCCTGGCTGACCAAAGAGTAAAATTGAAAGAAAACGAAAAGAGAGTTAAGTACCAGGACCTTGCTAGGAAATTGAAAAAACTGTGGAGCTTGAAGGTGACAGTGATACCAATCAAAATTGGTGCTCTTTGTACAGTCACCAAAGGAGTGGTACAAATACGAGAAGTGTTGGAAATAAGAGGACGATTAGAGAGCATCTAAACGGAAGAATTATTAAAATCGGTCAGAATACTGGGAAGAGTCCTGGAGACTTCAGAAGATTTGCTGTCACTCAAACTCCAGTGAGAAATGATCAGCTAACACTGGTGGAAAAAAAAAAAAACTCGAAAAGAGTACATAATAATGAGGATAACAATAGTAATAATAATAATGTTAAACTAAAAATGAATATCTCATGAGAACAACTCAAAATCAAATTATTAAGAAGAAATCTCATCAAAGGGATAAAAAAAACAAACGTGGATTGAACTACTCGTAAGATACTCGAGATCATTCTTAAAGTGGACGAGAGAAGTACTTCAACGAATGGTCGTGAAAACAAAAATAAACTGTTGACGATGCAAAAGGCCTTAGATCCCTGGGACGATATAGACAGACTATATTTGTCAAGAAAAGAAGGAGGAAGACGACTTCCAACATTGGAGGTAGTGTCGATACTTCGATAAAATGTCTGGAAGACTACTTTTAAAAAGTGCAAAGAAGACTGATTAAAGTGACCAGAAACAAAGTAAATTACACAAGCACCAACAGAAAAACAATAACTAGAAAAAACAAAATGTGAAGAAAAACAACTGTGTGGACATTTTAAGCACCAATCGAGTGAAATCTCGCACAAGATGATCCAAGCAGAGCTAAAAAAAGGAAACTTAAAGAGAGAAACTGGATCTCTTCTAATAGTAGCATAAAACAACGTCAAGACATCGACACACGGCTAACAAAGGCATGGACAATTATCGATTGGCCATCGATCATATGGAAATCAGACCTGACCGATAAAATTAAACGCAGTTTCATCCAGGCAATGGTCGTATCGATACTGCTGTATAGATGCACTACTTGAATGCTAACTAAACGGTTAGAGAAGAAGATAGACGGCAATTACACAAGAATCTTGCAAGAAATATTGAATAAGTCCTGGCGAAAACACCCCAAAAGGCACCAACAATAGGGCCACATGCCTCCCATCATGAAAACTATCCAAGTTAGACGAACCAGACATGCAGGTCACTGCTGGAGAAGCAAAGACGAGCTCATAAGTGATGTACTCCTATGGACCCCGACATATCGCCGAGCAAAAGCAGGACGACCAGCTCGAACATACATATAGCAGATATGTGAGGATACGGGGTGTAGCCTTGAAGACTTGCCAGAGGCGATGAACGATAGGAAGAAGTGGCGTGAGAGGGTCAGGGATATCCGTGCTAGCGGCACATGATGATGATGATGATGATGATGATATCAAAGTAAAAATAGATTAGACACAAAAAATAACACGTGTAGCTTATGTGGTAAAAGACACGAAGCAGTCATATGCAAATGCAGTAAATTAGGGTAAAAAGAGTATAAGAGTAGACACGACAAGGTAGGGAAGGTAATCCACTGGGAGTTGTGCAAAAAATGTAGAGTTGACCAGACGAACAAATGGTATATGTACAACCCACAAACGGATCATCTAATCTCGGTCAGACGACCAGACTTAGTGATAGTCAACTCCCACCCTCCGCCAAAAAAAAGGAAAAAGAGAACCTGCCGAATTGTGGGCTTTTCCGTTCTGGCAGACCATAGAGTGAAAATAAAAGAAAACGAAAAGAGAGATAAATTCCTATATCTTGCTTGAGAACAGGAAAAACACTGAGGATCATGATGATGACAGTGATACTGATTGTGGTCGGTGCACTTGCGACAATTCCGAAAGGATTAGTAAAGGGATTGGAAGACTTGGAAATATGGGGACAAGTTGAGACCATCCAGACTGCAGCATTACTAAGATCTGACAGAATACTGCAAAGAGACCAGGAGACGTGAAGGAACTTGCGGTCACTCAAACTCCACTTACTAATTATCCACTAACGCTGATGTGAAAAACTCTCAAAGGAGGAGAAGTTATAGACAGATTGTATGTGTCAAGAAAATAAGGAGGAAAGGAATCACCAGCATTGAATATTGCGCTGATGCATCAATACAAAGACATAAGGACTGTATTAAGAAGAGCAAAGAAAGACTAATTGTAGCAACTGGTAACATCATTAATGATATAGGATCAAACAGAACAGAAAACTTGAAAAAAGAAGTTGAGTGAAAACAAACTATATATATATATACATACATATGTATATATATATATATATATATATATTAAGTGATAAGCTGATGAAATAGTACACAGGAAGATCTAGATAGGAATTATGGAAGTTAATCTAAAAAGAGAAACTAAATCTCTTTTAATAGCTGCACAAAACAACGCCATAAGAACTTACCCAGACAGTTGTGGCTGTAGAATACACCGACTGCTTCTCTGCTGGGGGGTAAGACTCTCCCAACGACTATCCTGTTTATGACACTAAATTATCTGATGGTGATGTTCCAGTAAAGCTTGAGCTTTAGTGAATGCGAAGAAGCTCTTCATTGCCATCAGTCCCAGGTCCACTCTTGCCCGGGGTGGTACCACCTAATAGGACCCTATCTATGGGTTAAATCGAACTAAATGGTGTACTTATACTAAACTAAATTGTTTGAAATAGGACTGTTTTGACGTTTGAAATGCGTACTTATACTAAACTGAATTGTTTGAAATAGAACTGTTTAAATGTATAAAGAGGGAATTGGCATTAATAACCTACAATCGTTGAGGTGCCATAAAACCAAACCAAACCAAATCAAACCAAATCAAACAAAGCCATAAGAAGCAATTACATTAAAGTAAAAATGATTAATACACATCAAAATAGCAAGTTTTGATTACGTAGAGAAGAGATGAAACGGTTATAAGTGAATGCAGCAAATTAGCACAAAAGACGTTCAAGAGTTAGCATGGCTCAGGGAAAAAGTGATCTACTTGGCTCTATACAATATATTCAAATTAGACCATAATACCAAATGATACGTGCTCAAACCGAAATCTCTTCAAGATAATGAGACACGTTTAATTCTTTGAGATTTTAAGATACAAACGGATCACGTAATTCCGGCCAGAAGAGCAAATCTTCAGCTGATTAACAAAGAGAGAGAGAGAGAGAGAGAGAGAGAGTGAGAGAGAGAGTGAGAGAGAGAGAGCTTGCTATAAAGTCAATTTTATTGTTACGTCAGACGACTGAGCGACAACAAAAAAAAAGCGAAAACATAAAAAAATACTTGGATCTTGCTTGCAAACGAAAATGCTGTGGTATATGAGGGTTGACGGTGATACCAATTATATTTTGTGTAATTATTGGAAAAAAGTCTGGTATCATTAGAAATCAGAGAGAATAAATACCATCAAAATTACAGCATTGTTAAGATCGGATAGGACATAAGGAAGACTTCTGGAGACCAGAGAAAACTTACTATCACCCATACTCCATTGAAAAACCACAACCATACGATGATGTAACCAACATTTTAGGAATTTTAAAAAAATGATAATGATAAAGAAAGACAACCTCACAAGTTCCCAATGTAAACAGCCAGAAGACGAAATGGAGTATATAAAATAATAGATTATTAAATCATTGGGATTTTAGATGCAGCCCCAAACAAAATGGCTACAGACAATGGATAATGACAAAATGAGGAAAATCATCAAAGTTTTAATCATCAACCCAAAGATTTGTGGAACAAGCAAGAAGGATTCTAAGGAAAGAATAGTTCTTTAAGATAGAAGTTTTGGAAATATTTGAACAGGTAAGTATAGAAGAAAACAGTTTCATTACAAAAACGACTTGTATATATAATGAATTAATCTTATCTATTTTGGATATCCTATTTTCTGAAGGTAGATATATTTTGAACAACAGCCAATGGATACTCTTTACTTCTGCTAGAAATCATTTCCTCTGTTCTTTGAAATGGCCAGATGTTTCTTGAAGAGTTCAGCATTCGTTGTGAGTAATAAGATCACTTTCAGTCTTTGAAGGTTTCTTATTTTGCTGTGAATTTTACTGAGAGTTTATAAAAAAAAACAAAAAAACGTGAATTTATGTCCTCTTTGATTGTAAAACGAAACGCAAATAGTTGACAAATGAATCATAGAAATCTTCAAAGATAAAGCCTCAGAGTTTCTCAGAGCGTTATTTTTCAAGGTAAAGATAAATCTTACATCATTATTTTTGCAGCAGGATTTAGAATTTTTCTCTGCCTTTTTTTGTAATGAGGGATCCTTTGTGCCAACTGTGTGATATTTGGGATATTAAAGTATTTTACTTTCTTTTTTATACCTCAAAGTGATTTTACATCATGCTGCCATATAATTTTCTAACAACTTTAATATATATATATATATATATATATATATATATGTGTGTGTGTGTGTGTGTGTGTGTATGTGTGTGTGTGTATACATATAATATGCACAATAGTATTATATATATATGTATATATATATATATATATATATATATATAAATATATAAGTAAAATTGACGAACATAGTCGAGGGTGACTTGAATGCTACCTTTTCAATAGCTACTACACCGAGGTGTAGCAGAGGGCGCTACTACTTTACCTGGATTGCTGCACTTTACCCTTGATACGTATCTTATGTGGCTGAGTGTTAAACAAGGAGGTATCAAATACGATTTTTAAAGTCTTTGGTATGAGACGACCTGGGATTGAACCCAGGTCTCCCGGACCATTATATATATATATATATATATATATATATATATATATATTGAACAGGTCAGAAAAAAATTGATAAATAGGGATCAAATGATGACAAGTAGGACAGTAGAAAAACGAAAAGTATAAAGAATATAATCCTCCAAGTACATTTTTGTTACTATGCGTGCCATGTATCATAAAATTATCTATGAGATAGAGAGCTGAAGTTAAAGTACCATATCAAGCCTTTTGTCCTTATAGTTTGAATCTCCACTTTCAGTTATGAACTTTTGTCGTACTTATTGATCATGGCTTCACTGTCAATAAGCAATTTAAATGACTTTTACCATATTAATTGAAATATTCCTCTCCTGAAAATACGGTTTATAAAACAATCATTTTTTTCGACGTCAGATTTTTTTACCAAACTATAGTATGTTTGTTGGTTTATTTGAGTTTTGTAGCATATCAACCTTTGTATCTTATTTAATGCCAAATTCATTTCTATACAAATGAACAGTCCTATTTCAAACAATTCACTTTAGCATAAGTACGTAGTTTAATTGTAAAAACATTTCTATTTCAAGCCATTCAGTTTAGTTAAATAGTTCTAATTCAAATCAATTAGAATAGCCTTCGTTTACACATATTTAAATGTCAAAGACAGTTCTATTTCAAGCAGGTCAGTTTAGCCTAAGAACGTAGTTTAAATATCAAAACAGTTCTATTTCAAGTAATTCAGGTTTGTTTGGTTTGTTAGGTTTTATGGCATATCAACCTTTGTAGGTTATTTAACGCCAAATCTATTTTTATGTAAATAATCTGTTCTATTAAAAACAATACAGTTTAGCATAAGTACACAGTTTAATGGTCAAAACATTTCTATTTCTAACTATTCAAGCAGTTGTATGTAACAATTCGGTTAAATGTAAATACAGTTTTAATGTCGAAAAACAGTTCTATTTCAAATAATTCAGTTAAGCATAAGCACACAGTTTAAATGTAAGTAAGGTTTAATTGTAAAAGT
Source organism: Sepioteuthis lessoniana (assembly GCA_963585895.1). Classification (NCBI taxonomy): domain Eukaryota; kingdom Metazoa; phylum Mollusca; class Cephalopoda; order Myopsida; family Loliginidae; genus Sepioteuthis; species Sepioteuthis lessoniana. The sequence continues at coordinate 106,914,987 of OY757904.1, forward strand.
CATTTCTATTTCAAACTATTCAGTTTTACTCAAACAATTCATTTTAGCATAAGTATGCTGTTAATTCTTTTTAACCCATAGATAGGACCCTTATCAGGTGCTACCACTCCGGGCCAGAGTGGACCTGGGAGCAATGGCAATGAAGGGGTACTCCGCATTCCCCAAAGCTCCAGCATTGCTGGAACCTCACCATCAGATTGTTTGGTGTCATATCCAGGACACTCGTTAGGGGGGTCTTACCCCTCTGCTGAGGTGCAGTCAGTGTATTCTACAGCCCCAGCAGACAGGGCAATCAAGTAATTCTGTTTAGTATAAGTACACATTTGAGTTCAATTCGACCCATAGATAGGGCTATTTTAGGTGCTACTATTCTGGGCTAAGATAGACCTGAGAGCAATGGCAATGAAGGGGTGCTTTGCATTCCCTAATGCTCCAGTATTATTGATATCTCACCATCAGATTATTTACTGCCATATCAAGGACACTCCTTGTAATGGGTTTTACCCCTCTGCAGAGGTGCAGTGGCTGTATTTTTCAACCCCAGCCGACTGGCTAACATGCTATTGCAGATGAATAGAGGTTAGTATGAGAAAGGATTTTGCTTTTGGTGGATGTCACGTTTCTAAGAAGAGATTTTTGCTAGGACATTCGAGACGGCCAACGAAACTTGGGCGCCGGATAAAATAACCGAGAGAGATAATCAGATCGGTTTCTGTTTGACGTAGACGCTTGTCTATCTCACTCATTCCTGGCATAGTGGCGTAATCGTCTGTACAAAAGGAAAGTCAGAAACTGAAAGCAATTAATCTCTTTACAACTTCAAAAAAGTGTTTATTACTTTCCAGTTCTCTTGGGACTTTGTGGAGATAGCATTATTTGTTTCGGATTGATGTCTATCCTTCTACAACTCCTACAGTACCACATAGAGTGAGCTTATTTCAAACTTCTGTGTGACTTTTTGACTGACCTTCTCTATTCAGCTGTCATTCTTATATATATATATATATATATATATATATATATATATATATATATATATATATATATATATATATCATTGTACCTCTAGGTCTGATTATTGCACAGAAAACTAACAGTCACCAAGTGCCGTTCTCTTTGTCTATAGATTTAAAAATTAGATCAAGGGACGCTTTATCACAAATATTGAGCTGGGCACTCTTTATGAATATACCAAATCACATATGTATATTACTAACACACACAAACTCACAAAGGCATACGCTACCAGTCTAAAGTATTTGACAGCTCTCAAAAATTATTCTTTCCCACTCTTAAAGTGTTATTTTTTCTGAAACAACATAAGCACTGTTTAATCTGTTATACGAAATACAAGTCTGACTCAATAGCTTTGACCTTAGTATAACCAGATATCTTTTGAAAAGTTGATTTGAAGCCATTTTCCTTCTTTAATACTAAGCATGAGTAGATTATTTTTTACCAAAGAAACATTATGCCACAGAATTAACTCACATTTGACTATATTTTGTTGAATTAAGGCTCGTTAGATACAACTTTTTTTTAAGTCAATATCATCAGAGTCATCAGCTTGCGTGACAGAAAGCTGACTGCTCCAAAACTCACTTCACTACAAAATCAATGTCGTGAAAAAAATGCGTCAACATACACTGTGAACATAAGACTCTATGAAGCTGGCCTATATTGTAGAATATCTGTGAAGAGCGCTTTGTTGAGGAAGTAGGTCAAGTTGCAAAAAGACTAAACAATAAAGAAGTCGTATAGACTGACTAATCATAGTTCAAAATGTTTCAGTAAAATTGGAGTATCAATGTGCGGTGAATTTCCAAAGCTGTTTTGCTTAGATGTGGCACAAGGCCGCATGAATATGGCACCCATTGAGAACCAGTAATCAATAAGGAAGCTTAATTCTTGAATTATTTTTTAATGGAAAGGCTGTGATTGTTGAGCACAGAGGAGATCAGAAATATTACGTTGGTGGTCTTCAGGTATAGCAAAAAATCACTACGTACTATGTTCAAAGTACTTCTTTGTTTGCGTTATAGACAATACTTTTGACTAAACTCAGATTCCACTATATGCGATGTTGGACAAGATAGTAGAATAGCCTTTACCTGTGTAGATAGACGTCACTTCAAGATTGAATGTCATTTTAAAAAATTCTTCAAGAAAGATGTCTAAATTTTCACTAAATTTTAACTTTCCACTTAAAACCCTCTCCTTATTAAAATGTCCCGCACGTTGTCAACGGGTCATATGTGAACAACACATCAATAGTGGCCATAATACTGAGCCAGGTATTCTGCAAGCAGTACGATATCTTACAGCTAATCTACGAGATCTTGCGATTTTTCTTTTGTAATAAGAGATTTATAAACGAAAACGAGTAAATCTCCCCTGGTAAACACCAATGATTAATTTATCTTGTATAATTTTATTCATCCACATGTCTACATGGACTACTTTCAGGGGCCCTGAATTAAAAAAAAAAGTTTAATATTGCCACACGCATGGTCGCTGTTAGAGACATGGTAATTTACAAAACTCTTTCCTTCGATGTAGCACAAGGCCGAATGAATTAGGCACCTAATGAGACTCGAACTCACTCGTGTAGGTTTGCTAGTCAAGCATGCTAACCGTTACACCACCAAAGGTGCCCTATGTAATTTACAAAGCTCTTTGCTTCGATGTGGCACAAGGCTGAATGAATGGAGCACCCAAGGAGACTCGAACTCACTTGTTTATGTTTGCTAGTCCAGCTTGCTAACCGTTACACCACCAGAGGTACCCACAAGAGACATGATAAGTATCAAAGTCTCGAATGCTGAATTCCAGACAAATAGGCTATCTCACCTAGAAGATTTGTATTTACGAATCCTTCCGATACAAGATCAGTTTTTGAGCAGATTTTAACAGGTTTTAATTCAGATTTTTTCTTTCTGGTTGACCGGTTATTCTAACAAGATTTAAGAACTCAGATTGTTTTACTATTTTACCCAAAGCTAAAGGAAGAATAGTTAGATGCATAGCTTTTTAAATCTATTAGAGTTACTGAAAATGTAAACAGCCTCGTTCTGCATTTGAATTCAAATCGTTGTGTCCATTCCTTACGATGGTAGCCATTACACCACGAAATCTTCTTCATCCGGAAAATTGTTATGAAAAAAATCGCCTGTTTCATGTCCTTTCTTTTTATACTTGTGACATATTATGGTTTTATATCATATTGCGCGGTAATGATTTCTACAAGAATTGAACATTAGCCAGAATATTGAATGTTTATTTTTCAGAGTAAAACAAATATTCCTGCTCCAAAAATAAGGGTGCATAATAAACATAATATATACATTTTTTAACACCAAGTTAGATTTAGGTTTATTATTTGTTTAACGATATATCAAATCTTTGTTGGTTATTATCGGTTATAAAGCTAAAATTTTCTTCATTTTGAAATTGAAAGAGATCATCACTATTTTCAATGTTGTGCTGCATTTTTATTGCTATTTTTGTTTGTTTTTACTCATATATCTATTATATATCAAGTAATCCTATTTACAAGAATCCCTTTTGCACATTTGTATGATTTAAAGTTGTTCTTTATTACAAAAACAATTTATACATTATTACCCATTCCTGTCAAATAATGATCCTTTGTTTTTGCTGAGATTATATGTTTTAATATTTCTTTTCAATAGCAATCAATTTTAAACGGATCTATTTGACCCATAAATAGGGCCGTAACATTAAATTAAGATTAGAAAGAAGCAGGGAGTGATGGCAACAAAACGGTACCTACCAATCTCCGTGGTGTAGTCGTTATCGTCGTAGGAAATGGACACGGCGACACGAGTTCAAATCCTGGACGAGACTTATTGCATTTCACATAGCACTAATACCCTTAGGAAAGAAAGATATGAATCCAATTATTCTACCTCCAGCTATGGGTAAATAGTAGGATAGACTAGTTTCTTCAGCCTTGGTTAGGCATCTAGTCTAGGAGAAGGAAAACTCTGAATTCAAACCTGCTAAACTCCACTTAAAAATTGACCTTGTGTCATATTCTGCCCGAGTGGAGGGGTTGGTAAATAGTACCAATCCCCACTGCTTCAGAACTGAAATATCACTAGTAAATGTAGTTTAGTTGCCTACCTAGGATAAATCTACTGGGAACAGTCGATAGAAGAAACCTCACCGACATGTCGTTGGGTTCGACTCCGAAAATATTCTATTTCTGAACTTGCATTATGAAAGTAAAGAGAAAATCTGCCTATAGTCGTCTGAAATACTTATATAATCTAAAAAGTAATATTCATGTTTCTTTTATATTTCAGGTTGGCAACTCTTATAGAATATTGGCAGATAAATGTTGACATCGAACACTCACAGGAATATTCGATTCGTATTCGCCTTCTATATTTGGCGATGGATCTTGAATTGTTATAACTTTGTTAATTTGTGTCATAAAAATGAGATAGGATCAAGTACATAAAGCCTGCAGAGATGACGCTTTTACAAGTTACTTGATGTTTGCATAGATTAACAGGAAAAATATAAATATCCTTACTGTCTAGGCGCAAAAATTAAAATTATTCTGTAAGTTTTCTGGCTCGTTCTATGAGAACGAACTTAAGAAAAAAAAAAGCATATGCCTATTGTGACACATCACCTTATTTCTCAGATCTCTATTCTTTTGACGAATACTCGGATTAAAAAAAAAGTCCAGTTCCGTCATCGCCATTTACGAACTGTTAAAAAGAAGCAAACGATAGTGACGGAGCAAGCCGATATCAGTTGAAGATTTCCGGTCCTTTTCCAAGAGTTAGGCCAACGTTTTCTCCACTATGTAGTTCCGCAATACAAAGACTATAATCTATTTAATAATAAATAACGCTAAATTAGTATGAGAATAATAAACTTATATTTGCTTCAGATTGATGTCTGGCCTTCTACAGCTCCTACAGTACCTCATAGAGTGAGCTTATTTCAAACTTCTGTGTGACTTTTTGACTGACCTTCTCTATTCAGCTGTAATTCTTATATATATTTCAGGTTGGCAACTCTTATTGAATATTGGCAGATAAATGTTGACATCGAACACTCGCAGGAATATTCAATTCGTATTCGCCTTCTTTATTTGGCGATGGATCTTGAATTGTTATAACTTTGTTAGTTTGCGTCATAAAAATGAGATAGGATCAAGTACATAAAGCCAGAAGAGATGACGCTTTTACAAGTTACTATAATCTATTTAATAATAAATAACGCTAAATTAGTATGAGAATGATAAACTTATATTTGCTCCTATCATATTGACAATTAGAGAAGATTATTCAACTCAGCTTTGGTTTGGTTTGATTTTTTTTTGTTTAATAGCATTTTAGTGTTCGAAGGTTATTTAATATCAAAACCATTCCTGTAGAAAAAAATAGTGGAACTATTTAACCCATAGTCGTTGGTGGGTAGGTGGTTTTATATCTTTATAAAGATTATTAGTGAACATAAAAGCGCAATTGGTGTTGGATCTCTCTTACTACGATACCACAGTCCAGCACATTGACCGTTAGGCGTTCTACCACCCATTGTTAATCTTTTTGCAAGCAGTTATATGGTTTCCAGTAACTTATAATAACTATGTGTAAATAATTATATTTCTAACTTCTTAATATAAATAATTTTCCCAATTATATGGTTTCAAATAATCCTATTTATAACTAATAAATTCCGAAAAATTGTTTGATTTCATGGAATTATTTCAATTTAGTAATCGTTACATTGCATACAGATATAGGGTTTCAATAATTTCCCTCTGATAGAAATAATAATTTTCAAATTGGCCTAGTGGGTAGAGTGTTCACCAAAGGCCCGGAAGACCGGGGTTCAATCCCAGGTCAAGTCATACCAAAAAACTTTAAAATGGTACTTGATACCTCCTTGCTTAACACTCATCATTATAAGGTATTATCAAGGATAAAGTGGACCAATCCAGGGGAAAGAGTATTGTCCTCCCCTACACTTCTGCGTAGTAGATATTGAAAAGGGAGCCTTTGGGTTACCCTCGATTACAGTCGCCAACTTTACTTAATTTGAATATCTATTGGTGTAATATAACTGCGGAAGGATTTCGTTTTATATATCGTGCCTTTCGATTTAGTTAGGCTGAGAACCTTTCGGTTAATGCATGGGTTAGTTAGGTGCACATATTGAGTACAGGTGTTCACGCGCGCACAGGGCGGATGTGACAATCAGAGATGTCACAATAAAAACCCCAGATAAGAAATAGGACGTGGGACGTGAATGACGCCATGCCCGGAAGCGCTGAGGATTTTTGAATTTGAAAAAAAGCAGTTAGTTGTGATTTAAACTCCGAACGAGTGAGTTGAGATTCGAGTCTAGAGGAAGGTAGTCGATTTTTGGTCTCGCCTCGGCGAGACCAGTTGGGGTCTACGAAATATGCTGCGCATTTGTTGAAGAAATTGTGTCTCTCTCTTTCCTCATGTCGAAAAAACTTAAACTCAAAAAACTAAATAAAAGTTTCGCATCTGAACCAAAAGAGAGTCGTCAAGTGTTTCGCGTATTTCGGGATTCTCTGTGTACATTTCCCGTGTTAGTATCTTGGTCGTATTTTTTTTGGACGTGGAACTATGTATATTGGTACTGAGAGGGGACCGCCAGTAGTTAAAACCAAACCAGTTACAACCTATAAGTAACGGAAACAAACTCCCCAAATCTCAAGTTCCAAACCCAGATGCATATGCTGATTTTTAGATGACATTAACTAAATGTTTTTTTAAATTAATTTAAAAATGAAAAAATTCTTGTCTAAGGTATGTATTTTTGCTTGTGTTACTAATACATAAGCAGTATCGTGATCATGTCATTTTCTTACTTTCCAGTTTATTGTAGTTTTTTTTTTTTGTTCAGTTAGAAAGTATATAAACCTCAAGCTATTTGGCTTGTATTTGTTTTGTGGCATATCAAATCTTGTGGGTAATCTAAAGTCAAATCATGCAAATATTGGCACACACACACACACACACATACACACACACATATATATATATATTTATTTATAATTTTCAAATGAATAGTATGTCGAGGTAACTTTATTTTCAAATGAGTCAGAGCTCATATGTTTGCTCAGAGTTAACTGGTTTCAACTATTGCAATTTAAGAAAGAATAATTCGATTTAATATTAATCATTCTATTTATCTAATAATTCAATTTATCAAGGATTCCTATTTCATACAAAATTTTTGCACACAGCTGTGTAGTTTCCAATAAGTAATAATGAAAGTGTTTTGAAAATGAATAAACAGATCTACTTGATACATACATGGGGCCCTAACAGGTACGACCACTCTGAGTTCTCCTGAAATAATGGCAAAACTCCAGGACTGGATCCTGATCATCAGATGGTTTAATATCATATCCAGTAGGATTAACCTTCTGAGGAGGTGGAGCTGGCGTATTTTACTGCCCCAGCAGACATGGCAGATGGATTATTGGATGCAAAAAGTCACCCTTGTAGATTGTTTTTCGGTTTCTTAGTTTAGTTGCATATCAACATTCATGGAATATCTAATGCCAAAGCTATCGTTGTAAAAGACCAGTAGTGGTAATATTTAGCCCATAGCTAGTAGGGATAAATGGATTCCTGCCTTTCCCAAGGATATTAGTCCAAAAGGTAACATAACAGCGAGAAAGAAATTCGAATTCAATCATAACGATGCCGCTGTCCAGCGCTTTAACAGTTACAACTCGTGGACTCCCTACCCATCCTTGTAGAAGAAATGTTGTGATCGTATTTAACCCATACCTGGGGTGGATATGAAGGGTTTCATACATTTCTCAAGGCTATTAGTCCAAAAGTGAACATAATAGCGCAACAAGAGTTCCAATTCGCTTACTCCAATGTCGCAGTTCATCACGTAAACCACCTCTCCAATAATGTCATCAACTTTTCAAAGCATTCAGGACAACACTCACCAAAACCGGTCCAATTGAAATCCTTCTCTGTTTATCTTTATTATAAAATTATCGATTTCCTTTTTCTTTTTTTTTTTTTTTCGTTTTTATAAAACGGGAAAAAATTTGGTGGATTTAATTAAATTTGTTTTCATTAAGTCAATACACAATTATGAGTTTTCAAAAGAAGGGTTTTAAAGTACTTATGCCGTAAGGAAAACCTAGATTAGACAAATATTAGGGAGCTAGACCTTTTTTTGATTGGCATAAATTCATTTTCCCCTGACCTATTTGATACACAGGTCCCAAAATCTTACCCGCAGCCAGAGATGGAGGAGACCACTTGGTGTAATGGCTAAAGTGCTAGACTATGGCCTCGAAGTAAGCACGTTCGAACTCCTGTCATGCTATTTCGATCAATTTCGAACTAATTCCCTTAGGAAATGTATAAGCCTCCTTAAACCCCTAACTATGGTTAAATAGTATCCCTGCTCTTCTTCTGGCAGTTCTGCGTTGGTTAATATCACGAAGGTTAATACGCTATTAAACAAAGAAGCCGAAACCAAAGCCCAACCTGAAATGCAAAATAAAAGTTATGTTCTGCATTGGCTTCATTCCAGAATACTAGGAAAATCCTGATATATCAAATAGTTAATATAAATAACAGATTGATTGATTCTAAGTTTTGGTTTTGTTTATTTAACGGCATATCGATAAACTTGGGTAATCTCATGCCAAAGATATCTTTATAGAAGAACAGTCGTGGTACTATTCATACCATAGCAGGGAGATAGGATGTTCTTACCTTTTCGAAAGATGTAAGTCCGAAAGAAAACGCAATAGTTCGACTAGCGTTAGAACTCGCTTAGTAGAGACCGCACTTTAGCCATAACACTACGGGGACTCCCTCTCAGATCGATGTTAATGTCATGTCAATGTGAAAAGGTTTGGTAAAAGAGTACATTTTACGTTTATATTTACATTTTCAGTAATGTGGTGTTTAAAAGAGTTGTTTTTTGCTCAAAGACGATACCAAGTATTCCTTACTAGTACAAATGATTTTCAATCTTTACTATGATTTAACGTGTTTTAATCAAATAGTAATGTTTTATACACAATTGTATGGATTCAAGTAACTATTTCTGTTTAACAAATGATATTTCATTTGCAAAAACATATTATTTCGAGGAACTAATTGCAATAATCTTTAATAAATAATTATAGGTTCTTGTAACCATTCTAAATACAAATAATTTACAAATAATTACCGTATCTAACAGCATATTAGACGCACGAATATATAATTTCAGCAGGGCAAATCAAGAAAAAACGAAGTACTAATATTAAACGTGATGAAATGAGAATAATTATATTATCAAAAATTACACTTTTAATCTATATAATAGTCATTTAAATAATGACAATCAGTATATGAAAGTTACTCAAAAGTCTAAGCTAATAGGAGTGGACAGGTTGCTAATTTCGGCCGACTATCCCGGATTTTAAACTTATATGTGGCATATAAGACGCAGGGGAATTTTAAAAGATATTTTATTAAAATGTTTGCCTTGTATGCTGTTAAATAAGGTAGATGGTATCAAGTATTTCGGTCTTATACAAATAATTTCCAAGCAGATCTATTTCACCCAAATATGTGACCATAACTGGAAATACAACTCAAGATCAAAGTTGACCTGGGAGTAATGGAAATAAAAGTAAAATTCAACTTCCCTAGAGCCTCAGAGATGGAGAAAACCAGTCAGATGAAGGTGGGTGTTACCCTACTGCAAGAGTTGCAGTCATTGTATTCTAAACTTCGCCGACAAGGAGGAAATAATAGTTTTATTGATGTTAGCTACAGCAGGTCACTTAACCGAACATTTTTAACAAATGAGTCAAAGCTATAATTCTCATGATCACTATTTCGGGTCTTTTGTCTTTAAAGGCATAACTCTTTACCATTCTATATATCAGATCTACTGTTTGTGTTTATCAATACTGATAATAAATGCACAAGACTGTTATCCGTAACTAATAATAACAACAGAACAAATAGAAAAATACAAGATTTCTTGGAAGGAAGTTAATATTTCGGTGTTTATTTATGATACCATCAGCAAATATGGCGCCAACAAACGTACCATATTAGCAGAATCAGTAACACCATCTTTTGAGCGAATCAAATATTGATTATGTACAGGTTTTTATCTGCCGATTTTTTCAGGTCATTAATAAGAAAAGCTTACTTAGTTAGAAAAAAAAAACGAAATGTTACACCAAAATAAGAGAAACAGTACGAAAAAAAATGAAAAAAGTTAATGAATCGACGTCATAGAAAAGAGATTTAAAAGTTGTATTTCTTAATTATTTTATGATGTTAATATTGTTCTGCGAAAGAATTCCTAGAATTTTGTCGATAAACAATTCTATTTTTTTAAACATTAAGTGGTGTAGTGGCTAACGCGATCGACTCCGACGTCGTTGTAAGTGAGTTCGAACATCAGACGAGCTATTACGTTCACTTTCGTATTAATAACCTTGGGAAAAGTATTGACTTATTTATTCTTCCAACGACGGGTAAAACAATATCACTGCTGTTCTTCTACGAGGTTTTCTATGGCATTACATTACTCACGAAGGCTGATATGCCATTAAACAAAGAAACTAAACTAAGCTAAAGCTTAATATTTAAGTGAATAATTCACAAAGGATTTATTAATATAAGCTTATTAGTATACATTTTCATCTCCTTTACCGTCTCCCCCCACCACACTTTTACCTCCTTTCTCCTCTTTTTTCCTCTTTTCCTTTTTTCCCCCCATTTCGTCTTTTCTCCACTTTCCTTCTTTCCTCATAGAAATATCGTTTAACTTGATTAATTAATCGTAAGTGAATGAGAATAATTAAAAAGAAAAAAATATATAATTTTGTTTTTGTCTTTTTTTTTCGGTATTAAAATGTTAAATCTTGTATTATTAGATATATGTTCTGGCTTTCTTCTGTCTGGATTGTTTATTCTGAGAGACTCCATCCAAATGAGAGACCACTTCATCCATTTCATATTTGGTAGTTTGTCTGTTGGTTGGTTGAAATTTTATGTCATATCAATATTTGAGGCCCAGTCGGCTGGGGCTGTAGAATACACCGACTGCTTCTCTGCAGAGGGGTAAGACCCCACAACGAGTGTCCTGTTTATGACACTAAACAATCTTATGGTAAGGTTCCAGCAATGCTGGAGCTTTGGGGAATGCAGAGTACCCCTTCATTGCCATCGCTCCCAGGTCCACTCTGGCCCGGAGTGGTATCACCTGATAAGGGTCCTATCTATGGGTTAAATAGAACTAAACCGTGCTTCTTTCACTATATTGATTTCTGCATTTAAACTGCGCATTTATGCTAAACTGAATTGTTTAAAATAGAACTGTTTTGACATTGGAACTACGTACTAGAGCTGAACTGAATTGCTGGAAATATAACTGTTTTGAGTCTAAACTGTGTTGTTATGCTGAACTGAATTATCTAACATAAAACTGTTTGACATTTAACTCTGTGTATTGCCCAGTCGGCTGGGGCTGTAGAATACACTGACTGCACCTCTGTAGAGGGGTAAGACCTCCCTAACGAGAGTCCTGATATGACACTAAACAATCTGATGGTGAGGTTCCAGCAGTTCTGGAGCTTTGGGGAATTCGGAGTACCCCTTCATTGCCATGGCTCCCAGGTCCGCTCTGGTCCCGAATGGTAGTACCTGATAGGGTCCTATGAATGGGTTAAATAGAACTAACAACATACTTATGCGAAAATGAATTGTTTGAGTAAACTGAATAGCTTGAAATAGAAAAGTTTTTTTTACAATTAAACCATACTTACTCTTAAACTGCGTGCTTATGCTTAACTAAATTATTTCAAATAGAACTGTTTTTCGACATTAAAACTATATTTACACTAAACTGAATTGTTATTTATAACTGCTTAAATAGTTTGAAATAGAAATGTTTTTGAGAATTAAACTGTGTACTTATGCTAAACTGAATTGTTTTAAATAGAACAGATTATTTACATAAAAATGGATTTGGCGTTAAATAACCTACAAAGGTTGATATGCCATAAAACCCACCAAACCAAACCAATCAATATTTGAGGGTTATTAAATGCTACTTACAGTTTTTATGCATATACATACATGTTTTGTAAGAAAATAGTTTGCTGTGAAATGTATATTTTAATACATTTTAGAGTCCATCTGCTTGCATAAAACCAAATGATTTCAGGTATTCCTATTTGGCACTAATAATTCTATTTAATATTTATGATTTGTTAGCAAAGAGTTAAATTATTTTGAGTATCACTTTTTAACATTTGTAATTCAATTTGCTACATATTCCTACGTATGTCAGTAAAGTTAGCGGCAGTTATTGAGGTCGACCCGAAGGCTTTCTTTTCAATAGCTACTACACCGAGGTGAAAAGGGGGCACCCCTTTCCAAGGATTGCTCCACTTTACGCTTGATATATACCTTTTAATACTGAGTGTCCAGCAAAGAAGTATCAATTACCATCGTTTTAGTTTTTGTATGACTCGACTTGCGATTGAATCCCGGTCTCCCGGGCCAAGGAAATGATTGAATAATTCAATTTGAGACACTAACGGATACTGTTCATTGGGATCAAAGTAGATGTGGTACAAATGGCAAAGCAAAGATACTCCACATTCCCTAAAGCTCAAAGACTGGGGACACACCATTATATACAGTTTAGTGTCCCACCCAGGATACTTGTTGGGGGTGGGGTTCTCACCCTCTGCAACGGACAGTGAAATCATCCATCTATTGATTTTATGGTAAAAACGTCTTTTTATCCTGTCAGTACATCTACCAAAACTGGGAATTTTAAACCAAAATAGTTTGATTACTATACAACACAGGCAAACAAAATGATCGTATTTATGAGCACAGGCGTGAGTATGTATGTATCCAACCGCCCATCACAAGCATGATGTGACACAAGGCCAGTTTTTATGTGGAGTACAATTCATTTGAATTCAGAGTTTTTTTTTCTTTTTCGAGAATACTTGGATTCAAAACTCCCTTAAGGATTTTAGCGCCATATCCAAAGAAACAGCCACATCTAGGTTTCGAACTCGTGTCGCCAGGTCCATTTTCAATGACGATAGTCGTTACGCCACAACATCACCGTTAATATGGTTGTTTGTGTGTGCTCGCGCACATACCAGTGCGTGTATATTTAAGTGTGTTGAAACCGATTTAATTCGTGTATGCAGATGTATGTATACAGCGTTATAGTTATTTACAACATGTTTTCGCTGATAGACTTTCTTTTAATTTTAAAGGGACAGCAGAATGTAAGGTTATCTGATTGATCTTGAAGACGATTGTTTAAAAAATGTGTTCGAATACAACTTGGTTCTGCGCCATAGTGGATCTGTTCTGCAACAGGCTTAATTCAGTAAATATTCTGCCTAGCCATATATATAATTTTCTAAAAGACTTTTCCCATATCTGTTGAGTATAATCTGTATGGATATTTTCCATTTCTAAATTAACACACACACACACACACACACACACACACACACACACACACACACACACACACACACACACACATAGAGTTTCACGCCACCTATACACGCTCATCTGTTTATCATGGTGTAATGTACCATTCTACATACATATTTACATACACAAATGCGGAAACACACGTATATAAATATGTTTATAATTCTGCTATTTGTTAACCATCGCAGTTAGCTTCCTCACACACAAAGGCAAGCAGTCATACACATACACAAGCAGTCATACGCATACACATACACAAGTCATACACATACACAAGCAGTCATACACATACACATACACAAAGAACAAACACAGGCACACATACACAAAACACAGACACACATACCTATAATCCTGTTGCTGCTTGAATTCATATTTTCTAAATTCACGCGCGTGCATAAGCAAACACACACACACGCATACACACAAAAACGCACGAATAATCACATACACACACGCACAAAGACACTCAAATAGATATAAAATAGTATATCCTCTCATTGTACATATACATACACACACAAACGCATTCATATGCACAAAAACAAACACGCGCACACAAAGAGTGCTCAAGCTTACATATATACATAGAGAATATCTTTAATCCGGGATCTATAAGAATCTATTTTCCTAGTTCACGCATACATCCCCCCACCCACACTGAAACACGCGCGTGCGCGAATACCCAGACACACACACACACACACACACACACACACACACACACAATACATATATATATATATATATATATATATATATATATATATAATGATTTAATCCATGATACTGCTTACGTATACACTTGCACAAATACTCAATCACCTATGCACAAATATTCCTACATGTATGCCATTAATTAAACATATTGGTTAATTTCTCTCATTCCGTCACGTAGTTTTGCGCATGCAAATAAGCAATTAGGCTTCCACACGCAAATATAGATACACACATACACCTACATGTAGGTGTATGTACATGTTTTTGCGCATATATATATATATATATATATATATATATATATATATATATATATATATATAGTGTGAAAGAGACAGAAAAAGTGATCGAAAGAGAGAGAGAGAGAGAGAGAGAGAGAGAGAGAGAGAGAGAGAGAGAGAGAGAGAGATGTAGTGATTTATAACGTTTTATGTGCTTCCCAGTTGGAACACATTAATATACGTGAGTGTTTTTAGATGATTTTAATCTTAGCTTCTTATCTCACAAGTCCCAAACATTCGAGACTGCAGCGGACAGTTTTACGCCAATCTTTCATCAGGGGAGGGCCTGCTGGCTTTTTCTCCCAGTTCTCATTTTCACCACAATTACTTTTTCAATATATATATATATATATATATATATATATATATATGTGTGTGTGTGTGTGTGTGTGTGTGTGCTGAACTTTTCTTATTTTGACTTGGGGCTACAAGCACAGACAGAACTGAGTTCACTACACGCTAAAAAACTATATACGAGACCAACCTATTGTCGATATTTATTAAGCTTAGCACAGTGTAGTACGAGGATAATATGGGTATGACATCGGTGATGTAAATTTGTTTTGATGCCAACATTTCGATTTGGGGGCTGCTTAAATACCATAATAACCAAGATTCAATTCCTGGTTTTAACCAGCACTCTAGTTTTGACCACTTTTGCTGGCGCAAAATATCCAGCTATAGAAATCAAGAAACCAGATTTTTCTTTAATACGAATCACACACATAATCGAGTCAAATGCTTTTGCAATTTTGCGTGTATGTATTTATTGTGTAAATCGCTACATTCCTTTTGAGATTACGCAGTTTTCTATCGTGTTCTGTTTTCTCGCTCCTTCTGTTGTTCTATTTTATTTCAGTTTTGTTAAGTTACATCTGAAAATGATGTTAATGAGTAATGCAAGGTCATTGAAATATTTCTAATTAGTTACTTATAAGTACAACTTAAAAAATAAATTTATATCATATCTTTTCACCGTGTTCAGCTTTTTAGTCTATATATAAAAACTTTTATGATTTAGTCGTCATATTGTTGGTAAGTTATTTCCTTGGTAAGTTATTTCCCTGTATGACTTGGTTATGAAAACCGTATCTAAGACAAAAGCAATTTTGTTATTTTTTTTATCTTTTCTTCCACAATTAAAATTGAAAGTCCGTCAGAATAGTAAAAAAGATGTTTCAAAGGCAGCCTGTATCAATTTAACTGATACATACACGGATAATAAAAGAAAAAAAAATCCACATGCCAGGTTATGTTGTGTACTACTCAGCTTAGATATATAAGTATCTGTATCTGGTTATGTTTACATACATACATTCAAGTTCACACACACACACACACATACACAGGCGTGTACATACACTAGAAAAGCAATATAGATATATATATGTGCATATACATGAGCATACATACAAATGGAGATATGCATAAACATGTTGATATGCAGTTGAATCATTTTAAAATAATGTACAAGGATATATGAGTTAACACTTATTTTCTAGAAATAGCATTCATGCCGGTCTGATTTGAAAATCATGATCCAAATTTTGTTTTTAATTTTATTTCCTGTTATTTTTCCGAGACTGGAATATATATATATATATATATATATATATGAGTGAGTGTGTGTCTGTGTCTGAGTCTCTGTGTGTTAGTGTATATATATATATATATATATATATATATATTGGTAGAGAGAGAGAGAGGCATAACAAGAGGGACAGATATACAAATACAGGAAAAATATCAATCCCATCTCTCTCTCTTTACACACACACACACACACACACACACACACACATATATATATATATATATATATATATATATATATATATATATAAAGAGATATTTTTCCTTCTTGCAG
>OY757904.1:106936395-106941395 GCA_963585895.1 Sepioteuthis lessoniana
TAACAATAATAATTATAATTATAATTATAATAATAATAAAGAAAGAGGATGATGCTGATTTTATTAAAGAAAAAGAAGTGGGATGGTGATGACGAGAAAAAATAACGATGATAGATTAGAAAATTGATGAGGATTGTGATGATAATGATGATGATAGAAACTCGCTGTTGATTAACATGAAATATGGAATAATGAAAGAAGAAGAAGAAGAAGAAGAAGAAGAAGAAGAAGAAGAAGAAGAAGAAGAAGAAGAAGAAGAAGAAGAAGAAGAAGAACGTCAGTTTGGGCAGTGCAGTTTATGGTTGTTACCGCTGTTCGTGCCTGTGCTGCAATAAAATAATCGTCACTTATTTTATTTACGATATTTCGTTCGTCTTGGCATATTTGGGGAAAGATCAAAGAAATTGAGTCGCCAGCTAGATGACATATTTTCTCATACCTACTATGCCGAAACATTCATCAAATGCCTTGCCCAAAAACAAATATATTTATTCAATAATAATTTAACCAGTAAGAAAAAAATAACGAAAAAAAAAAAAAACAAACAAAAAAAACCCCCAGAGAGTCACACACTTACAGAAATCGATTTTTTTTTTCATTTACTTAATTTTGCTTGATTTTTATCGGCAGCAAATCCTTTTTCCCTTCTTTACCTAAATAAAAGAAAAAAACGAAAAAAAAAAAATATAAGAAAGATGTAAGAATCCTTTATTTATCAATAAGTTGTCATTCACTAAGTTTTATTTAGTACGTCGCTACAACTTTGGGTTTTATTGTACATGCTGTTTCTTAGTGACCACCCATATAGATGCTTACTAGGCACCTTGTTGCTTAACTTTGGTGATCTAGATGGAATCGGTACCGTTTATCATTAACTTGTTACAAGCATTGCACCATTTCTCTTTAAATCTTGTTGGAATTATTAGTGTTTTATTTAACTTAGTTTTAAAATAAACTAAGTATCAGACGGAGAATCAAACATTTATGGGCTACTTAATACCGAAATTTGATACAATAATACATGTTTGATCATAACCCTATCATTTTACACGTTAGGATTGACTAAATTATTTAACGGCATATCAACTCCTGATAACTTATTTCATACCAAAGTTTATTAATTACTACATCTTTTATTGTAATCCTAAGTATATTTTCTCTTTCAAATTGCATTTTCTAAACAATTGCTCTTCATTTATGACCATTCATTTTCACAAAGTTGTATTGTCACAAGTGTTCTTGTTTAATATAAATAATGTTTGAACAGCTATATTGGTTAAAGCAACTATTCTTTAATCATAATCATAATCATAAAAATGTAAAAAGATATACACCTACTTGGATATAGCTAGAGAATTAAAAAAAGCTTTGGAATATGAGGGAGACGGTGATAACAGTAGTAGATGGTGCACTTGGAATGGTCCCTAAATCTTGTAAAAATAGTAAATTAGAAATCAGAGGGAGGGTTGAGACCATCTAGACCACATTATTGAGATCGGCAGAATACTGAGAAGAGTCCTGGAAATCTCAGGAGACTTGCTGTCACTCAGACCTCTTTGAAATACCGTCAACTAACGCTGGTGCAAAAAAACTTGCAGGTAGTATAACAGTTATGACACTTATAATAATTGGTTTGCACACAGTTGTGTTGTTTCAAGCATTTCATTTCTAATAATTTTCAAACAAATATATTTGACCCATAGATGTTACCCTAACAGGTACTCATATTCTGTGTCAAAGTGGACTTGAGAGTAATGGCAATGATGGAGTACTTCACACTAGTCAGAACTACACAACCGGAGTCTCACCACAAGATCAAATTCAACGTAATATCCAGACATCTCTTTAGGGGTGGTATTTTCCACATGCAGGGGATACAATATGTATATTTTAATCGCCGCCACCAGGGAAAATTTTTCTTACATTTGCGTATGGATTTCTCATCCAAAATGTAACAAGTTTTATGGGACAGAATCAGTATTTTTCAAATTCATCGAATCACACAAAATATAAAAAGAAATGAGTTTCTCCACTGAACGAATAAATAATTAACTATTAATCTTATAAGAAAACACCTACACGGCTTTATACGGTTAATATTTTCTCTTCGCTATTTAGTAAAAGCAAAGACGACATGTTACTTTTTCAAGTACACTTTGCAGTATTTTTGCAGGTCATCTGATTGAGACATTTTTCATCTGTAACGGTGGCTGAGGTTCGAGCTCAGATGAAAGACAAGATGCGCAATGCTAATCTTTTCCTTTCTTTCTTTTTTAATATTGAAATATTTTACACAAGTTCACGTGCTAGGTCCAATAAAGTTTTGTACATTATGGACTATTTAGTTTCATAAAACTAGTATTATACCCAGGGAGTCTTTATGAAACTTATTTCAGTTGTATACAAGACATTGATTTAAGACAAAAAAAAACAAACATACATAAAGCTTTCCTTTTAAATAAAACAACGGAGACCATATATATGGAATTTCAGGTGTTACGAATTCTGAGAGTAAAGCACTTTACTGCAGCCGTCGGTGCAGTGGAAAAACGTCAAAAAATTGAGAGGAAATTGTGTAAAACAAGGATGATAAGAGATAAAAGAAAAACACGCTCTCTCTCTCTCTCTCTCTGTCTCTCTCTCTCTCACACACACACACACACGCAGACACACACACACAAAGCCCCGCTAAATACGGCAAGAAAAAAAAATAGGCAGTCTTGTAGATCAATATAGTTTTTACTGCTTCATATTCCGGAAAACGTCCTAAAACTTTGCTTCGAATAACACGAAGCCACAGTGTTCAAGGTTCCAGGAAAGAATTGACACTGTCCAAACCGCGTTATCCGCTGGTGTCTGCAAATTTACATGGAAAGGTATTGAAAGTTTGAGGATATGCATTGTAACTCAGTTTGTAGAAATGACCAACGGACAACTAATGATAATGTGCAAATACAAAAAATAAAAAGAAATAATACGAAGTGCACAACAGTATTGTCGTGTAGACTTGTAAACACTTGATCTTCAACTAAAACCCACCAGATTACGATCAAACTATCAAGCAATTAAGTGAATAATAATAATAGTAATAATAATAATAATAATAATAATAATACGGATCGTCTTCACTATTTGGAGGGCAAGTGGAGACTATCAAAACTACAACATTATTAACAACTGCCAGAATACTGAGAATAGTCATGGAGAATTGAGGAGACTTGCTGTCACTCAAACTCCAGTGAAAGACTATCAGCTAAAACTGATGTGAAAAACTCTTATGAGTAAATAATAATAATAATAATAATAATAATAATAATAATAATGATAAATCTAGAGAAACAAGAAATCAGAGAAAGAATCAAGACCATGCAGTCTACAGTATTGTTAAAATCAGCAACAATACTTAAAATGCTCCAAGACACCGAAGAAGACCTGCTGTCTCTGAGATCCCAGTAAAAAAGAAAAAAAGTCTAAAGTAGTATGAACCATGAAGTAGAAGTAATAGTCATTGTATAATAATAATAATAATAATAATAATAATAATAATAAAAATAATAATAATAATAATAATAATAATAATAATAATAATAATAATAAAACATCGGAACATGAAATTTAACATGATGTCAATTATAGTTTAAGCGCTTGGAACAGTCTCCTAAAGCTTCCAAAGGAGATAAAAGGAATCTGAAATCTGACGAAGAATCAAGAACATACTGACTACAGCATTATTAAAGTCAGCTAGAATACTGAGAAGAGTCCTGGTGACCAGAGAAGACATGCTGTCATATAGACTGCAGTGAAAGAGCACTAGTAAAAGTTTGTGTAAAAAATTCGCTTGGCGTAAAATAATAAGAAAGAAAAAGAGATACATAGTAATTATTTATTAAGAACACCCTGTATCTTAGATATAAACGAATAATAAAAAAAAAACAGACACACATACAAAAACAACATGACTGTTAAGGGATTGATTGTTAGACACCGAAAATTGTACAAACGATTGGGATTACACCATAAAAGTCTTTACGTATTCCACATTAAGTATCTGTCTTAATGCAGGAAAAAAAAAAGAAAGTTATCTGGTACTTTCAGATCCAAAAGGATCAACATTTCCTAGCTTGTAAATAAGATCCAGTGATCCAGTGAGTACGAAGAGGCAGATTCATCGGATGTTCGAAGTCGCTAATATAATAGATCATCGATTAAACTTAAAGGGGAAGAAGCAAGAAAAATCTAGGGCTTCAAAATAACTGGAAAAAGAAAAGAAAAGAATAGAATAGAAAAATGGGAGATGAATTTGGTATTTATATTTCTCGTTGTCGAGGGAGTTTGAAAACGGCCTCGAAGAATGATGCAATGAGTTCAGAAGATATTGTATCGGTGGAAGAAATTATCTGATCCAGAAACAGTATAAAAAAAAAAAAAATCTCTTAAAATCTTGAAGAATGTGCGTGAGCGCTGAGGAAACCTGTTGTCACTTGATCCTAAGTGAAAAAGAAAAACAACCACCAAAACTACTGGAGTGAAAACACAGCAAGTTTTATATATATATATATATATATATATATATATATATATATATATATATATAAGCACACTCTATAAACAACATGCAGACTATGTTAAAAAAGGCCAGAATACTTAGAAGAGTCGTAGAGAACTGAGAAGAATTATCTCTAAGAGTCCAATGAATGCAACCAGCTAACTTGTGGTATTAGAAACTAAAAAAAGGATTTAGATAATAATAATAATAATAATAATAATAATAATAATAATAATAATAATAATAATAATTGTGCCAATTGTGATTGGTGCGTTAGGCACAGTAACTAAAAGGATTATTAAAGGGCCTGGAGGACTTGGAAGTTGGCGGACGGGTAGAGACTATCCAAACGACAGCATTGTTGAGGACGGCCGGAATACTGAGACGAGTCCTGGAGACTTGGGGAGACTAGCTGTCACTTAAACTCCTGTGAAAAACCATCAGCTAATACTGA
>OY757904.1:106943895-106961395 GCA_963585895.1 Sepioteuthis lessoniana
GATATACTTGTAGATTGGTAGATATAGGTAGGTTGGTATGTATATAGGTAGGTAGGTAAGTTGGTGGTTCCAAAACTCCAAGGTCGTTATTGGTTGTAGAAAGAAACAAAAGAAGAAAAAGGGACAGAAGATGTTACCAGACACGTGTGCATGCGTAAGTGCGTTGTTTTTACTAGTTCGAAGTTAGTGTATTCATGTGTGTATGTACGTGTGCATGTGTGCGTGTGTGTGTTTCTACGTATACGTTATTTCGATGAGTGAGTTTATGATATTTTTTTTTTTGTTTTTTTGTTGCTGTTGTATTTAGATACAAATAACTCTTCTAAGGTACATTTAACTACTTATTATTAAAAAAATCTTTAGTTTTTGACCATTGAAATATCATAGATTTAGTCTGCAATTGATTAGAGAAAATCGATGATCTCTAAGGAATCTAACCTAATGAGCGCGCAAATCTAACCTCATCTTTTCAGTACGAATGGTTGGATATTGTATGTCCACGGTCCCGTATATCTAGATATTTATCGTTTTCTGTTTATTTATATTCAGACTATATGTCCTAGTGTTATGACTACAATTAACAGCATCAGGTTTAATACCCGCCATCTGAACCCGTCTGCAGTGTTTCAAGAAATAATTCGGAGAATTGATATAAAGTAAATAAAAAAAAAAGTAACGTATTACGTTAAAAAAGCCGCAGGTTTATTTTTTCGTGTATGTACAGCTACATGTGCTTTCGAGAACCTGAATTGTATTTTAGCGTTTTCTGGTTGTTTATTTTATAAAGAAAAACTAAAACACAAAAAAACCTTCCAAAGCTACAAAAAAAACAACCAAACAAAAAACAAACTATCAAAAACAGCAAATCACGCACAATTGACCAATACTCTATCTGGCAGGTTATTCAGATGTATTATGTTTTCATCAGAAAACTTCGTCAGGTATATTACGGGGTTGTTGCTGTGTTTTGAATTAATGTGTAAGAAAAGAATGTCGTGTGCTTTGAAGTGTGACAAGGGAAGCGGTTGCTGTTGGACGGGTAGATAGCAGGTTTAATGAAAAAATTTCGGATGAAAAATATAAAACAAAGGCCAAGTGTTTACAAATGTTTTTCAATGGGAAATAGATAATGAGTTATAGGTATATTCCCGGGAATATTCATAAGGCGATAGCTATCTTTTTATCTCTCTCTATATTTATATGTGTACATATATATGTATATCTATGTATATATGTGCGTGTGTGTCTGTATGTATTAACACTGAGGAATATAGAATATAGAAGAATGATAGAGAAATAAATGAAGTGGTACTGAATAGATAGATAGATAGATAGATAGATAGATAGATAGATAGATATGAATAAAGTAAATTAAACACGCAGGAAGCAGACGGACTGAGAGACAGACAGATAAGTATCACGAGCGAAACTAATAGATAGATAGATAGATAATGAAAAGCTTGAGATAGTTGGATAGAAAGACAGATTAACTTAAATAAAAGCTACTATCAATTACTTGAATAGGCGTTTGGTATGACTTACAACTAGGGGTACGACAGGGGAAGGGGTGGATCAATCAGATCGAAAGAAAGAAAAAAGAAAAAAGAAAGAAAGATACCGCATGGTAAGAAGAGGTAGGCCCACGCCGGGTGAGAGGTAGAGACAGACAAACATGGAAAGATACAGACAGACAGGCAGAGAGATAAGACTGACTAGCAAGTTGTAATGTCGTCCCGTCCGATAGAAAATGGTAAAATCACATCCAAGAGAACCAAGTCAGTATTGTGGCACTGTCTGTCGGCACTTCCATTCCAGAATAAAAGAATCATGAAGAATTTTTTTTTCTTCAGCTCGTATCGTGATATTAAGGATGATGCTTTAATTTTGAGCTTCTGTACTTGTGAATATTGGAAGCTTTAACATCATCATCACGGGTATTAACAGCTGGTGTAGCGGTGGCAACTATAGTAAAAGCAAAAGCAGTAGCGAGCGCCGAGGTAGCAAACGTAGTTGTAGTAGTAACGACGGTCTCGTATACAATAGCAGTATTAATAGTAATTGTGGCTATCACACACACATACACACACACACACATACACACATACGCACGAGCGCGCAGAGGGCACCCACCTCACACACACAAAAAAAACAAATCCAGGAAATATTTATTGCTTGTAGCAAAAAAATACACTTTTCATTAACGGTAGCAATAATTCTATTAAAAGAGATACACGTTTTTGCGGAAGCAAATTTAATAGTAACTATCTATTCTCTAACTATTGATATAAATAAAAGTAACCGGGTACTATTCTTTGATAATATCGTCGGAGTTTTCATTGTAACGTATTACACTATTGCTGATCTCTCACTACAACCACATGTAAAGCACTGCTTTTTCAGTTATTTCTTGTTAGGGGAAAGATTAGTAAAAGCACATTTGGTTTTACGACCTGTAGTAGTACTAATAGTAATGATTTAAGTAGTAGTTAGCAGTAGTAGTAATAGTCATAGTAGTAGTAGTTGTAGTAGTAGTAATAATTGTGGTTGTCATTATGGTCGTCTAATGATTACTTTAAAATACAGATTTGATGACTCGGGGGTAAGTGAGATTTTCCATGTACATATGTTTTGAATACAAAGGGTCAGATGGATGCAGACATTGCTTAAAGTTTAAGGTTCCCGCCGAGAATTTCGAACTTCATCTTTAATGCAGTCAGTGAGAGATTAGATTTTTAGAGATATTTGCTGTCACATGATCCCCGAAATTGACTTGTGTATGAGTACTAATGAAAATAACGATGTATGTTTTTCTTATAAAAGAAAAAATGCATGACCCGCACCTTCAGTTGTTTTGGAGTGACCATTGTCATGGGCAGTCAATCGATTAAGTTTTTTTCCACTTCTTTACTTTCTCTTTCTTTTTCAGTTTCTTTCTTTCTTTCTTCCTTTCTTTCTTTTTACTTTCTTTCTTTCTTTCGTTCTTTCATAATTTTCTTTCTTTCTTTTTTCTTTCTTTCTTTCTTTCTTTCTTTCTTTCTTTACCATTCGTTTTTTTTTCTTATTGATTCTTTCTTTTTCATTCTTTAATTGTTTTTCTTTTGTTTCTCTTTTTTTTTACTCATTCATTTTTTAAATTTCTTCTTTTCTTTTTTCACTGTATTTTTTTATATCCCATTCATTCCCTTTTTTATTCTCTTTCTTTCCTTTCTTTTCTTTTGATTTTTTCTTTCTTTTCTATTCTAAATTTTCTTTTTTTTTACAATTCTTTTTTTTCTAATTTTCATTTCTTTTCTTTCCTTCTCTTCTCTTTTTTATCTTTATTCTTTCATCTTTCATTGCTTTTTTTTTTATTATTCTTTATTTCTATTTCATTTTTTGATTTTTATTTCTTTATTTCTAGGCTAACGTTTTTCCTTTTTACGTAACCTTTTCTTTCTTTCTTTCTTTCACTTTTCCTTACAATTTCCTTTTTATCTTTTATCATTGCTTTTCTTTCATTTCATTCTTTTTTCTTTCATTTTTCTGTTTTTTTATTTTTCTTTCATTGTTTTTGTTTTTATTCTTTCTTTTTATTATTTCATTTTCTTTCTTTCATTCTTTGTTCGTTTGTTCGGTTGTTTGTTTGTTTGGTTGGTTGTTTATTTCTTTCTTTTTCCAAATTTATTTTCTCAGCAACAGCTCTACCTAGAACTTCGGGACTGATTCTCATCTTCAAATTACCGCGATTTTTATGGCATTTTTTCTTTTTTATCTTTTTTCATTTTTGCTTTCCAAGGGATATTTTTATTCTAACCCGTTGTTGTTTTCGTGGTAAGTGTTTCGTTTGGTTGGTTGGTTGGATTTTATGACATATCAACCTTTGTAGGTTATTTAATGCCAAATTCATTTTTATACAAATAATTAGTTCTATTTCAAACAATTCACTAGCAAACAAAAGCAGTTTCAATTCAAACAATTCAGTTAAGCAGAAGTACGCAGTTTAAATGTAAGTACACTGTATTATTGTCAAAAATCATTTCTATTTCAAGTTATTCAGTTTAGTCAAACATTTCTAACTCCAACAATTCAGTTTAACATAAGTATGCAGTTTAAATATCAAAACAGTTCTATTTCAAGTAATTCAGTTTAGAATTAGTACGCAGTTTAGTTCTATTTGACCTATAGATATGGCCCTATGAGGTAATACCACACCGGACCAGAGTTGACCTGGGAGCGATGACAATGAAGGGGTACTCTGCATTGCCTAATACTCCAGCATCACTGAAACCTCACCATCAGATTGTTTAGTGTAATATCCTGGACACTCTTTGGGGTGGGGCCTTATCCTTCTTCAGGGATGCAGTTGGTGTATTCTACAGCCCATGTCGACTAGGCAATACACAGAGTTAAATGCAACAGCAGCTTTATTTCAGATAATTCAGTTTAGTATAAGTACGCAATTTAAACGTCAAAACAGTTCTATTTTAAACAATTCAGTTTAGGATAAATACAGTTTTGATGTCAAAAACATTAAACTCCCTAAACTACGGTTTACTTCTATTAGACCCATCGAGTGGATCCTATCAGATGCTACCACTGCGATTCAGAGGGGATTAGTGAGCGATGGCAATGAAGGGGTGCTCCGCATTCCCCTAAGCTCCAGCATCACCGGAACGTTACCATCAGATTGTTTAGTGTCATTTCCAGGACACTCATTGTAGTGGGGAGGGTCTGACCCATTTGCAGAGATGCAGACGGTGTATTGTACACCCCCAACTAAGTGGGCAAAAGAGTCTCAGTGAATTCTCGCCATATTATACTACGGTAAGTTAAAAGTAAAGTAAACCGAAAAGGATATCGACACGAGGTTAACGATGGCATGGACAGCTATCAATAGGCTATCGATTATGTGGAGATCAGACCTAACCGATAAAAGGCTGCGGTCGAATCGATACTACGATACGGATGCACTACACGGACTCTAACAAAACGGCTGGAGAAGAAGCTAGACGGCAATTACACAAGAATACTGCGAGCAATATTGAACAAGTCCTGGCGGCAACACCCCACAAGACACCAACTGTACGGCCACCTGCCTCCTATCACGAAAACTATCCAAGTTAGACGAACCAGACATGCAGGACACTGCTGGAGAAGCAGGGACGAACTCATAAGTGATGTACTCTTGTGGACCCCCACATATGGCCGTGCAAAAGCAGGACGACCAGCACGAACATACATTCAGCAACTATGTGAGGTACGGGATGTAGTCCAGAAGACCTGCCGGAGGCGATGAACGATAGGGAAAAGTGGCGAAAGAGGGTCAGGGATATCCGTGCTACCAGCACGACATGATGATGATGATGTTAAAAGTTTTACAATATTTTAGTAACGTAAACAACAAATCGAGGGCTCCTTGTGCTTTTGTAGGAGACAAACCACACTCTATTGGGATTTGCTGAGCTTGTCTTATACCCAGCGAAGACTGCTCTATATCTGGAATCACGGCATCGGAATCTAGGGTTTTAAGCTTATCTACCTCTGACTGATTGCGGATGTTCTTGCTACGCGAACAAAGTTTTACCCAGTCGGCTGGGTCTGTAGAATACACCAAATGCTCCTCTGCATAGGGATAAGACTCCTCCTAATGAGTGTCCTGATTATGAAACTAAACAATCTGATGGCGAGGTTCCATCAATACTGGAGCTTTGGGAAATACAGTGCCCCTTCATTCCTGTCGCTGCAAGGTCAATTCTGGCTTGGAATGGTAGCACCAGATAGGGTCTCATCAATGGGTCAAATAAAACTAAAATACGCATTTATACTAAACTGAATTACTTGATATGGAATTGCTTTGACATTTAAGCTGCATACTTCGGCTAAACTGAGCTACTTGAAATAGAATTGCTTTGACATTTAAACTGCGTACTTATGCTAAACTGAATTGTTTGATTTAACTATTTTACTAAAAGTTAATAGGTTGAAACAGAAATGTTTTTGACAAATAAACTGTGTACTCATGCTTCACTAAATTGTTTGAAATAGAACTGTTTATTTTAATAAAAACGGATTTGACATTAAATAACCAATACGTGTTTATATATCATAAAACCCAAGCAACCTACCAAGAAAAATTTCATGAACAATCTGTTTACTGCAATGAACTGTACCTTCACATTTCGTACAACAAATGCTGTTAGTTGCTTCCATGATATGATGACCCAGTTTGAACTTGTAAAAAATAAACCCCCGCAATAGACAACATTGCACTGTCATCTGTTCTGTTTGCAATTCCCACAAGTATTGAAGGAATGAACCACTTGACAGCGCACCAACTACCACCAACAGTGAGTACTTCCTACGGTTTGAACTGTTTAGGTCCTGTGATGTACGTGCCGCAAAGTAACACTATCAAACTTTTGAGAGATCTCATTATTTAGTGACAATCAAATGGAATAAAAATCCTTCAGTATGCCAGCAATCTCCAGCCCTTTGCAGATCAATTGATTCTCTTCTGTTTTACAACTTTAGAAAAGAAAATTTCAACCATAGAAACATGACATTTGTTTTTAGTATATCATCTTTGACGTAAAGCTTCTAAAGTAATCTATATCTATAGATTCTCGCAATCTGGAGTTTGTTTTCCTCCATTGTCCACAAGTGTTGGGAGATATTGCATCTTCAAACATATGTTTTAATCAAAATGATGCCATCTCATTAAATCGCAAGCCACTAAAATTAGTAGTCCACTTATAATATGTCGGTATTAATATCTTATAGATTGAAAGCGATGCCAGCATATGCACAGGAAAGTTATGGTTAGGTATTGATAGGTTAATGATTGTACGGACATACTGTCTATCTGACAAAATAAAACGATAATTCTTCAAACTTCTAGCTGTGCCATTACTAGAGTATAGTAGCACAATTGGGCTTTAACGAAGCACTTAAAGAAAAAGCTTAATTAGAACTGCCCAAGGATGCTGAGTGTTGTTTTTGTGTTTCACAAATCTTGAAGGCAGCACCTTCCAAACCATAGCTGAACAACCACTTCCCTTCAATCTCACAAACATCCAAGCAAGACAGAATAGAATTACAAGGCACAGCTAGACAAGTCAGAACGAACACAGTTGTGAGCAATTTGTGGATAACTCATCATCATCATCATATCGTGCTGGCAGCACGGATATCCCTGACCCTCTCTCGCCACTCCTCCCTATCGTTCATCGCCCTAGGTAGGTCTTCAGGACAACAACCTGTATCCTCACATAGCTGCTGAATGTACGTTCGTGCTGGTCGTCCTGCTTTTGCGCGGCCATGTGTGGGGATCCATAAGAGTACATCTCTTATGAGTTCATCTCTGCTTCTCCAGCAATGTCCTGCATGTCTGGTTCGTCTAACTTGAATAGTTTTCGTGATAGGGGGCAGGTGGCCGTACAGTTGGTGTCTTGTTGGGTGTTGCTGCCAGGACTTGTTCAGGATTGCACGCAGCATTCTTGTGTAATTGCCATCTAGTTTCTTCTCAAGTCGTTTTGTTAGCGTCCATGTAGTGCATCCATATAGCAGTATCGATGTGACCGCTGCCTGGAAGAAACTGCGTTTCATTTTATCGGTTAGGTCTGATTTCCATATAGTCGATAGCCTATTGATAGCTGTCCATGCTTTCGTTAACCTCGTTTCGATGTCCTTTTCGGTTGATTCGACGCTGCTTCCTAGGTACGTGAATTTGTCTACTAGTTTAAGAGGGGTTCCTTCTAGAGTGGAGATGTCCCCCGTTTGGTTATAGCACATATACTCCGTTTTGTGTGCATTAACATGGAGGCCTATGCTTGCTACTGTGGATAACTAAACATGTATAAACCCTTATACACTGACTAGTACAAACTTACATTCATTAAGTCTTTGTGGACATTGGTTACCATCTTGAGCACATGTGAAAAGCGATGGCCAGTTGGGACAGAGATAGATAGATAGATAGATAGTGTGTGTGTGTGTGTGTGTGTGTGTGTGTGAGAGAGAGAGAGAGAAAGAGAGAGAGAGAGAGAGTCAGACAGACAGATTGTCTAAGGGATCTGTACTATCAGCTGTTCTTGATGATGATGATGATGATGATGATGACATCTTCAAACTGGATTTTCATGAATTTATTGATTCCTATCATTTAACCGAATATTATTTTTTCTCTTTTGAGAAATCTTCACCCCCTCCCCTGCTTTAGCTAATGGTTTTTCAATGGAGTCACCTCAAGTTTCCAGGACTCTTCTCAGTATTCTGGTCGATCTCAACAATGCTGTAGTTTGCATGCTCTCCACTCGTCCTCTTATTTCCAAGTCCTTCAGTCTCTGAACCAAGCATCTGGTCACTGTACCGAGCGCACCAATTACAATGGTATCATCGTCAATTTCATGTTCCATAGTTTTGTTATTTCTCTTGCAAGGTCCAGGTGTTTATCTTTCTTTTCCCTTTCTTTTATTATTATTATTATTATTATTATTATTCATTAGAGTTTTTCACATCAGCGTTAGCTAATGTTTTTTCACTGGAGTCTGAGTGACAGCAAGTCTCCTCAAGTCTTCAGGACTCGTCTCAGGATTCTGGCCGATGTCAGCATACTGTCGTTTGATATGATTGGTTCTTATGGCGTTGTTTTGGGTTGTTATTTGGAGAGCTTGTTTCTCTCTTCAAGTTGTTGTCTTTATTATTATTTATTCATTAGAATTTTTCACATCAGCGTCAGTTGATGGTCTTTCACTGGAGTCTAAATGACAGCAAGACTCCTCTAGTCACCAGGACTCTTCTCAGTATTCTGGCCGTTCTCAATAATATAGTAGTTTGGATGGTCTCCACTCGTCCGTGAACTTCCAATCCTCCAGTCCCTTTAGTAATACTTTAGTTACTGTTCCAAACGCTTCAATTACAATTGTCACCTGCATGTTCCATAGTTTTTACTAGCAAGGTCGAGGTACTTACTCGTATCCTTCTTTTCACATTCTTTCAGTTTTATTCTGTGGTCAGCCGGGACAGCAAAGTCGACAATTCTGCACGTTCTCTTCTTTTTGTTGATTATTATTAGGTCTGGTCTTCTGGTCGAGATTACAAGATCCGTGTGTATGTTATTATTATTATTATTATTATTATTATTATTAATTTACTCTTTGAGAAGCTATTGGAATCGCCTTGAATATTGTTGTAAGTCAGACGTCAGGAAAAACAACCAGTTGCTATTTATGTAAAAAATAAAAGATAAAAATAAAGAATTAAAAAGAAACTGTAAAAAAACTGAATAGAATGCGTATCAAGAAAACCATTGATCATTGCAACAACCCAAGTTCACAATGACTATACAAAAATAGCTAAGAAAGACTGATTACAGCAGCTCGTAACAGTAATACCTACAGAAATATCTTTGGGACAAACAGGAAACTAACGAAAAAGGCCAAGAAACAACCGTCACAAACTAAAAAAACTTATACATGAAATACCACGGATATAACTAAGAAGGGAAAACTGAGGTGATAAACTGAATCTCTTTTGATAGCAGCGCAAAATAAATCCATTATGACTGATTATGTCAAAACACAAACTGATGACGCACAAACCAATAAGGTTAATTATTATGCAAAGAAATATTAACAAATGAATAAAATTATAAGCTAATGCTGAAATCTGGCACAAAAGTATAAAAGTACATTGGGAAATTTTATTGACTCAGAATTCTGCAAGGAACTAAAATAAGACCATCCTGATATGGTACAGGCACAAACTAGAATCTGTTCTCGAGAATGAGATAAATAAAATGTCCAGCCAGTAGATCAGATTTAGTGTAAATTAACAATAAGAAAATTGCTTATTATCTTGTACTATTTGCCGTTAAAGCATAAAAAAAGAGAATATTTGAGTAATACCTAAATTTTGCCGGCTGTGGAACAAGAAGGTAATGGTGATACCAATTAGTGTTGGTCCCTTGAAACAGTTCCCAAATAACTGATAAAAAAAGGGTGAACTGGAGATTAGTGGAAGATTTGAGAACAAGCAGACCACACCGCTATTAAGATCAGCAAGAATACTTAGAGAAGTCCTAAAGACCTAAGAAGATTTGTTGTATCTCAGAATTCAGGGAAAGACTACCAGTTTTAGATGGCACAATTGAAACGGTCTCCAAACGCTTGGTAAAAAGAATTGGAAATCAAAACAACACTCGAAACCAGCTAGGCTACTGCATTCATAAGAAGAGTCCTAGAGATTTGAGAAGACATGTTGTCATTTAGTCTTCCGTGAAAAACTACCGCCTAACGCTGATGTAAAAAAAATCGCTCGAAGTGATATAATTATAATATCACAATGAAAAATGCAAAGAATTTGTTATTTAGTGTATTTTGCAATTCCATAAGACCTCAAAATGAAAATAAAAAAGTGAAAAGATGGACAAAGATTTGGACGTTTGTAGAGAGCTGGAACATGAAAGTGAACCCTACTTGTCAGTTTGGAAAAAGACAGACAACTAGTTAGTTGATTTGGTTAGTTTCTTTGTTTAATAGCATATCAACCTTCGTGGATTATCTTATGCCAAATCCATCCTTGTAGAAGAGCAGCAGTGATATTATTTATTCTATTGCTTAAGAAGGATAAGGGGATTTACTGCATACGGGAATTGAAGATCAGAAGAATCGAGGCTACCCAGATTACAATATTGTTAAAATTAGCTTGAAATCTTTGAAGAGTCCCCTAGATCTGA
This sequence comes from Sepioteuthis lessoniana, assembly GCA_963585895.1. Lineage (NCBI taxonomy): Eukaryota > Metazoa > Mollusca > Cephalopoda > Myopsida > Loliginidae > Sepioteuthis > Sepioteuthis lessoniana. Next base: position 106,954,610 of record OY757904.1, read on the forward strand.
TGAGACTTGCTGTCGTTTAGACTTTAGTGAAAAGCCACTGTTTAAAACAAGTTCAGTGAACTGGGGATACAGGTACTTTAAATCCATCTCTACAGAGGGGGTGGCATCTCAACAATTGAGTCTCTTGGATTTTCCACTAAAAAACCTGATGGTGAGGATACAGTCCTGTAGTTTTGGAAATAGTTTACTGCTCCATTGAAATTACTCCCAGGTCCACTTAAACTAAGACTGGTAGTACCATATTAGGGTCTCATCTATGGGTCAAATAAAACAGTTTATTGGTATTAAACTGAATTATTAAATTCAGATAGCAATACTTTTCACGAATCGACCGTGTGCAAACGACAAATAGCGATACTTGAAAACAGGTAAGTATGTGCAAATAGAACAATTAATTTTAGATGAAAATACTTGAAATAACTTTACTGTGTGCTGACAAACGAGTTTTGGCTCGTTTAAAAATGTTACCTTTATATTTTTCACTTAAAAATCATATGTAAACAGCATTATTTGATATGTAATTGAACCGAAGAATTTAACCTAATCTATATATTAAAACATGGGGTGGGGAAATTGAAAGGAGGAAAATGATAAATTGATGAACAGGTTTAAATCCCGCGTTTTTTCATTTGGTTTAATTTGTTTATTTTCCTCAATTGCACATCACACTTGCAGAGGGGTAAGACCACCCCAACGAGTATCCAGGATATGACACTAAACAATCTGATGGTAAGCTTCCAGTAATGTCCGAGCTTTGGGGAATGTGGAGGAGCCCTTCATTGCCATCGCTCCCAGATCTACTCTTGCCCCGAGTGGTACCATCTGATAGGGTCTTATCTCTGGGTCAAATAGAACTAAATTGAGTACTTATGTAAAAGTGGATTTAAAAAAAAAATCGAACTGTTATTGCCATTGAAACTGTACTTACGCTAAAATGAATTATTTGAAATAGAGCTGTTTTTATATTTAACTGTTTGTGGACAAATATCATACTCATATTAAACTGAATTGTTCGAATTAGAATTGTTTGTCTTAACTGAATGGCTTTAAATAGAAATGTTTTTTACAATTAAACTATATACTCATGTCAAAGTGAATTGTTTGAAACAGAACTGACTATTTGTATAAAAATGAATTTGGCGTTAAATAACCTACAAATGTTGATATGTCATAAAACCTAAGCAACCAACCATTAGAGCCAGAATTCATCATATAATTTTGGTTTATTTGAAAAAGTAATGAGAGATCTTAATGAGCTTTTCATAGTTATATTATGCCAAGACAATCCTTGTAAAAGAACAGTATTGATACTATAAACTAATCACTGGTCTGATAAGGGAGTTCAAAACATTCTCAAGTTTATAAGCCCAAAAGTGAATGAAATAAAGTGACAAGAGTTCGAACCCACTTACTTTGATGTACGAATCTAGAACGTTAGCCAATACGCCGATTTAATAAAAAAAAAAAATAAAACACCACGTTTAGTAGTCAATATTACATGTTGAAGCATTATCTATGCCTTACGTCTAAATGAATCAATTCAAAACGATCAAACCATAATTACTTGTTTTCACATGTCCCTTGAAAAGACTAGTATTTATCGGTAGTACTTGAGGCTAAAAAACAAGGTTGCTTTAACTGATCATTACCAAAAAAGAGTTCAATGTATTTAATCTCTGTTCACTTTCTTCATTGTTTTAAAGTGGCTAATTCCTTCATGTTTAATATCGTTTTTCTCCAACAGAAATTCAAATATACCGGACTAGCAGACGTCATTTAGTAAACATTAAAAAGAAAATCGTGTATATATCAATTGAAAGTCTGAATCTACGCTGAAAAAAAGTTAACTCATTCAAAAAGTCTGACTTCTTTGTATATATATATATATATATATATATATATATATATATATATATATATATATATATATATATGGGAGGGGAAATAACGGAAATGAATCTGACAATATAATGAAAAAATTGAGGACAAGGTAATCCTAAAAGAAGAATTTAACGTCACTTGATATCATCCTTTCCCAGTCCTGATGATGGTTCGTCAGAACTGAAAGGTTAAAGCGTCGACTTTCTTTTACATTAAATTCTTCCTTTTAGATTACCCTGTTCTTCAATTCTCTCTCCCACCTCTCTCTCTCTCTCTTTCTCTCTTTCTTTCAGAAGCAGCGTCTCATCTACGGAAAACGACAAGCGAAGGCATAGACAGCTATCGATTCGACATCGGTCATATGGAAGTCAGCCGTGTCCGATAAAATAAAAAGTATTTTTTTCCAAACAGCGGTCCTGTCCATACAAATATTTGGATGCACTACATGGACGCTGACTGAGCGTATAGAGAAAAAGCTTGAAAAAATTGCACAACAATGCTACGAGTACGTGCTCTACTGAAAAAAAAAATTCTGGGAGCAACATCCCACAAAGCAGCAGCTGTACGACCACCTACTTCCCATCTCAAAAACCATCCAAATAAGACGAAAAAACCTTGCGACACACTACTGGGGAAGTAAAGACAAACTCATAAGCGACGTTCTTCGATGGACCCCTTCACAAAGACGAGCAAGTGTTGGGAGACCAGCTAGAATCTATCAACAACAGCTCTGTAATGACAAAGGGTGAAGTCTGGAAGACCTGCTGGGAGCTATGGATGATTGAGACGAATGGTTAGAGAAGGTTAGGAAAATCCATGCTAACGGCACCACATGATGATGCTGATGTTGATGATATATATATATATATATATATATATATATATATATATATATATCAAATCATAACCTCAGGGGAAGGATGCGTCACAAGGTAATTCTTAAGCCGATAATTGATGGTTTGTATTAGAACTTTTCGAATTCATAGATTAGAAGAAATCAGTCAGTAAATATTAAAAAATAAATCGCATATACATCAACTGAAAGTCTGGTTTTATGCTGAAAAATTTTGACTCATTCAAAAAGTCCGCCTTTTGGTATAAATATATATATATAACCCTAGACTCACTAGTAGGATTCGTCATAAGGTAATTTTTAAGCCGATAATGGCGGGTTTTATTTGGACTTTTCTAACTTCTAGACTGGTTGTCTTAGTAAGGCTTTGGAACCCAGTCTGTCCAACTATTTAGCGACAGCTGGAAGGATAAGCGATGAATCTAAGCCTTTCTGCAGTATTCCAGGATTTGAACCCAAATCACCTATTCCATTTCCAACGAAAGAAAACATAAAGCCTCCACAATATATATATATATATATATATATATATATATATATATATATATATATATATATATATATATATATATAATATTTACCCAACCCCTTCGCTCGGGCAGGATATGACCCAAGGTCAATTTTTTAAGCGGAGTTTAACAGGTTTGAAATCAGAGTTTTCCTTCTAGTTGCCCCACCAAGGCTCAAGAACCTAGTCTGCCCTACTATTTACCCATAGCTGGAGGGAGAATAATTGGATTGATACCTTTCCCAAGGGTATTAGTGCTATGTGAAATGCAATCAGTCTCGTCCAGGATTTGAACTCGGGTCGCTGTGTCCCTTTCCTGCGACGATAACCATTACACCACGGGCATATATATATATATATATATATATGTGTGTGTGTGTGTGTGTGTGTGTGTGTGTGTGTGTGTAATTTATCAGTTTCACTTTCACTTAATAATTTTATTTTCATTTTCCATTATTCTTGTCTGGCAATATATGAGATATTATTAAATGTTGATTCGCTCATTTTCATTGAACTTGAAGCTTTTTGATACGAATATTTTTACCTAGAGGATTGGTGAATTTGGCTCCAGTAGTCGAGAGATGAATTGTGAGATCTGCGCTGTAACAACCTCCTGAAATGCCCGAACATACCATCCGATTACTGTAGTGCGTTGGACAAAAAAAAATAGTCTTTCTGAGTTTTTGATAGCGGGTGGCAAAAGTCGGAACTTAATTGTTTTTTTTTAGTCTTTGTTTTTTGGGTTTTTTTTATTTTCATTCTTTTTATCTTTTATATATATATAAATATTATTCTCTCGTTTTTTTATGTGTCACCCCCCAACACACATGCACACGCACACTGATGATATGTTGAGGCGTAATTAGTTATAGATAACTATCTTTCAAGCCTCTGTATGAAGAATTCTTTTCTCCTATTCCTTTCATTGGTCAGGTAATAACGTCAGCAAAGTTGAAATTTATCTTCTTTTTTTTTTGTTGATTCAAAAAGTCGGTAGCCATATGTCATATACGTTTGATGTGGTCTGCCAGCAGACTAAAAAGCAAAGATTGCTAATTCGAAAACTATAACTTGTAAAATGTGTAAACTATGCCCGTGAGTTACGAAAGCACTGGAATATAAACTTTAATGTTATGTTTGAAATATATGATATTTTTGGAAGAGTGCAAAATATTACATTCCCGTCACGAAGAAAAAAAGTTTAGAGGCAAGATCAAATTAGGAATACGTGGAAGATATGATACTATCCAGAAGATGTCTTTGCCATGGGTTGTGACACAGAGAAAATCTTCTCCTTGTACCCCCCTATATATATATATATATATATATATATATATATATATATATATATATATATATATATATATATATATGAGTCATTACAGCATAGCCCAGTCGGCTTGGGCAGCGGAATATACGGACTGCACCTCTGCAGAGGGGTAAGACCACCCCAACGAGTATCCAGGATATGACACTAAACAATCTGATGGTAAGCTTCCAGTAATGTCCGAGCTTTGGGGAATGTGGAGGAGCCCTTCGTTGCCATCGCTCCCAGATCACGAGTGGTACCACCTGATAGGGTCTTATCTCTGGGTCAAATAGAACTAAATTGAGTACTTATGTAAAAGTGAATTTTTTGAAATCGAATTGTTTTTGCTATTGAAACTGTACTTACACTAAAATGAATTGTTTGAAATAGAATTGTTTTTATATTTAACTGTTTGTGGACAAAAACTATTCTCATATTAAACTGAATTATTCGAGTTAGCTGAACTGAATTAGCTGTTTGACTTAATTGATTGGCTTGAAATTGAAATGTTTTTTTACAATTAAACTATGTACTCGTGCCAAAGTGAATTGCTTGAAAAAGAACTGACTATTTGTATGAAAATGAATTTCGCGTTAAATAACCTACAAATGTTGATATGCCATGAAACCCAAGCAACCAACCAACCATTAGAGCAAGAATTCATCATGCAATTTTGGTTTCTCACGAAAAAGTAATGGAAGATCTTAATGAGCTTTTCAGTTATCTCTTTTATATTGATATTTATTTTTTATTGAAAATGATGTCCTTTGTGAATGCTGATACTCATAGACAATCATTCAGTTGCAATTAAAACTGGAAGTCCCCTTATTCTCTATTAAGAGCACTCCATGTTGCTCTAACGTAAATGCTGCTATGGTGTGCCGTTTTGGCCCAGTTACAGTTATATGCAAACAGTAAAAATGTTGCTAATATATGGATACACACTGTCATAAACTGAAATTATTATGTTTATTCGAATGCAATATTCTCGCACACAGGTTTCCCGCTACTTTTCAGAAATCATGAAACTTTGATTTTCCCAGTTACTCAGCAAATTATTTTCTTATTTGACTGAACTTTTCTCTTTTGTGTAGAAAGGTTCATATAGCTTGCAGAGCCTAAGATTTTTCCCATCTAAATACTTTTTAGATTCATTGTAATTTTAACTTTGGGGATATAACGGGAAACAGTTCTTAGAGAACAAAAGCCACTGGTCCCATCATGTTGCATCAGAAAAATAGTTAAAAATGAAACTTCAAAATTTGCGTTTCACTTTGTGCTAATGCCCTTGGGAAAGACAAGAATAAATCTTTTCTCATAGCAAATGCCTGGATCGTAAGGCAGACTCTGTTCTTAAGACTTGGTTAAGCGATCAATCTAAAAGGAAAATTCTGAATTCAAAACAGCTTTATTCCACTTAAAAAATTTTACCTGGTGTCACATTTTTTGCCCCTGTCGGTGAGGCTGTGTAAATATATATTTATGATATTTCATAAAAAAGCATGCGATATCTAGAGATTGTACTATTCCGACGATCCAATATTCCAAATCCAAATCGTCAGCTTTTTACTTAAATCCGAATTTTATTTCAAGACGATTCCATGATACACCACCAGAGACTGTGCGACGCATGTTATCATCATCCGCACTAAGCAAGCCCATCTTACTGGTAACTCTAGATACTCTCGCGGATTATAGGAGATTATAGAGCTGAAGTTGAAAATTTAGATCGAGAATAACGGTTACCAATTTATCTCAAAATGAAGACAATATTTACCACTGTTACATGGACTATGAGATAACTTTCTTTTTTTTTACTGGTTTCAGTGTCCAATTTTAATGTTCAGAGTCAAATGCAGACTTTCAAAGAGTCTATGCCACGTTAAGAGATCAAAGAAACACAATATTTCTCTCTACACTACATATCTCTCTTTGATCACCTGCCTTAGTTAAGTAAGACTAAAAAAGTATCAGCTGTATCAAGGTTTGAGAGTAGTCAGCTGGGTAATATAAAAATGGCATGATGTGAGTTCGTTCCAACCGAGATGCACTACCAAACTGGTCTTTTGGCAAATATAGCTGAATCTAACGATTACAGCTCGGGGTAAATTGAGCTGTTAAGCCATCAATCAATGCCTGAGAGCCCCAAAGCATTAAGGGAACCAAGTAGGTTTTGACCCATTTTTGAAATGAACTGAAATGAAATAATGCGTCATAACAAAAAATATTTGAACA
>OY757904.1:106966395-106978895 GCA_963585895.1 Sepioteuthis lessoniana
GTATATTGGTATATGGATATGTTTGTATTATATTTATGAAAAGACATTACAAATACGAGACTGTCAAAAAATATATTGCTTGTCATATAGTCAATGGCTAAAAAACAACCGTAAATTTTCTGTGTAACGTTCAGGCTATTATTTACCATGAGTTAAGCACATTAATAAAGAATGGGATATTGAAATATATATGTATTGTGTAAAATAATCTTTATTTTTATTATGAGATTGCTAACATGATGATATACATACATACACTATATCGCTGGAAATAGAATTGGCGTTCCGAGTTCAAATGCTACTCTAGGCTCTATGCATTTCAATTAGAGTGCTAATGCCTTTAGATAAGCCATACATCACTCTGTTCAGCACCCCCACCTCTCAGATACGGAAAATAGTTGTGCAGCTTGGTTTCTTCAGCCTTGGTTAGACAACCGGTCTAGGAGAACGAAAACCTAACTCAACCATCATTAGTCTGCTTAATAAGTGACCTTATATCGTATCTGGTCTGTGGCGAAAGCGTTTGGCAAGTAAATACACGTACATATTCATTTTTCAATTCATGATTTCCTTTTTTTATGTATTTGCTTCGACACTATTTATTACAGAGATCTAAATTCTGCAAATATTTTTTTCTAGTAGGAAGATTTATTTATTTACCACTGTCTATATGCATGCTATACAAACGGGGAGGACATGCTTATCTAGACGAGAAATTCAACATTTAGCTCGCCATCTCTCTTCCAGTCGGGTAGTTTGTCACACTTGTCCCAGGCAACACCATATCGACTTAATTTTAATTTGGTTTGTTTGGTTTTATGGCATATCAACCTTTGTAGGTTATTTAACGCCAAATCCATTTTTATGTAAATAATCTATTCGATTGAAAACAGTTCAGTTTAGCATAAGTACAGTTTAATTGTCAAAAACATTTCCATTTCAAACTATTCAAGCAGTTATATGTAATAATTCAGTTAAGTGTAAATACGGTTTTAATGTCGAAAAACAGTTTTATTTGAAATAATTCAGTTAAGCATAAGCACGCAGTTTAAGTGTAAGTACGGTTTAATTGTCAAAACCTTTTCTATTTCAAGCTATTCAGTTTAGTCAATTCATTTTAACATAAGTATGCTGTTAGTTCTATTTAACCCATCGATAGGGCCCTATCAGGTGCTACCACTCCGAGCCAGAGTGGACCTGGGAGCGATGGCAATAGAGGGGTACTCTGCATTCCCCAAAGCTGGAACCTCACCATCAGATTGTTTAGTGTCATATCCAGGGCACCCGTTAGGGGGTTCTTACCCCTTTGCAGAGAAGCAGTCGGTGTATTCTACAGCTCCAGCCGGATATTTGTCGCTGCCTCCCACCAGACACGACTTGACACAAGGTCAAAAGCCCGAAGGCAGATTAAAGTGGGGATAAAGGGGAGGGGGGTAGGGAACGAATCGAGACTCGAACCCTGCTTATCTGTGCTGCTCATCGGCTCACTTAGTGCAATGTGAGCCTGATGAGGCAAGCAGTTTCACCAACCCAAATGTGAGTCAGGGCACGTATGCCAGTTTACGGCTTAAATTAGACGCATGGTCTAGTGCCGTACAACGGGGACAAAGGAGACAAAAATGCAGCTCGCCCACCCGAAGGTAGCCTAGTCGAAACTAGGTGCCTAATTAAAGGCCCCAAGTCTGCCATTGTTTCTTTTCCAGGGCCACGCTCCGGACCGAAGTCCAGAACAGGCCCCGGGGCACTCGCCGCCCCATTCTACAGCTCCAGCCGACTGGACAACTTAATTTTAAGGAAATAAAACAATAATGTTGGCATTACAATTAATAACCTTTTTTCTAACAATTCTATAAAATTTGACAATAATTAAAAAGCAAATATGCATGCCTAACAAAAGTTATCAGATAAACTAAGGCAATGAAAGTTGGTAAAAAGCATAACATTCTATAAACATCAACACGAATCCTCAAGATTTTTTATTGATTAAAATATAAAAACATATTTTGATATATCTTAACATCAATGTGAAAGATTATGCAATCAAACATTAAAGCAAGTGAAGACAGTTAAAATTGAACTGCTTTCACGAACAACATTGTTAATCACGATATTTTAACTGAGTGAATTCTTTTTTTTAGTAATTCTAGTAATTTATTTCCTTTAAACTTGGCTGAACCATGAATGAATTAGAAATCAATATAAATCACTACACAAGCCTTAGCCAGATAGATAGATAGATAGATTGATGGCCTAGTCGGCTTTGGCTGCAGAATACACCCACTGCATCTCTGCAGAGTGGTAAGACTTCCCCAACAAGTGTCCAAGATATGACATTAAACAATCTGATGGTGAGTTTCCAGTAATGCGGGACTTTATGGAATGCAGTGAATCCCTTCATTGCCATCATACGAATGGCCACACAGGCCCGATAGGGTCCAAACTATGGTCAAATTGACCTAAACTGCGTACTTATGCTAAACTGAATTTCTTGAAATAGAACTGTTTATGTGTATAAAAATGGATTTGACATTAAATAATCTACAGTGGTTGATATGCGATAAAACCAAAGCGGATAGATAGATATATATAGAGATATGCGAAGATAATGACAGACTTGGTTAAATAGATAGATAGATGGATAGATAAAGTTTAATTGATAACATGAGAGATACTGACATGTTCTAAACAGAAAAATGAAGTGGAAAAGGGCTATTAAAAAGTGATAGCAACGCTGATCACAAGGACATATTTTTACGATTTAAAATACAGGAAAGGAAGACATCGTTATTTGCTGCAGAGTTTCTCAACGATAGAAATCAACAAAAAGACCGGAAATCTGGAGAGTAGAGAGTCAATGAAAACGGATGAGATGAAGAACCAACAAAAGAAGATGAATGTATATATGAACCTTTTGAAACTTCTTAAAAACCTATTTTCATTGCCGCACAGTCGTTATTTGCAACCAACCAGAACTTTTACATGCGATGCACATGTCTTTTTCGTGATGAGCCAAATGTGTAAACTCTCGATTTCATTAGTGTCGATAATGAAATACTCCTATAATTTTTATTTCAAAAATAGAATGACATGGAAAATGAGGAAATCTGCGTAAAAGTAAACAAATGGAAAAATAAAGAAGAGGAAAATAGAGAAACGCCATAAAAGACATTCAGATAGATAGATAGAGAGAGAGGTACGTAGGTAGATATGACGATGGCTACTGTATAGAAATTTTTGCTGATCTTCTACATGAAATAATGTTAACAGATAGCATACACCCTTTGAGAATTATCATTTAAATACCTGATTTTCATCTGGGATCAAACAAACGAAAACTGGCAATGTGACACAGACACACATGCACACACGCACACAGACATGCAAACACGCACACATATATATGTGCTTAATATATATATATCTACTATCCACCAGCATTCACGGTTACCAGAAAAAAAGAAAAAAAAACCGCTAGGAACAAGAAATAAAAATGTCTCGAATCACTGCCCGGGGGAAAAAGAAAAAATATCATAGGAAAAAAAGAAAGAAAAGACAAACCCCGTCACAGCAGTTAAAAAAATCAAGAGATATGCAGTCATTTGGTCAAAAGAAAAATAAGATCCACCGTCAACGCTGCAATGCTACAATTAAAACAGTGCCCAACACGATTGGAGCCAATTATAAAATTAACTTAAATAGCGAGTCGGAATTCTCCTACTAAAGTTTCACCTTAACGGATCATCAGGGAGTCTCATACCGGTATGAGACTCCCTGATGATCCGTTAAGGTGAAACTTTAGTTGGAGAATTCCGACTCGCTATTTAAGTTAATTTTCAGTTGTTGCTATATCTTGATGATGGTAATATATATATATATATATATATATATATATATATATATATATATATATCTTACCATCATCAAGATATAGCAATAACTGTGATGCCATTGACTCTCTTTCACGATTCACCCATATATGTCCGCTCTCTTGACGAGTGTTCTAGAAGCTATCTCTTTTCCACACAGAACCGATGAATAAAAGCTTTTTACCGGTCAAACAGCCCAGGGATATCTATGTGCATTTGTACATAACACGTATGGTTGTGATTAAATGATAACCTAATATTAACTGAGAAAGTCTCATTCGGATTTTTCTTTAAAAAGAAAGAAAACTGTTCAATGTTTTTGTTAAAGCAGGGCCAGCATAAAATCTAAATTTTGGTTTTGTTTTGTTTGTGTTAATGGCATATCAACCATTTTCGGTTATTTATTGCCAAATCATCTTTATACATATATATATTAAATAAATATGAATTGTAAACACATTTATTAGGTAACATTTCTAAATGAGCTAGAGCAATTTTTTTTGACACTCGGTTAAATGGTTTTAAGTATTTCTATAAAATACGAATAATTCAATTTACTATTAAGCATTTGTTTATTGAGACCTAATTGGTTTCATGTATAGCCATGTAACAGTAACAAATTAGCATCAGTCACTTCTACACACACACACACACACACACACACACATATATATATATATATATATATACATATATATGATTGTTAAGTAAATAGTTTGTTGTCAATTTCATTTTTAAATGAGTTAAAAAGAATTTTCTGGCAACACAGTATTGCTATTGTTTCTACAGTTAAATGGTTTCACTTTTATTTGACTCAAAACTAGGAACCTATAATGTGCTACCACTCCAAGTCATAGTGGATCTGGGAGCAATGGCAATGAATTTCTCAAAGATCCAAAACTGTTGCCTCGCCATTAGATTGGTTAGTGTCCTATCCAGAACACTTGTTGTTGGAGATTTACTCCTCTGCAGATATGCAGCCGGGGTATTCTACACACCAAGCTGACTGGGGTGACTAAAATATAAACGTTCTGAAATCCTCCCGCTATTCACATCTATTTTTTTCTTCAATTGTTTCCTTAGTGTACAAGTAATGCAACTTTACTATAGTACTAATATTGTAACATAGGACCAAAATACGTTGTGTCTGAAAAAAAGGAGTTCGCAGAAAAGAAACATTCAAAATTCGAATTTTAAGGAAGAAAATGGTAGTCGCCTTTAGTCATTCATGGGGACTACAGTGGGTTGTAGTTAGAAAAGTTTGTTTCATAGCGTTCTTCCTCCCTTCTCTTCTTGGCGATGACGGCGGTGTCGTTGTAGCTGGCTTGTTGATACTTTCATATCAGTCGTATCGCTCATAGGCTAGATATGGCATGGGTCAGGGTGTCATGGACCTCTATTGAACCTGTTTAGAAACCTGCCTTGAACTGCCCAAACCTTGTTACTTGATTTCTTATATAGCGATTTGATGGATCAATTCGAAGGTTCCAGAAGGCTCGATGAACACCAGTGAAAACAATAGTGCAGCACGTGAAAGTTCACGCGTGATTATTTTAAAATCACGCTTGAACTCTACAGGTCATTCTGGCTGCAAGCGCGAGGTTCGTGATAATTTTGATCGTCAGACATGTATACCCAATGATTGATGACAACCGATGTGCTCGCGCGTTCTCCAACCTTGAGGCCGCTACAACTCAACGACAGCGCCCGTCCGTAATATAACAATATGCCTATAACTTAGATGAATTCCCGTAGACAAAAAGAAAGAGAGAGAGAGAGAGAGAGAGAGAGAGAGAGAAAGTGAGAGAGAGAGTTTTTGAGAGAGGTGAACACATGTTTATAAATGGGCTTTTATTTTTCAAAGAACCACATTAATAACTCCAAGGACTCATAGAAATTATGGAAATATGTTAAATTGTGATGGGGACGCGGCAAAAACAAGAATCAGATAGAAATATTGAGACATTACACGTTTTTGTCCTTATAAAAGTTATTTATTTCCCACGGGTATTATAAGGTTGGGGTTCTTGTCAAAGAAAAAAAATAAGAAAAAAGAATAAAGTTTGAATGGGTGCTCTCATGTCATTTTCCTCATTCACACGTAAAAACTGGGTTCAAAACGATTTCATACGTAGATTGAGTGTTAAGATCAACGATGTTGAGCTTTGTGAATATCAGATCGAACCAAAGTGAGAATATGTGTATATGTAGGCATTGTATATATATATACATATATACGGAGAGAGAGAGAGAGAGAAAGAGAGAAAGAGAGAGAAAGAGGGGAGGGAGAGAGAGAATGCATTTATTTAATCAACATCATTACACACGCAAACAGAAGCTAAATTTATGAACGGAATATTGCATTCAGTCTTTTTCTGTTCTTCCTTGCTATATTAAAGTTAAAGAGCTCAGCCAGTCTTACTAGTTAACGATAGTTGAATGCACACATTTTTAAAGAGCATTACCGGTATGTTAAATGCAAACAGCCAAATCCAGAGTTCGAATTCGAGTCATCGCATCCATTTCCAACGGCAATAACCATTACACATACGGAGGAATACTTAGATATGAATATATATCGACCCATGATATTTGATAACCATTTATATATATATATATATATATATAGATTGTCATTGGTCTAAAAGGAGTAAAGTATGTATTAATCAACTCTGCCGCTCTGGCAGGATATGAAACAGAGTTAATTTTAAATCGGAATTTAACAGGTTTGGATTCAGAATTTTCCTTCTCCTAGACTGGCAGCCAAACAAAGGTTTAAAACCCAGTCCACCCTGCTATTTACGCGTAGCTGGAGGGAGAATAAGAGGATTCATGCCTTTCGCAAGAGTATTAGTGCTATCAGAAATGATATCAGTTTCATGCAGAAATTCAATTAGTGTCGCCATATCCATTTCCTACGACTATAACAATTACACCACAAGCACCTCCTTAAAGGGAGAGAAAAGTATATTCTTTTAAATAAATATATTCACAAATTATTTTTTCATTTGTTATTTTATCATTAAATGATCTTTTAGAGTTTTTCACATCAGCCTCAGCTAATGGTCTTTCACTGGAGTTTGTGTGAGAGCAAATCTCGTCAAGTCTCCAGGAATCTTCTCAGTATTCTGTCCGTCTTCAATAATGCCGTCGTTTGGATGGTCTCCACTCGTCCGCCAACGTCGAAGTCCTCCAGGCCCTTTAATAATCCTTTAGTTACTGTGCCGAAAGCACCAATCACAATTGGTATAATCGTCACTTTCATGTTCCACAGCTTTTTCAATTCTGTAGAAAGTTCGAGGTTCTTCTCCTTCTTTTCACATTCTGTGATCAGCCGAGACAGCCGGGTCGACAATTTTCCAAAATATTATTATTATAATTATTATCATTATCATTTCATATTATTATTACTATTATTATTATTATTATTATTATTATTATTATTTCTATTTATCTCTCTTTCTCTCTCTCTCTCTCTCTCTCTCTCTGGGTATATATATATATATATATATATGTACATATATACAATGCCTACATGCACACATATTCTCACCTTGTCTCGATCGGATATTCACTTAACTCAACGTCAACTTAACATTCAATCAACGTATAAAATCGTTTTGAAACCGGCTTCTTCTTGAATGCCCATTCAACTTTTATTCTTAATATTTTTATCACCATCCATTCCTATTGCCCATTATTCTTGTCAGGTCATCTAAACAACACCCAATGTGCGCATAGAACTGGTGCATGTAATTCTTTGCTAGTCAGCTAACACTGGTGTGTCTATGTGTGGTAGTCCATTGGAGAACTTCGCTTGTGGGTAAGTTCTTTATCTGTAATGATGCCCAACATGTCTTTTAGCTATATTTTGGAGTTTTTGTGACGTAAGATGTAAATAGTTGGACAACTGCTGTTTTATTGTGTACTGCTAGCAGGATTTGCTGAAAACAGCTCACAACCACCCACTGTAGAACTCATCTATCTTTTTCTCAAATCGTTTCTTTAGAGTCCACAGATGTATCTATACAGTAGTACTGGCACGGCCAAAGTTTGGAAGAATTTCTATTCTCTTTAATCAGTGAGATCAGATATCTAATAGGAAGAGATGGAGAAATCTGTGATATTTAAGCATAACGTAGAAATTTAAAGATATCGTGAAATTAAAAAAAAAAGCAAAAAGAAAATAACTGCAACAAGCAAACAAACATAGAGGAAAACAGAACAATTGAAAAGTTAACCAAATAATATTTTAAGAGAAAAAAAATTAAAGAAGTGATTGGTTTATTTTGTTTCTTTTGTAAATTGCCAATCAACCTTCATGTCTTATTTCGTGTCCAAACATCCTTGAAGAAGAACAGTAGAGATACCAATGTGTTCAGAGTTCGATAGTGGACGTGATAGCGCGACTTGTGTTTGAACAAATATACGATGTCACAATCCAGCACGTTAGCTATGAGGCCACAGAGGCTAACCATATATCACACTATCACTCCCTCCAAGGAGTGATTGAGAATCTAAGATCAAACCTTATAGGTCGGTGTATAAGACAACATTTTAACTTTAATTGTTTTAAGCTAAAAAGTCACCATATGTGCTATTATTAGCTAATCTTGTATAAGTTGTGTGGCTGCCTTGGAGGGGTTGTCATTTACGGTACTTACTGCCCTATAAACAACGTTTTAACCAGAAATCTTTGGGTTCATCTTACTCACCCAGTCAGCTTATCTGCCGAAAAATAGGCAATTGAAAAGAAGTAAGTATACTGACGAAAAAATTCTCATAAGTGGACAACAATAGAATAACGTTCAGTTAAAGAAATAATTTGTATTTCCACTAAAAGTCAGTTAGATGTTATTAATTAAAAAAAAAAATAGATAGTTCTATCATTGTCCGTTAGAAAACCAAAATCAACCCAAAAAAACAAAACAAAAAAAAAACAAACAAAAAAAACCCCAACAAACAAACAACCAAACAACCAAACAAACAAACCTCTGCAACAAACTTGCATCAAACCTGAAGGCCGTAAAATAGGACACCTCTGGTGGTGTAACGGTTAGCAAGCTAGACTAGCAAACCTACACGAGTGAATTCGAGTCTCATTGGGCGCCCTATTCATTCGGCCTTGTGCCACATCGAAGCAAAGAGCTTTGTAAATTACAACATGAAGGCCGTAAAAAAGAAAAGTACAAAATGTATGGATTATAAGAATTAGTAATTAAAAAAAAAAGTGTCAAGAAATCGGACAGTGAATAATAAGCCAAGAGAAATGAAGAAAAATCAGCAAAGAAAGAAAGCGAATAAAAGAAAGAAAGTAAAAAAGAATTACATAAATAAAGACAGACAGGACAATGGAAAAAATATGAATAGTAAATGAATGAGACATTATAATTATGGAAAAGATGATTCCAATAACATCATCAAAATAAAAGTAGAAAGAAAAAGAAAAATGCTTAGAAAAATTTGCGAATTATTGAAAAGCATAAAAAATTTAAAGATAAATATTTCAACAAAGAAATGGAAATGTGAAGATATAACACATAATAACTTTCAAGATCTAAATATCTTCTTTCATTAACGTCATCTGTTTGTCAATGCAATTTTTTTTTCTCGCTGTCTTTATGTATATGTCACCGAATTGGCTGAGCGGTAGGATACCGAGTCAAGCGTAATGTTAGGCAAGTTTCGATCTAAGCTTTAAGAATCTTGTACATCTAGCCACATTGAACTCTTGTGATACAATGAAACAGTCTGTCTGTGGATGACTATATATATATATATATATATATATATATATATATATATATATATATATATATTGTTGTTATTGTTGTTGTTGTTGTTGTTGTTTAAACGATATGTCGATAATAGTGAGTTATTTAATTTCAAAACTATCCTCGTATGAGAACAATAAGATATTATTTATGCCATTGCTGGGGAGGTAATATTATCGCGACAGTAAACACGATTGGGTGACTGGAGTTCAAACAATTTTGGAGTTTAGTACATTAGCGACAACACCACAGGGACCTCGCTTTCTGTGAGTGTGTGTGTGTGTGTGTGTGTGTGTGTTTGCGTGTATATATGTATATATATATATATATATATATATATATATATATATATATAGAGAGAGAGAGAGAGAGAGAGAGAGAAAGAGAGAGAGAGAGAGAGAAAGAAAAAGAGATCAAATAACCCAGAAAATAGAAACTTGTTAAATGTGTATTGCACAAGGTAATGTGAATGTGTGTTGAAATAAGATTGTTTTTATTTGTTTGGGGTTTATGGCAACCTTTGTAGATTATTTAGTGCCAAATACATTTTTATACAAACAAACTGTTACATTTCAAGCAATTCAGTTTGGAATAAGTACGCAGTTTAAATCTCAAAACAGCCCTATTTCAAGCAATTCAGTTTAGCAAAAGTGTGCAGTTTAGTTTTATTTTACCCATAGATAGGGCACTATCACCTGCTACCACTTCGGACCTGAGTGGATCTGAGAGCAATGGCATTGAAGGGGTACTCCGTATTTCCCAAAGCTCAAGCATTACGGGAAACTCACCATCAGATTGTTTAATGTCATATCGACACTTATTGGGGGGGGGTCCTACCCTTCTGCAGAGATGCAGTTGGTGCATTCTACTGTCCCACGTTGAAGTAAGACTGCGATAGATTTATGTTTCGAATTAGCGAACTCATGATGTGATGATATGCAGCTTCTTCTGAGAATCGTAAAAGTTTCTATTGAGCCAAAAATTATTAATTGATAATATTCATGACATATGCATCTCTCGCACGTAAAAGTATTTATTGAAAAAAGTAAGCATTCTACCGTATATGAAGATACTATTTAAATGTTTTAGACCAGTTGACACAAAAGTTGTGGGGATTCCATGAAGTTGATCAATATCTTAATAAGTTTAGTCAGCAAAGGTTTTTCGTGTTTCTTTGATTATTTTACGTATCTCTTGATAATCACCCCCCCATGAAATACAATATTAATCCTTAACCTGAAATTTTCCTTACTCGAAGAAATTATTTTACACCACCTCAATTTCCTGATATTTCCGGTACGACAATCATACATATATATATATGTAAAAAAAAAAAGTTAAGTAAAGTTGGCAAACTTAGTCGAGAGTGACCTGGAGGCTCCTTTTTCGATAGCTACTACACCAAGATGTAGGGGAGGGCGCTACTCCTTTCCCTGGATTGCTCGACTTTACCCTTGATCCGTACCTTATAATGCTGAGTGTTAAGCAAGCCGGTGTCAAGTATAATTTTTTGAGTCTTTAGTATAACTCAACGAAGGATTGAACCTCGATCTCCCGGCACATTGAAGGCCAATAGCTCGGTTGAGTATGAACGTACGCTTAGCGAAACGTTTATCATTGTAGGAAAGAGATTTTGCAACGGAAGTTCACATCCACGACCTGGCTCTTTGCATTTTCCTTTGCACAAATGCCCTTGGGAAAGGTATGGGCCCATATGCTTTCCCACACACCCAGTTATATGCCAACAGTAATAGAATACTTGGTTTAGCAATCAAACTAGGAAATGAAAAATTCTGAATTAAAATAAGCTATACCACACTTAAAAATTTACCTTGTCTTGGATCCTACTCGTTGTGGAGTCGTTGTGGATTCGCACACACACACACACACACACACACACACACACACACACACACACACACATATATATATATATATATATATATATATATATATATATATATATATATATATATATATATATATACACAACCACTTCGACATACTTTTTTTCAATACCTTTTTCTTCACACCTCCTAGATTGTCCTTTGGTTACCATCTCATGCTCACTTCTAGTACACAATCTAGAGTCATTGATAATTCTCTGAAAACAAGTGACCGAAAAAAAGGGTCCTCTTTTTTAAGTATATTAATTCTTTTTTATGATTTAAAAGGTTTTTAGCACCATACACTCGCTTTTTAAAGCGATATTTAGATTTTGTACTTACCACTGGATCATATATATATATATGGCGGAGTTCTTGCGTATATATATATATTTATACATATGTATATATATGTGTGTGTGTGTGTGTGTGTGTGTGTGAGAGAAAGCTTCAGAAGAAGAAGAAGAAGAAGAAGAAGAAGAAGAAGAAGAAGAAGGTATATAATTGTTGCTGGATGAAGAAGAAGAAGAACAGTAAAGAAAAGTTAAATGAAGTGAGAATTTAAAAAAAACGAAGAATGAAAAGGAAACCTCATGAAAACAGAAATGATCGCTTACAGTCGCGTTATTAGTAACTGCGGTGAGAGTATTTGGTGGAAGTTGAGTGGTAGAACTAAAGAAAGGAATTGAAAAAGTTATACACGTCAGGGATTGTTAAAATGAAAAAAAAAAAATGTGCAAGAAAATCATGCAGTGGAAGAAGCGAAAAAAAAAAAAAACGACAGAAATTTGAACAGACAATAAGAAGGGGTGAAAGGCTGTATATGGAACGGAAAAGAAAGAGGTTTGTTTGGTTTGGTTGAGACCAGGCTGTTCTATGTGTTATAGCAGTGGGGAGGATTGGCTTCGAATGCTATGAACTCGTTTGAGTTGCAAACAACAGAAAACGGTTGGATTTCACCACAGACGCTGCTG
>OY757904.1:106983895-107026395 GCA_963585895.1 Sepioteuthis lessoniana
AAGGCTCCCTTTTCAATAGCTACTACACCGAGGTGTAGGGAAGGCCGCTACTCATTTCCCTCGATTGCTCTACTTTACCCTTGATCCTTACCTGATATTGCTGAGTGTTAAGCAAAGACGTATCAAGTAACATTTTTAAAGTCTTTGTTATGACGCAACCTGATATAGAACCCACGTCTCCCGGACCATTGGCGAACAGTCCACACACACACACACACACACGCATACACACAGAAACACACACACACACACACACACACACACACATATATATATATATATATATATATGTATATAGGCAAATATAAGAAATTTAGGCAATAAAAGTTTCTTCATGAATAAATCTCCAATGCAATTAGAGCACAACTGCTATCAAACTTAAAACCTTAGAATAATGGGCACTTGAATTTCGTTTCTTGAAATTTAATTTTGAACAATTTGAAGGAAATACCCCGCCTCATGATTCTGAATCCAATACAAAACATTAAAAAGCGACTTTGAACAGTTAATGATGTATATAATCATCATCATGTCGTGCCGCTAGCACGGATATCCCTGACCCTCTCTCGCCACTTCTCCCCCATCGTTCATCGCCTCCGTCAGGTCTGTAGCGCTACATCCCGTATCCTCACATAGCTTCTGAATGTATGTTCGAGCTGGTCATCCCGATTTTGCCCGGCCATACGTGGGGGGCCATAGGAGTACATCACTTAAGATCTCGTCCCTACTTTTCCAGTAGTGTCCTGCATGTCTGGTTCGTCTAACTTGGATAGTTTTCGTGATGGGAGGCAGATGGCCGTATAGTTGGTGCCTTGTGGAGTGTTGCTGCCAGGAATTGTTCAATATCGCTCGCAGAATTATATATATATATATATATTACCTTTCTTTGATATCTTTAAGTTCGAATTATGAAAATTAAACATTTTCTTCAGCTCCTAAAAAACTGAGTAATCATCCAGCCGTAGTAAGATTGTTTACCAACTTGTGAAATAGTTTGAGAAACCGAAACATTTCATTATGATATTCTCGTTAGAAATTTTGCGCTGCGTTTTAGGACGTGGCTTTCTTTATTCATTTGACACATAACAAAAATCTTCCTCTGTGAAAGAGTAGTTATTGAAATTACAACGTGTTTCCAACAAAGTGAGATCTTAATTTATGATTTATAGGTTGTTTCAGAAAAATTCATATAATTCAATAATCCTGTAACTTGATCAATTATCGTTCTAATGATCTTCCATATCAACAGAATTTGTAGGGGGTGTCCTCGTGGTGTAATGGTTAAAGCGATGGACTGCGGAATCGTAGTAGCGAGTTCGTACTCCAGTTGCGCTATTACACTCACTTTCGGGCAAATGCCTTTGGGAAAGGTATGAGTCCCCTTATCCTCCCATCTATGGGTTAAATAGTACCACTACTGTTCTTCTAGGAGAATGGCTTTGACATTAAATAACCTACAAAGAGTTGATATGCCATTAAACAAAGAAACCAAACCAGAATTTGTAGAAACAATGATATTTTGTATGTTTTTACTTTCTTTTCCAGTTTGGTTTGGTTGTTTTGGTTTTATGGCATATCAACTTTTGTAGGTTATTTAATGCCAAATTCATTTTATTGGAATAATGAGTTCTATTTCAAACAATTCAGTTTAACATACAAAAACAGTTCCATTTCAAACAATTCAGTTTAGCATAAGTACCCAGTTGAAATGCAAGTTCACAGTTTAATTGTCAAAAACATTTCTATTTCAAGCTATTCAGTTTAGTCAAACAGCTCTAATTCTACCAATTCAGTGTAGTATAAGTTTAGTTTTTGTCCACACGGTTAAATGTTAAAACAGTTCAATTTTAAACAGTTCAGTTTAACACAAGTACGTAGTTAACATGTAGAACAATTCTACTTTAAGCAGTTCAGTTTAGTATAAGTACGAAGTGTCAATATCAAAATAGTCCTATTTCAAGTAATTCCGTTTAGAATAAATACGAATTTTAGTTCTATTTAACCCATGGATAGGGCCCTATCAGATGCTATTACTCCGGGTTAGAGTGAACCTGGGAGCGATGCCAATGAATGTGTCGTCTGCATTCCTCAAAGCTCAGGCATTATTGGAACTTCCCATAAGATTGTTTGCTGTCGTAAACAGGACATTCGTTGGTGAGGTGTTACCCCTCTACAGAGTAGCAGTAAGAATATTCTACAGCACCAGCCGACTGGATCTTTTCTTTTCCGGTGAATGGCATTTCCATATGTAAAAACAAAAACAAAAACTTCCGAGTTGATTCTACGTTTAAAATGTGTTATTATTTAAAAGAGAATTGGTGAAAAAGAAAACATATTGCTTTTTCTGGAACTGCTTATATGTTATAATCTAGAAATACCCCTCGTTGACTGAGTTCAGTTGAATCATCAGAGATTATGTTTTAATTTATAAAAGTTATTGCTCCTATATTATTGAATATTTTGTAACAGAATATCAGCAAGATCTTATTGCCAGGCTTTGGCCAAAAAATTATCATATAATCTTATATACTACTGCATTTAATGCTCCTTTATCGTCATGAAAATATCAACAATTATAGAGATTAGAAATCTATATCAATCCTTGTAACTTAAAAGAAACGAATGTTAGTTTTGTGTAAAAGAGGTGCTTCTTTTAAACAAGATACAATCATGGTTGTATACAAATTTATTCTTTATTTCAATATTATGGTTCATAAATTGTAGCAACACTCACATAGCCAGCAGCTTTTGCAGGTAATATGCAAGTAAATAAAAGTTTATTAAGGCATTGTAGGTTCTTTGCCCGTACACCTTCAAGGATTCTGCGGATGGTTAATATTTGTGAGGTCGTGGATCTATTTCTTCGGAAGCCATTTTTGTTTTTTCTAAGTATGTTGTCGATTTTGGGTTCTATTCTGTTTCGTAGTAGGGCATTGTAGATTTTGGCAGCTATGGATGTAAGTGTTATGCCTCGGAAGTTTTTGGCTAATCCGAGGTCCCCCTTTTTAGGGAAGGGGAGTATGCATCCCTTCATCCATCTATCTATCGGATTTTGATTGTATACTGCGTTGCAGTGGCGGAGCAGTATGTCGTCGAATTGTCTGGTCTTCCATACTTCCGGGGGAATTTCGTCCTGCCCTGCAGCTTTCCTATTTTTAATTTTTCTGAGAACCGAGTCGAGTTCTTCTTGTGTGAACGGTCCTAGTTTAATGTCTAATTGTTTGCTAATTATTCTGGTGATTGGTTCATGCGTTATTTTTGGTGGGTTTCCAAGTAAGTTTTCGAAGTGCTGTTTCCACAGTTTTATTCTTTCTTGTTGGTTTGCTGCTTTAAGTTTTGCTTTGGCTGTGTTCTTTCTTCTGCTCACTTCGTTTATTGTTTGCCAGGCTATTCTAGATTGTCTATCTTCCACCGAGTCTCTAATCTTATCTATCTAATTTTGAATGTATTCTGTCTGTTCCTTTATATATATGCCTGCTAATTGATATTGTGCCGTTTTTAGTTTTAAGGCATTTGTGTTTGTTGGGTTTTTTCGATAGTTTTTGGAGGCTGTTTTCACTAGTGCACGTTTTTCTCTCACCGCTAAAGTTTCCCATGGGACTCTATATTTAGTTTTAATTTTTGTTGGAATGTATTTTGCTGCTGCCTCGAGGTGTGCATTGACGAAATTTTCATATTCATCGTTTGGTGTACTTTTTTCCGTCTTTTCTTGTAGTGTTTCGAATCTGTTTCTAAATTCTAATACGTATTTATCTCTTATATCTTTGTTGTTTAATAGGGCCCAGTCATAGTGTTTGGTGGTCGCTGTTCGTTGGCGTTTTTTTGTAGGCTTAATCGTATTTTCGCCGTGACTATTCGGTGATCGGTGGACACACCCTCAAAAGAGGAGTATGCCTCGCAATTCAATGCACTATTTTTCCATTTCTTGTTTATAAGGACGTAGTCTATCTGAGATTTAGTATTGTTTGCGTACGTGTATGTCCATAGTTTGCCCTCTCTTTTTTGGTAGTTTGTATTGAGGCATGCTAATATATTTATTATCATGAAATCTGTTAGATGTTGCCAATTCCTATTTGACGTGTTGTGGAGGCTGTATTTGTTGTTTCCGTTTTTCCCGATTTGGGCATTCATGTCTCCGCCAATGACTAACATGTTGTGTTTCGGGATGCTACGCACTAATGAGGATAACTCATCGTAGAAGGTGACTAGTTCATTTTCTTCACTAACATTGGTGGGGCTGTAGCAGGAGATGATTGTTGCTCTGGGGTTTCCGTTAAATGTAGCTGCCATCATTTTAGGTTGTATTTTCTCAACGCTATTAAGCGTTGTTTATGCTCTAGGTCCTATAAGTAATCCTACCCCTCCTACTGCGGCGTTGACAGAGTTTTTCCATGCGGATACAGTGGCGAGCGACCAGCCATTGCCAGTTTCGTGATATTTGATATCTTCTGTGTGCGTGTATCTGTGTTCTTGTATGCATATTATGTCTATCTTATGTTCTTCAGCCGATGCGATTAGCTCTGGGAGTTGTCCTATTCTATTTAAGGTTCTTACGTTAAATGTGGCTATTTGTAGTGTTTGCTTGCATTTTAGTAGTTTTGATTGTTTGAGCTCTGTAGCTGATTTTTCGAACACCGAGGCCAGGGCTCCAACCTCAGAAGGACGCGCCCCTTTTTTACCCGCGCGAAGTGCGATGCGGTTTGTGTAAGTGGTTTGAGTGTGGGTCATGGTTATCTTTCGTTGGCTGTTTTATTCTCTTCTATAGAAGCCACTCTTATAGAGGAGCAGCAGTAGTTTCCCGATCGAACTAGCGATCCTGAGCGTAAAGTCGTCGAACTCACGTCCAGGACCAGTTTAGGTATTGAGTTTGGTCGTACATGGGTTTATTCAAATACCTTTATGTACATCATGCTGCTTCCCATGTGTACGCTAAAGAAAAAAAAAGGGGGGAGGGTAATTTTGGTTTAAGTTTTAAGTCTTAACTTAGTTAAAGTCCAACATTAAGGTACTTGTGCTTTTTTTGCTGTATTGGGACTTTTCCTACGTTTTTCATTTTTTTAGTTTTTACTACAGTTGGGAACCTAGCAGGCTTCAGGAATTATAGAGCTTAAAAGTTTGTTTTTTTTTACTGGGGGGGGGGCTGTGGTAGCATTAGGTATTTTAGGCTTTTTCTTTTTCTTCTAAACTACTGTTAGGGCTTTCTTTACGAATTTTTAAATTATTCGATAGAAGACATTCAAAAACATTCTGCCTTGTTCGCTGACATGTGGAAAGTCTAACATCAATTTGGCTTTATAGTAGAGTAAGCGTGTCTTTACATTTAAATCGCATAGTTTAAGCATTATTTCACAAACAAAATACAGCATAACATTTTGTAAAATTCAGCATTTTAAATTGATAGGACTTAAAGACATACTGACCAATATTGATATATTACTTCCAGTTGGCTCCTGAGTTCAAATGCCTCTTCCTCCTTTTGACTTTTATTTACTACTGAAATTTTAGATAGCTTTGGGAGGCGGTGTACTGGAGGGGGGAAATTCATTTCATTTTTTTTTTCTTTTTTTTCTCTTAAAAGAAAAAGCCTAAAACACATTCGAATTAATAGATTGTTTTCATGTACCTTCCATGAAAACTGGATGTATTTCTATTTTTAATGGGACGTGCTATGAACCTAATCACGGGCGTTAAAGATTACTGCAGATGATGAAATTTTGAAAATATACTTAACTAAGTGCCTTATAATTATGTTTCAATTTTCATCGAAATCAGAGGTATATGAATTATCACAAAGATCGTTCCTCCCTTCTAATCCAATTGGTAAGGACATTTCATAAAGCTCATTGTGTTTTTTGGTAAATTTTACTTGACAATACGTATTTTCTTTTCATATATCTTCTGATCTTTTTGTCTTATAGATGTCCAGACACATGGACAAATATTGAGCTTGATTATATATACATATATATATATATACTCATAAATATACATATGAACACATCTATATATATATATATATATATAGAGAGAGAGAGAGAGAGAGATACATATACATGTATATATATATATATATATATATATACTCATACAGATACATATATACCCATACACACACACATATATATATATATGCATATATATATGTATATATATACATATATATATATGCACGTAAGATATATATATATATATATATATATATATATATATATATATATATGTACGATCCTATATATATATATACATATAGATATGCGTATATACTCATATATATATGCATATACATATATATATATATATATGCACATATATACACGTATACATATACATATATACTCATATATATATATATATATATATATATATATATACTTATATATATATATACATATATATTTACATATATATATATATATATTCATGTATACATGCATGTATGTTGCCCAGTCGGCGGGGACTGTAAAATACACGATCTTCTTCTCTGCCGAGTGGTAAAACCTCCCGACCACCAACGATTGTCCTGGTTTTGACACTAAATATTATGGTGAGTTTCCAGTATTGCTAGAGCTTTGGGAATGCGGAGTACCCTTTGTTGCCATCGCCCTCGGGTCCGATCTGGCTAGAATTGGTTGCACATGATCGGGTCCTGTCAATGGGTCAAATAGAACTAAACTGTGTGGGTTGAGATGGGACACTTTTGATGATATATCAAAATACCCCCCTCTCAACAAACACATTTTTGTTCTTTGCATACTTATGCTATACTGAATTGTTGGAAATGGAACTGTTTTTTTAATGCTAAACTGAATTATTTAAAATAGATCTGTTTTGATATTGAAACTATACTTATGATAAACCGTATTCTTTGAAATAAACTTTTTAGCAAGGCTAAATTGCTTGAAATAGAAATATTTTTGACAATTAAACTGTCTACTTATGCTAAACTGAATTGTTTGAAAACGAACTTTTTTTTTGTATAAAAATGAATTTGGCAATAAATAAATAACAAAATTTACATGTCATAAACTTTTACAAACAAATAAACAAACATATATTATTATATCTCATTGCTCGAGTGGATAGAGTGTTCGCTAACAGCCTACGAGACCAGGATTTAATCCCTGGTTGAGTCATACCCAAGACTTTTAAAATAGTAGTTGATACTTCCTTGCTTAACACTCAGAATTATAAGGTACATATCAAG
Source organism: Sepioteuthis lessoniana (assembly GCA_963585895.1). NCBI lineage: Eukaryota > Metazoa > Mollusca > Cephalopoda > Myopsida > Loliginidae > Sepioteuthis > Sepioteuthis lessoniana. The sequence goes on from OY757904.1 coordinate 106,991,100, forward strand.
GGTAAAGTGGAGAAATACAGGGAAGGAGTAGCGGCCTTTCCTACACCTCCGAGTACTAGCTATTGAAAAGGGAGCCTTCTGGTCGCCTTCGACTAGGTCGCCAACTTTACTTACTTACGAAGTGCTTATCATAAGTCTCCAGACTTTTTTCGTATGGGCACTTTTATTGATAGTACATACATGAAACTCTAGTCCCCTTCGAAGTAATCTCCTGCGACTGCAATGCACTTGTTATACCGTTCTAAAAACTTCTGGAAGGCCCCATCGAAATCCTCTTGTGCGAAATTGTCGATGACCTTCGTCACAGCCTCTTTCATCTTCTCAATTGTTTCATAACGACAGCCTCTGAGCTTACGGAATAACAAAAAGTCACAGTGACCAAGGTCTGGACTATAGGGAGGGTGAGGAACTGTCTTGAAGCCCATCTTGCTCAAATAGTCTGTGACAAGAATGGAGTTATGGACTGGGGTATTGTCCTGGTGGAAATGCCACCGAGCAGATTTGAAGAGAGCTGGCCCCTTTCAACGGAGTCTCTTCCTGAACGCACTTAAAACCTCAACATAGTAACCCTAACCCTAACCCTATGGCCAATCAACTCTGGTGTATTGACTTCCTTACTCCTCCCACATCTCTCATCATCCCTCACAGATTACCTGCCTTCCTTGAATCTCTTATGCCACTCAAAAACTAATGCTCGATTAATGCAAGATGTTCGAAAAGCTGTCTGAAGAATCCCATACGTTTCTAAGGCATTTTTTCCAAGTTTAAAACAGAATTTTATTGCATATCGTTCTTCTAAAGTGTCCTCACGTCCAGATTGCATTTTTGAAATTCACCAACTGTGACAATCAGGCTTTAGTAGGGTGTATTCCTATTCCTGGTGTACTTGTTTATTTGAACCTCAAAATCATAAAAATTGGTCAGTCATCTCAAAAGTTGTAAAGCGATAACATATTGAATCTTCAAGAGTCTACGACAATTCTAAATGCCCATACGAAAAAAGTCTGGAAACTTATTGTATGCCTCTTGTATGTATATATATAATATATATATATATATATATATATATATATATGTGTGTTTGTGTGTGTGTGTGTGTGTGTGAGTGATTAAATCCTTTATTTAAACTTATATATATATATGTACTTATATATACTTATTTATATATTGATATTCTTGTGTAATTGCCATATGCTGCGTGCAATCCTGAACAAGTCCTGGCAGCAACACCCCACAAGACACCAACTGTACGGTCACCTTCCCCCTATCACGAAAACTATTCAAGTTAGTCGAACCAGACATGCAGGACATTGCTGGAGAAGCAGAGATGAACTCATAAGAGATGTACTCTTATGGATCCCCACACGTGGCCGCGCAAAAGCAGGACGACCAGCACGAACGTACATTCAGCAGCTATGTGAGGATACAGGTTGTTGTCCTGAAGACCTGCCTAGGGCGATGAACGATAGGGAGGAGTGGCGAGAGAGGGTCAGGGATATCCGTGCTGCCAGCACGATATGATGATAATGATGATGATGATATATTGATATATACTCATATATCCTAAAAAATCAGAGATATTTGAATTTTCACAGGATGTGTTAACCCCCTTTAAGGCTCCTAATAACTTTGGAAAGTGAATTTCAAGAAGTTCACAGTTTTTCTCGTATTTTTTTCTTAAATACATATTTTTCTTAATCTATCTTTCAGGAAATGTGCGTGTATTAGCACTTTTCAAAGTGATTCTGGGCCGTGTTATAAACCTCATTGCGTAGGGGGATTGAATAATATTGTAATATGGTGAAATTTGGAAATCCTTCCCACTAAGTGAACTGTAGTGATGCTTTTATTTTCATCAAAATCGGAGATATTTGAAATTTGACCAGCGACATTTGTCCCGCTTTAATTCCCCTAATTGAAGTGGAAAGTAAATTACATGTTGCTCATTGTCTTTCTCTTAAAAATTTACACGAGATTATACGCATTGTTTTTATATATCTTCTATTCCCTTTCGTTCTAGAGATATACAATCACACACACAGACACGCAAACACACAGACACCCACACAGTCGATGAGTTTCATTATATAGATATCCAGCACGGAGTTTAATGTTTCAAAGCCAATGAAATCCGTCGTAGAAGTAAAAATGAGGTGTTTGTTTAATTCAAAGGAAATTCTGATGTGTGGATAGCTGGAATCTGCGAAAAGTCTTCCTACGTTCCCGATCCATCAGTTTCACATTATCAGGCGCAAATTGTGTTCTTTGTTCATTCAGGGTGGAATACATTGTTCCTCTGTGAAAGCTGTTTTAAGGTTTTGAACATCAAAGGAAGTCTGTTAAGATGACTTATTACAATGCTATGTATCTAATGATGAAAAGATTTCCATCAAATATTTGTCTCTTGATGACATTCAGATATTTCTCAGACGCAAAGATTTAAAACATTTAAACAATATTCGCTGTGGCTTTAGGTTCGAATTTATATGTAGATACATAATTAATTGGAAAAGTAGATGTTTTTGCACGGATATTACAATTAATTTTCAACTAATGAATATCAGAAGGTGAATTATATATATATATATATATATATATATATATATATATTGATGATTAATTCCAATCTCAATTTTTCTCTATGCGTTTTCTCAGCATTTATGTGATGCATCCATTGGGTAGTATTTACAAAACCGTTGCTTGGAAGAAGTTCCACATTATTTTTATCGGCTAGATCAGACTTCTGTATGATTGATAACCTAGCGATAGCAGTCCACCCATTTTCTATCACTTTCAGTTGATGAGATACAGCTACCAAGGTACTTAAATTCGTCTACTCATTTTAGGACCACCATTTAAAGTGGAGACGGCTCCTTCTCTTTAACAATATTTACTTCATTTTTGTTTGCGTTCACGTGGGTGTTAACGCCTCCTGTTGCCAGCTCCGGGTATTGTGAACAAATCCTGAGAGCAAGATTTCACGAAACATTAGGTGAACTCCACGTATCTCCCATCCCATGAAGCATCCATGTAAGGTGAACAAGTCATATAGAATACTGCTGAAAAAGCAAGGACGAACTCATAAATGACATTCTTCTATTGACCCCTACACATGAAGGTGGCAGTGTTGGTCGACCAGCAAGAACATAACTCTATCAGCTTTGTTCACACATAAGATGTATTTTCAAAAATCTTCCAGGAGCGATGGAGGATAGGAACAGATGGAGAGGAAAAGTCAAGGAAATCAGTGCCAGCAGCGTGACTTGATTATATATATATATATATATATATATATATATATATATATATATATATATATATATATATATATAGTAAGATGTAACACGTGTACAGTGTTTTATTTAATGATTGCAGTTTGAATACATGATAACCTTTGAAATGAAGCCAATAAGCTAGCCAGTATTCAAGCACATTCTTGCTTTAAGAAAAACGTTTTTAAACAATGTGTTCCACACACAAACACACACACACACACACACACACACACACACACACACACACACATATATATATGTATATATATATATATATATATATATATATATATATATATATGTAATGGTAATATAAGTAATGGAAGCGGTACTCTATATGACAAGAGTTGTGTTTCGAAAACTAGATTTGATAGTAGATAATTGAAATTTCTATGCAATATACTTTAGTGACTGTGAGATTCGGGGTAATTTAAAAGACTCAAAATTGAACTCACACACACATACACACACATCTTGCCTTAAAGTTAAACCAGAATAATGGCTATAATCAAAGAAAATAATTTTCATTTGGATCATTTCAAACAAATCAAATGTATTATAGGTTTCCAGAGATGATCTTTTTTTGTCTGGATGAAATTGAAAATAATGGAATACACTAGTTTTGATATGTTGAACTTGTATGAGAACTGAAACAATATGAGAGAAACTGGTATTATTTAAAAAAATCATTATGAATACGAGTGAAATGCCGAGCAAAAGAAACAAGAGTGTAAGAATTCTTCGGAAAAATTGCTTCCGTGTAAACTAAGAGAGATTCTTGGCATTTTATCTTCAGTCACGGGCCACAAGACATCCAACATGCAAAATGTTTAGACTTTCTTTTTTACTTATCTGAAAACTTCTTTTGATGAAATATTGACTCTTATTATTTCCTTACTTTTGAATTTTTCACATCCCCGTTAGTTACGGATATTTCTCTTGAGTTTTTGTGGCTGCAAGTGTCCTCAGCTGTCCTGGCTCCTTAGTCTTAATTTCTCTTCTAATTTCCAATGCCTTTATTTATTTATTTTTCACAAACCACCGAAAACCATTCCAGGCGCACCAACTACAATAGATATCACCGTCACGCTATAGTTTGACCGTGGATTTAGTTCTCTGGCAAAGTCTAGGAATCTGTTTATCTTTTTCTTTCTTTCATTTTCAATCTGTGATCCATCGGAATGACAAAATCCACGAGAGGAAAAGTTATTTTCTCCTCTGAATAAAAACTAGAAGAGTCCTGCATATATAAAGAAACCGGTTGTCTCTCAGACGTCAATAACCACCCAAAAAGCGTGAAAAAATTGCAAGGAGTGAAATAATGTTAATAATAATAAGAATGTTGATTACTATATTATTACATCTTAATTCTTACTTGCTTTTTTATAACGCAACATACTAGACCAGCTGATCTACAAACTTGATAAAATCGAGAGCTTTATTTATTTTCCAAACTGACTTGTTTCCTCGTTTTCAGAGATTCGAATAAGTTGAAATTAAATGCTTCAAGAAATTAAAATAGAAGAAAAAGCTTGTCAAGAATAAATAATATGGCATATGAACAACCCACACCTGTCCTAGAAAATGACACAGATAAAATCCTATGGGACTTTGGCATACAGACGGATCATCTAATCTCGGCCAGAAGACCAGCCCTTTAAATAATCAACAAAAAAGCAAAGAGAATTTGCAAAATTGTCTACTTTGCTGTTCTGGTTCACCACAGAGTAAAACTGAAATGAAAAGAAGGATAAATAGCTCAACCTTGCTAGAGAATTGAAAGAACTGTGGAACATGTAGGTGGCAATTATACCAATTGTGATTGGTGCTTTTGGTACGGTAACTAAAGGATTACTAAAGGGAATGGAGGACTTGGAAGTTGGCACATGAGTGGAGACTATCCAAACAACAACATTATGGAGAACGGCCAGAATACTGAGAAGATTCATGTAGACTTGTGGAGATTTGCTGCCACTCAAACTCTAGTGAAAGACCAACAGCTGACGCTGATGTGAAAAACTCAAATGGGGATAATAATAATAATAATAATAATAATAATAATAATAATAATAATAATAATAATAATAATAATATATGTACAATCAAGTTCTATCCTGGAGAATGATATTCACAATGTTCTCTGGGATTTTGAGATACAAATGGATCACCAAATATTGGCTTGAAGACCACACTAGTTGTAATCAAAAAGAAAAAGGGAACTTGCCGAATTGTGGACTTTGCTATGCCGGCTAAACACAGAGTAAAACAGGAAGGAAACGAAAAGAAATATAAGTACCTCGACCTTGCCCATGAATAGAAAAAACTATGGAACAAGAAGGGGACGGTAATAAGAATTGTAATTGGTGGTCTTGGTACAGTCACCAAAGGATTGGTACAAGGACTGGAGGACTTAGAAAAAAGAGGACGTGTGGAGATCATTCAAATTACAACATTGTTGAGAATACTGAGAAGAGTCCTGGATACTAGAGGAGACTTGCTCTCACTCAGTTTCCAGTGAAAGACCATCAGCTAACGTTGATGTGAAAAACTCTCATGATAATAATAACAATTATAATAATAGTTGACGAAAATTAAATTTCAGTATTACAGTTTTCGCCCTAACGTGAAGCTATTGAATTTGCTAATCAATTAAATATGGACAGATTACAATCTTTCAAAGCCATTACAAAAAGAAAAAAACAAAAAAACAAAAACGTTGAGACATTGTATGTGGTGGTCCAAAAGCATTTTTTTTCACAGCAAGTAACAGCAAATTGTCGATTTTTTTTATTCCTTTTATATTAAAATTGACATCAAATCCTGTTTTATGATAACACACAAGATTTGTATTATTATTATTTTTGTTTTTATCATTGATATTATGATTACCTTTGTGTAATTTGTAAGGCATCACACGTGACTGGGGATTCTGTTTTTTGACTGTTGCGATAGTATTTGTCATTGTCTGCGTTCCATGGTTTCGTTTTTGTTTCTTTCGTTTAATGGCATATCAAACTTCGTTGTTTATTTAATGCCAAAGTTACAGGTTTCGGTTTCTTTGTTTAATGGCATATCAACCTTTCATGGTTACTTAATGACAAAACCATGTTTCTAGAAGAACGGCAGTGATGCTATTTAACCCATAACTGGGGGGATAAGGGGGTTCATGCCTTTCCCAAGTGTATTCGTCGGAAAGTAAACGTAGTAGTTCGACTGGCGTTCGAACTCGCTTACTAGGATTCCGCAATCCATCGCTTTAACCATTACCCCGCGAGGAAAAGCAACATTTCTTGAAGAATATCATTGATATTACTTAACCCACAAATTAGGAGTATAAGTGGGGGTTATACACTTTTTCAAAGGTATTAATCAGAAAGTGAATGCAATAGCCCGACTTGAGCTCGAACTCGTTTACTCTGAGACCGCAGTTCAGCACTTTAGCCATTAGTCGTTAATTGAGCTCATGTGATGAGAATACTGATTTTCAGAGTATGTCTACAGAATAAATAGAAATATTGCAACACCAGTCTCCACCCATTTTTTCTCAGTTCAACCTTTTACCAGACTTATATAAGCTCGCTTTTTATTTCCATAGATTACATTTAGTCTACCCGTCTAAACGCTGCTTTGGGTCGCTATTTTGTTCGATATTGAGTTACACTCTATTTATACCATTCATATTATAAAATTAGAAAACGACGAAATTGATAAAGAACGTACTCTAAGATTATAGTTTAATAGAGATCAACTAAAGGAAATCCTGAAAATTATCGTTAGCTCTTCCATAAACACAAATCTTTCATTTTCTGTTGAAAATTAAACTAGAAACCATTTTACTCTTTAAATCAGCGCATGTTAATGGTATAGCGCCAACAAAACCTCGCTAAGATGTACCGTTTTTCTTTCGTTATTTCCCTTGAGAAATTATGATTATCGTTGCAAGCGCGTTTCATACCTCACAATTTAAAATATAAGTAGGAAATTCGATTCAAAGGACTTTTCTGTAATCCGCTGGAAGAAGACATATCAAACATTGTTGGTTATCTAATGCAAAATCCTATTCATACATATATATGATTTGTAAACACAATTTATTGATAACATTTTTAAAACCAGCCTGACCTCATTTTTTTTGGCGCACAGTTAAATAGTTCCAAATATTTCTATTTACAATTAATCATTTGTTTGCACTCCTTTAAATGGTTTCAAGTATTGCAATATAACAGTCCCAATTAAGAATCAATCATTTGTTTGCACATTTTGTTGATAATTTCATTTTTTAAAAAGTTAGAACATATGTATTCCTATTCTTTCAACAAAATTTAAATGGTTTCAATTATTACAAATATTACTAATTTTATTTAATATCAATCATGTTTGCATACTAAGAAGTGGTTACAAGTATTGCTATTTATTACTCATTATTTTATGGAACACTATGCATTCATTGATACGCATTTAAACGATTCCAAATATTGCTTTGTATCACTATGAATTCACACCCCGCACTTTAAAATATGAATAGGAAATTCGATTCAAAGGACTTTACTCTCTGAATATAATCATTTAATAGAAGTGCGCCAACAACTGTATCGTCTTGATAAACGATAAATGTAGCGTTATAATAAGTAAATTTGTATAATTTAGTTCTCTAGTAAGATCTAAGTAGTTGACTATCGTTTTGCTTTCTTTTATTCTCATTCTGTGGTACACTGAAAAGGACAAGTTCTTGTTTCATTGTTAATAGACACTAGGTCTGGTCTTCTGGACGGGAATAAGTAATATGTTTGTACCTCAAAATCTCAGAAAATATTACGAGTCTCATCTTCCATTAGGGGGTTCTTGTTTTTGCATATACCGTTCATCAGCATAGACAAATTCTAATCTCTTGCACAATTTACAGTGAATTGCCATTCCTACCCAGACGCGCCTTGTCTTGTATTCCTTTTATGCCAATTTTTTGCATTCGCTTATAATAGGATTAAATGTTTCATCACTGTCAAAAAATAATTTACACTTGCTATTCTTAGGTGAATTAGCAATTTTCACAATTATGTTAATCCTTTGAAACTATTTCATACCAGCGTTAGCTGATGGTTTTTAGCTGGAGTTTGAGTCTCCAGGACTCTTCTCAGTATTCTGGCTGATCTTAATAATTCTCAATTCCGGATGGTCTCCACTTGTCTTCTTATTTCCAAGTATTACAGTTCATTTTAGAATCTTTTGGAATTGTTCCAAGTGCACCGATTAAATTTGGTGTCACCGTCCTCTTCATGTTTCATAGTTTCTTTGTTTTCTCACAGGGTCTATATATTCATCTCTCTTCTCGTTTAATTTTGATCTTATTCTGAGGGCTGCTGGACGGCAAAGTCCACAATTCAGCTGTTTTTTTTTGTTTTTTTTTAATTGTTGACTGTCACTAGGTCTGATCGTCTGACCGATATTTGGTATATTTAATTCCCTGAGAAGTTTGCTTAGATTAATGATTTCAAGTATAACTATCGAATACGAAGTATTTACAGATATATTGTTCTGTGTATTACTATATTAGACAAATATCTTGCCCATCGATATATGGCTCCGAACTATTCCTGTCTTATATTGATATTTTTCAAATGGATAACGTTACTGATGAATTGAACCCCCTAAAATACTACCAATCTGGATCAGTGTGGATCTTAGAGTAATGGTAATAATCAAGCCACTTCACAGTTCCCATAATTCTAGAATTGTAGCCTGAAAACTATCTACAGCAATTGCTTATCGATTTTCTATATTTACATTTATTAAGTTTTAGAAAAAAACGTTATATTATTTTTTTTTCTTGCGAGTTATTCACCATAAATCTTCCTGGGGGTTTTCACTGAAGTGTGGGTGACAACAAATCTCTTTAGACCCCCATTCACGCTGATTGAAATTTATGTTAATTTTCAGAAAACTACTTTTTTCAAGGAAGAGTTTTTCTTCTACATGGATAGGTCGAGCTTTTCTTGGATTTTGATGGATATTGACTTGAAGAACCCCTTTGACATGTCGATGCTGCTGCGGAAGCTGGACACCGGGGAAAGCACATGGTACCTAATTTAAACAGGATGCAGGTGTCCCCGGCGGAAATGCAGCGTAAATTGCAAGGGTGGCATGCTCGAAGTAAGAGTGATCACATGCGTTATGATGGCTTCATACTAAAACGAGGCATGTCCACGTTCAACGTTTAAACAGCAGACGTGACCACTAGAATTTGCATGGTCGTCTAGAATATTTTATATCAAGGGAGATTTTGACTAGAAAAGGGAAACGAAGAGTAAAGCAGTTCACAGAAGATCCGTTCCGTCGGCCCGTGTGTGTGTGTGTGTGTGTGTGTGTGTGTGTGTGTGCAGCTCAGCCGTCTTCATCTCTTCGTACTCTACCCACCCGTATATTTTTGGTTATAAAAGAAAAAGAAGTTGATAATATTCTTATATGTCAGTGTTGTTATCTCTATCTTCTATACAACATCCGACCATATAAGCAGGACAATCAAATTAGCTTGTTTTTTTTTTTTTTTTTTTTTTTACATTTATCTGTCATTGCTTTTTTTTCGCTTGCTTCTAATCAAGACATAAAGCATTTATCAGTCAAGCAAATCATAGTGAAACCTTACTGTCGAAAAGTTAATCGATAGCTGACAGCAAACGGACCAACTAAAATGTTATTATGAGATTAAAAAAAAAAAGAAAGAATTATTCACGCAACGTAAGTGACGAAAAGTTTAAGAAATGAAAAGAAAATAGGCATTAAAGATTACTTTCGAAGTTATTAAGCATAAACAATGAATCCAATAACAATCAGTATTGTTAACAACGTGAAGCCTATGTGCCAGACTAAGTAGAGCTTAGTAAATGACTTGAATTATCATTTGGGAAATATTCAGAATATATACAGGTTGTTTTAGAAAAAGTTGACATCATCTTGCAATCTAATATCTTTACCAATTCTCATTCAAATGGTCTCAAGTTTTAACAGCATGAGCAGAAAAAAAAAGCTAGAAAAGTCTATGATTAACGTTTTATCGCTCTTTCTTTAACCTACATTAATACATTTCACTGGAAAAAAAGTGATTAAACATTAAACATAGAATTTTGACTAGTTTCTTCACTTGCCGATAAAGTTTGAGATAATTTGTATGATAATTGGTCACAGGATTATATGACAAAATGATATCGATTTTTCTGAAACATACAGTACTTTTCAAATGATATCAATTTTTCTGAAACATACAATACTTTTCAAATGATATCAAATTTTCTGAAACATATAGTACTTTTTAAATGATATCAATTTTTCTGAAACATATAGTACTTTTTCAAATGATATCAATTTTTCTGAAACATATAGTACTTTTCAAAGGATATCGATTTTTCTGAAACATATAGTACTTTTCGAATGATATCCATTTTTCTGAAACATACAATACTTTTCAAATGATATCGATTTTTCTGAAACATACAATACTTTTCAAATGATATCGATTTTTCTGAAACATACAATACTTTTCAAATGATTTTTCTGAAACATACAATACTTTTCAAATGATACCAATTTTTCTGGAGGCCTGGTTTACATGGGCTGATATTTTTATCTACGAAATTATTTACATCCTGAAGAAAAACGCACAGCAGGAAGATTTCGCAAAGCTGCATTCTGTCCCCAGCATGTTTGTAGATCTGGACTCAAAGAAAGACAATTCAGAGAAAATCTCACGAGTGATCTGATTTCGTAGAAAGAGTGTTCATTCAAATTCTGCAGGGAGACTAGGAGGCGTAGTTGATTTATGTAGGTCTATGTAGGTCTGACATTGATTTTTCTCACGTATATATATTCATCTCAAATAACTGTAGACATTCTGATTCAGCTATTTTAACGATCTCAAAAAGAACAAATTTATATTTAAAAGGTTAATTCACTTCATCCAACCAGCGGATGTTTGCTCTCGTCTCTAATTTGAATAGTATGTTTACCATATTTACCAACCCCTCCACTCGGGCAGGATAAGACACAAGGTCAATTTTTTAAGCAAAGTTTAACAGGTTTGAATTCAGAGTTTTCCTTCTCCTAGACTAGTTGCCTCACCAAGGCTGAAGAACCTAGGCTGCCCTACTATTTACCCATAGCTGAAAGGAGAATTATTGGATTCATACCTTTCCCAAGGGTATTAGTGCTATGTGAAATGCAATCAGTCGCGTCCAGGATTTGAACTCGTGTCGCTGTGTCCATTTCCTAGGACGGTAACCAGTATTCTATGTTTCAGAAAAATGGATATCATTTGAATAGTATGTTTACATTATTACAATGTTGTCTTTGATTGATTTCACTAGGAAAAAATGTTTGATAACTCCTACACTTCTTTGAATATAAGCTTAAATCGGTATGATAAACAATCACACTATCTAAGTATCTTATAATATTTGGAAATGGAGCGGCCGGTGATAATAGTTTTCTGATTAGCCCAATTAGTGAATCCCGTATTTTATGTACTTTCCTGTTGGACTCTAATTGGGTTAATTATAGAGAATACCACTTATATATCGAAACATATTTCAGTGTACTTACAAACTTCATTGACTATCATCATCATCATTCCCATGTGGCACTGCCAGCACGGATCTCCCTGACCCTCTCTTATCAACTGTCTCTATCGTCCATCGCTCCTGGGAGGTCTTCAAGACTTGATCCTGTATCGGCACAGAGCTGCTGTATATAGGTTCTTGCGGGTCATCCTGCCTTTGCTCGTCCATGTTTAATATAGAACTGTTTTGACATTTAATTGTGTGTAAATAAAATTTGTACTTATACTAAACTGAATTAGCTGAATTAGAACAGCTTGCCTAAACTGAATCACTTGAAATTGAAATGTTTTTCACAATTAAACTCTACTTACATTTAAACTGCGTACTTCTACTAAACTGAATTGTCTGAAATAGAATTGTTTTCATAAAAATGGATTTGGCGTTAAATAACTAACAAAAGTTGATATGCCATAAACCCCAACCAACCAACCAACAAACAGTTCACGACAGCGTGCTGGTATTTTTCTTCCTGGAATTCTTTTGTTCTTTTGCAAAAAAAAATAATAATTCGTAACTGTACCAGATATCTGGTAATTGTTCCTTGGGGTCGATTGACAACAAGTCTTCATAATTTCTGGGGTAATTTCTGTGATCGGTACAGCTTATATTCTATTTTCAATATACCATTACTCACCTGTTTTATCTGCGCAAGTTATAGGCATGAATCAAACTACCATGTTATACAGTTTTTTGTTGACGAAGTATTTTTGCTATTCGTTATCGTAATTTACTTCTGGTCCTGGGGGTCTGAAGAGATTTGTTGTCACTCACACTTCAGTGAAAACCCCCGGGAAGATTTGGTGTGAATAACTCGCAAGAAAAAAATAATATAACGTATTTCCTAAAACTGAATAAACGTAAATATAGAAAATCAATAAGCAATTCCTGTAGATTGTTTTCTGGTTAAAAGTTTAAATTGTTCACAAATCTTATCAAACTAGCTTCTCCGAGTGTATCTCGCGACCAACTAAACTTTTGCAAATGAAAAACAAACCACCAAATTTAGAAAACCAAACATGTCAATAAAACACTCATTTTGATATTTTGAAATTTCTATTCTGTTATAACCTTTCAGACTTCAGTTAAAACCACCAAGTACAATTGGTGTAAAAATCTCTCAAGGAGAAAAAATATGATAATATAAGTAAGAATAACTAGAGTAATTTATGATTTGGGTGATGAAAATGTTCATCACAAAGTAAGCGAATGAAGTAAACTCACACAAAATGCATGCAAAATATGTATAACTTGGGAGGAAAAGTCATCCTCTGGGAATTGTGCAAGAGATAAAAAATTGATCATGTTAACAAATGGGATATGTACAAAACAGGATCTGTACAAGAAAATCAGACGCACAAATTCTTTCTACAACTTCGAGGGACAAACAGATACAAACTAATTCCGACAAGAAGACCAGGTTTTGTATAAATTAATTAGAAGAAAAGAACTTGTCAACTAGTTGATTTTGCCCTTCCAGCAGACTATAGAGTAAAAATGAAAGCGAAAGAAAGAAAAAAACTCGTGTCAGAGTGTTGAAAAAGCTGCAGAACATGAACATGACGGTCATACCAATTGTAGGTGGTACAATTGGAACAGTCCCCAAAAGCTTGGAAAAGACATTGTGTAAACTGGAGATCAGAGGAAGAATAATCGAGATAATCTAGACTATTTCACTGCTAAGGTCAGCTCTGATACTTAGAAGACGCCTCAGGACTTGTAAAGATTTGCTGTCACTTGGTCATCAAGTAAAAACAGCATTTAAAACTCGGAAAGGGTGAAAATAAAATCAAACAGACCAAAATAAAAACAAAACGATAGAAAGAAGCTGAAATATTAATCCTGTTGATGAGGCTTAGAGTATGCACACTCTATGCCGAGTGATCATTTTCCCTGTAAAATTTTGTGTTCTGCTTATGACAATAAACTGCATCAGGTGGTCAAGTTTTGGAGTTTTGGGGGAATTCGGATTCCCACCATCACTGCTATTACTTCCAGATACCCATCAAGCAAGCAGCCCACTCAGTTTGTGCTGTAAAATATACCAACTGTATCTCTGTAGAGAAGTATGGCCCCTGCCCCCAACGGGTGTCTACTTACCAGCGAGGTGACTCTTCTAGAACGATGATCAAAATATGCTGAGAAGGACAAATAGTCCCACAAAAGAATACCTTCGTGGAAGTTTAAATCTAACCGAGTCTCCAGTAAACAATATATATCAATGCCGCGATGTTAGAGCAATAAAAGTAGGTGGGATCTTTTAGAATCTAACCTCAGCTCGTGGCCATTTACAATAGCAAGCCTTAAATCTATCATGAAAATTACTGGAGTTGAGTACCTCGACCAAATAGGGCTGGGGTCTGGACACCGACGGTCTGGCTCATGGATCCTGTAGCCATCTCATTAGAGAGAACTCCGTCATTAACGAACCCCTCGATATCCCCCATGAAAGTTAATTTTATAGCTCTATAGAGGGAGTGGTGCATTACTATAGGGCGGTCTTATGATTCTGGGTTTTAGTGAAGAGGTAGTGGATTTTGTGGCTTTGGGGAACTAGAAGTGGTTTTTGGGGCTCCAAACTGTCATTATTGACCCGAAAAAACTTTCAGGATTGAAACCTCGGCGGGAGTGTTTTTTCCCCAAACCGAACAGGACCCAACTTTTTAACTGTAGGCGAAAGTACGTGAGCCTCTTTTTTGTCATTTGCCGCGGCAGGTTGGAGGGTAGTTCGAATTTGGTCGTTTTTTTTTAAACGGAGCCGTCTTACCCAGGCATGTTGCTGAAAGGTAACCAATTTTACCGCAATGCCAGCCAGCTAGTTTGCAGCTTGATACTCTAGCCAGCAGCCTGTACTCTTTCAACCCGCACTAGTCGAGAATGGAGATGAAGGTCTTGCAATTCAACATGTCGAACTTCCATTCCCCCTGCATTTCATCGTGTGTAGCAGGGACGATTTCACCGAATTGTAGCATGTAAGCGGCTAAATTCATGTCTTAAAGGAAGCTAGGAACCTCGTATAGAGGTTCCGTAGTCCGCCGCCGCCCCATATATTCAGTGCGGAATATGAACTCTATTTTCAAGTGTTTTTCTTGTAATGGCGGTGGTATCTTCAATAATGGGTGGCAACACTTCCCAGAAAGAGTAGAAGTAGTTCGGCCAGTACGTTTCGTCCAGGCCCGAAAGTTAACGCATGACTTTGTCCCCGGTGGGCTTGACGTTCTTTTGTCACCTTTTGTCCACTACAAAGACGGACACTGTTCTTTTCTTTTGGTCTAGTCTCAAATTTAACATGACCCTTCTTTAGTACTTCGCTGGAGTTGGCCTTTGCTCGCTGGAGCAACATTTCAATATTGACCTTCATTTTGGTAAGGGGCTCCCATTAATTTTATTGTTCTATTTGGGAAATGAGGTATTATTTTCTTAATCTTTATCTTTTTTGTTTTGGGGTGTGGGAATATTTTCTTTTGTGAGAGAACTATTTTTTTCATTTTTGTTGACTCTCCTTTCTTAGAGATGGGCCATTCGACCGACCGACCGTAAGGAATGGGAAAAATAAAATTGCCTACCTTATGTGAAGTGTGATGTGTGACAAGGTAAAAAAGGAGCATGATATTATGATCTAAGGAGTGCTTATGATTGTTAGGTATACCAGTCCGACCGAGAGATAACGGCACAAATTGGGATGACAAGTCATGACGACCAGTCATGGCTTGTTAACCCAAGTTCTGTTCTGTAAACGGTAGAATCCAAAAAAAAAAAGGATTAACATTTCAAAAACAGACAAAAAAAAATGACTGATTTGGGTATAACCTGTTCCAAGGATGATTGTTCCTATTTATGAACTTTCCCACTAGCAGCAGGCTCTTTCGATAAAAAATATGCCAATTAGACACAAGACTTGAAAGCATTTAAAATCAGTTGCAACTATACTTAAATAATAAGATACTCCGGGCGGGTGTATTACCGTTCCGGTGGTAACTACTTGAGCCCCAGGGGACTGTCTTCAGAGGATTTAACCGTCTTTGTTGGGGCTATGTTTATCGTCTGGCGCCTGTGAGCTCCCTTTTTGGAGAAATGCTGACAGGGCCCAAGACATTTTTTAACTGCCGGAGGCGTATTGGCTACTGCTCTGCGCCCGGGTCTATCTTAAAAAGGTCTTGTACCAAACACATGGGTTCGGTGTGGCGCTCAACAAATAAGCAGATACTCAACTGCTGGTTACAGTTTCAACAGGAAAGACGTATCTTTTGCATTAGCAACACTGGATTCTTTAAACAAAAGGTCAAAATAGCTACAAAAATTCTAGCAAATTGTCTGTAAACGGATGGCGGATATGTAATTGAATTTTTAGTAAGTAAGTAAGTTAGCGACCATAGTCGAGGGTGACCCGAAGGCTCCCTTTTCGATAGCTACTACACCAAGGTGTAGGGGAGGGCGCTACTCCATTCCCTGGATTGCTCCACTTTACCCTTGAACCGTACCTTATAATGCTGAGTGTTAAGCAAGGTGGTATCAAGTTCCATTTTTAAAGTCTTTGGTATGACTCGACCTGGGATTGAACCCAGGTCTCCCGGGCCATTGGCGAACACTCTAACCGCTGGGCCAATGTTTAGTGATACATGGCAATATTTGCAAGTATTTAATTTTGTTGAATTACACTAACATGAATTGTTTGAAATAGGACTTTGATCATTTAACTGTAAATAAATGACTGATATACAGTTAAATTGTTAGTATGGCATTACAATACTTGGAAGCATTTAACTTAATCAACTAATGTTTACAAACCATGCATCTATATGAATAAACTGTATTTGGCATTAAATAACCTATAACGGTTGATATGCCATAAAAGCAAACCGAACCCAACGTTGATCAAGAGGGGTAGTGCTTTTAATGTTTCAGTTATGGGTCAACCATATTTTGGAAGTTCTCAATATTAGATTAGAATATGTGAAAAAATGCCTGGGTGAAAATTATTAGCATTAAATAAGAATACATGAAACTATACAACTGTGTACGAATGAATGATGACTATAAAAGATGAACAATTACTTAAAACCATATTATTTCTTGAATTATTAGTATTAGATAAAATGCTTGAAACCATTTAACTCTGTGCAAGTTATTCGTTTTAGATGGGAAAATTTCACATCATCTAACGGGATAAACAAAATGTTGTAGACATTTATAGAAAGTTCATTCTAAAAGGAAAGTGATGGGACATTGATAATATCGTTTTGATTACAATGTAATTTTTATGAATAAATCGTATTTCGACATTAAACATCTCATGAACAGTTAAAATTCTCTTAAACAAATAAACTAATGAAGTCGCTCTTGTGTGCGTGTATACATTTCTAGTGCGATCAATGACCGCTTAATTTTTATAATTAATTAATTCCCAAGCTCTAGTCAACTCTAACTCTTTCCAAATTAATCCTACAGCTACGTCATCAGAAATATAGAGTGATGTGTCACTGCTACTTCAATAAGATAAGATGTAATCTCCGCAAAATTCTAATAAAAATTTCTCGGTCTCACTAAGTGAACGATTAGCATTTTATGTTTTAGTGTGCATTTCAATTTCAGTTCAAGTATAAAAAGAAATATTTCGGCTCAAAATTTGTCTTTTTTTTGTGGTAAAAAATAATTTTAATGACTTTGAGCTATCATTTGTAGTTAGTGCGCTTGGAACAGTCCCCAAAGGTATGGAAACAAGAGGGGAATGACAAATCAGAGAATGAATCGTGACCGTCTAAATTACAGCAAGTTTAACATCGGTTAAAATATTCAGTAGAGTCAAGAAGACCTAAGGAGACTTGCTGTCTTTCAGACTACAGTAAAAAATCACAAATTTAGATTACTGTGAAAAACTCACCAGCAGTGAAATAATAATATCAAACAAGAAACGAACATGTTAAATCATGAGTTTCACCGTTCCGGCAGATTAAATAAATACCTGGACTTTGCCAGAGAGCTAAAACTGTTGGTGAAGTTCATAGGTGGAACGTTTGGAAAAAATCTCCTGAGGCCAACCCTCAAAAAATCTGAAAAGAAAATGAAGGAACTAGAAATCCTATGAAGAATTGTGTTGGTTCATACATACCCCTGTACTACCGAGATCATCTTGAATACTGTGAAGCGTCAGTGAGATCTGAGGAGATTTGTCCTCATTTAGATTCCATTGCAAATCGTAGTTTGTACTGGTTTGAATAATTCCTACCAAGTAAAATAATGTCAACTCCTATGTTAAATATTTCATGGCAAATACTTTAAGTGCATGATTCAATTAATAGTTTTTCAATTTGATTTTTTCTGTATCTTGTACATTTGGGATATAACATTTTTTTAAATCTTCAAAGATGGTTTGTTGGACTGCGTTTTAGATATTTGATGTAAGTTGCATTACGGAAATATACTAAGCTTGGAATGCGAACATTTACTTGGCTGTGATATCTATTAAAGACAGCATGTTATGTCACAAGGTTAAATTGCTGTTTTTGTCGTAAGATGATATTTTGGTTTGGGGCCCCTCCTCAGATGATTGTTTAACGTCTAATCATCAAGCTGGACTGATAGAGTCCCAACAGCGGAGTGAATAAAGTTCCGTACTGCGACATCGTAGCGAATTTACACCACATTTGCGTGGGTTCGTTCACTTAAGAGCTACTAGTTAAATACTGCTACTACACTTCTTCTACAAGGATTTCTCTGACACTAAATAACCCATGAAAGCTGCCATGCCGTTAAACTTAGAAACTGACGAATCACTTTTTTTTGAATTTACCTTTTTCATTATTTCGTTTTCCTGTTTTGCTGTTGCTGTTTTTTTTTTCATTTCACGGTATTTTCAAAAGTCCTTAAATAGTACAAGTACAGTTATTCTAGAAATATGGCTTTGACCATGAATAACCCACAAACAAGGATATGCCATTAAAGAAAGAAGTCAAACAATTTGGAAATTCTTCGTTTCTGCGATAATCAGTATTTTACCTGGGTGTGATATCATCTTAACATAGCTCTCCCCACCTGTCACTGTTATTCTTCTACTTTGATGGCTAATAATACATGGCTTTGGCATTAAATAATCCATGAAGGGGGATGTGCCATTAAGAAAGGACTAAAACAGTTTGGAAGTACTTTGTTTATGTTTGATAATCAGTATTTTACCAGGGTTTGATATCAACTTAACCATAGCTCTCTCCACCAGTCACTGTTATTTTTCTACTTGGCTTTGGCATCAAATAATCCATGAAGCAGAATATGCCATTAGATTTACTTCCCAAAGCGTAAGATAATTCTGTACAGCACACATTAAAAATAATGAGTTTCTAATTAGGAGAGGAGAGAATTCATCCTTCTGTTTCAAAAACCTTAATTTTTACCTAACCTCGTAAATAATGCATCATTCATCATAAATAAGTAAGAAGATTGTATAGCATCAATTTTCCAAGCGTGAAATAGCGCGATTTTAACTTGAAAATAAGTATTCAGAATCGTGGATTTTATCTGAGGTGGACATCTACTAGATTTTGTTTTGTAAAAGAAAATTACTTTGTAGATTAATTGATCGATTAATTTGTTTTTATGGTATGTCAACTCGTCTACGCCAAGAGGTTATGGAATTGCGTTCAATGTACATATATTTACAATTTCGTGTAGTTGTTTCTTAGGAGTTTTTGCACACAGTTTTATAGTTTCAATTATTTCTATTTAATGATAATAATCAAATGGCTTTAAGTAATTGTTTCTATTTGATAATATTCATTTATTTGCATGCAGTTGTATGGTTTAAAGTAAAAATTTACTATTATTCTTTGTAAGCAATCATAGTTTCAAGCAACTATTGTTTGTATAAATAATTAAGTTACATAGCATCATATATTCGAATTCAAATAATTTTAAAGCTGTTCAATTTGATCCTAACAGGTACTATCACTGCTGGTTAGTTGCTTTGGTTTGGTTTGGTTTAATAGCATATCTACCATTGTAGGCCATTTAATGTCAAATTCTTATATATATCATCATCATCATCATGTCGCGCTGGTAGCACGGATATCCCTGACCCTTTCTCGCCACTCCTCCCTATCATTCATCGCCCCAGGCAGGTCTTCAGGACAACATCCCGCATCCTGACATAGCTGCTGAATGTATGTTCGTGCTGGTCGTCCTGCTTATGCACGGTCATGTGTGGGGGTCCATAAGAGTACATCTCTTATGAGTTCGTCCCTGCTTCTCCAGCAGTGTCCTATATATATATGCACAAATAAGAATAAAACACAAGGTCTTCAGAGAAAGATTTTTTTATAGTTTTAATTATTTTCCAATGTCAGATGTTTCAGTTTTAACTGTGAAAACATTAAATCGTCATCAAGGTGTATGAATTGTTAATTGAAACGAAAAAAAAATGAGGAAAAATCGATAAATAATGGTAATAAAAAAAAGGAAGAATTTATTCAGAAGGAAAGTCGACGCTAAAAAGTTTCAGTTTTAAGGGCCCACCATTTTATTAAACATCCATCGGTGATTTAACATTACTAGATATCGTCTTTCTTAGTCCTGATGATGGTTCGTTTGAACAGAAACGTTATAGCGTTGGCTTTTTATATCATAAAACTCTTCTTTCTCTCTCCATATTAAATATAAGATTTCTAAATACATTGTGTTGATACATATTTAAATGAGCCTGAGCTCATTTTTTTCTACAGTTAAATGGTTTCACCAATTTCTACCAAATTCAATTTAAAATCAATCATTTTTTACACACAGTTCAATGAACAAGCAGTTCGATTTACAACAATTCAGTTTCGTATAAGTGCGCAGTTTTAATGGGAAACAGTTCTTTTTACCCATATATAGGGCCTTGTCAGATGCTACCACTCCGGGCCATAGAAGATCTGGGAGCGAGAACAATGAAGGGGTACTCTGCATTCGATAAAGCTTGATCATTACTAGAACCTCACCATCAGATTATTAAGTGTTATATCCAAGACACTCATTTGGGGAGTCTTACTCCTCTGTAGTGATGCAGTCAGTGTATTTTGCAGCCGCAACCGAATGGCCCTTATTACTCCTGATCAGAGAGGAGCTTTGAATAATGGCAACAAAGGAGTACTCACCACTACCTAGATCTTAATAACTGAAGCTTTACCATCTTATACAATTTACTTTTATACACAGAATACACCTTTTTTTGATTTGGAAGGGGGTCTCATCCCTCGGCAGAATGCAATTAGCATATTCTTCTATGTTGTTTACTAAGATTTATTATTAGTTAATAGAAACTATATAACTGTGTAAAAAGAAATGACTATAATAGAATCGAAATAATTACTTGATGACATAAATATTAGTTTGCATAAGAAACTTGAAACTATATAACTGTGTTCGAATTATTTGTATTAGAAATAAATACTTGATGACATAGAAGTGTGTGAAAAAAAAAAAAGACTCTTAAGAAGCAACTGTACAAATCTGTAAATTTTAGTGTGCAATGAATACAATTACTTAAGTTATAGGAATAATTAAGCCTAAACGCTTTGAAGTATCGTTACAATCATTCAATAAATCCCTCAATCAGTCGATCTTGGATGTGAGACTGAATTGCATCTTGTGGTAAGGCTTCAGTCCTGTAATTAGGGGAATGTGGAGCAATCCTTCATAATATTATTCCCAAGTTCACACCAACATGATTTGATAGTTTCAGTTAAAGTCCCATTTATATTTCAAACAGCGATGTTCAGTCATCTAGTAAGGATTTCTTCTTCTTCTTCTTCTTCTTCTTCTTCTTCTTCTTCTTCTTCTTCTTCTTCTTCTTCTTCTTCTTCGTATTATTATTATTATTATTATTATTATTATTATTATTATTATTATTTACTCATGAGATTTTTTCACATCAGCGTTAGCTGATGGTCTCTCACTGGAGTTTGAGTGACAACAAGTCTCCTCAAGTGTCCAGGACTCTTCTCAGTATTCTGGCCGATCTCAATAATGCAGTAGTTTGAATTGTCTCCATTCGTCCGCCAACTTCCAAGTCCTCCAGTCCCTTTAATGTTCCTTTAGTTACTGTTCCAAACGCACCGATAACAATTGGTATAATTGTCACCAGCATGTTTCATAGTTTTTTCAATTATCTAGAAAGGTCGAGGTACTTCTTTTCACATTCTTTCAGTTTTATTTTGTGGTCAGCCAGGACAGCAAAGACGATAATTTTGCAAGTTGTCTTTTTTTTGTTCATTACTGTAAAGTCTGGTCTTCTAGCCGAGATTAGGTGATCCGTGTGCATGTCAAAGTCCAAAAAGAGTTTATGTGTTATTATTATTATTATTATTATTATTATTTGAAATCAGAAAACTGCGGGCAAATTGTTTGTTTTAGATAGGAATACTTGATAAATAGAATTCCTAATGTTAAATAACAATACATGAAACTATTTAACTGGGTGCTAACAAATGATTAATTTTAAATAGAATTGTTAGTGCTGAACTGACAAGAAACGAAGGATTAATAATAAGTAGAATTATTAGAATTGGAAAACAATACTTGAAACTATTTAACTTTGTGCAAATACCTATAGTAGGTATAAAAATAATTTTACCGACAAACTATTTTTTTCAAATCTTTCTCTCTCTCTCTCTCTCTCTCTCTCTTTCTCTCACACACACACACACACACACACACACAGAATGTTATATAGCATATCAACCCAAAGAGATTTTTAATGACAAATCCTGTTTATATATGTATAAACAGGATTTTATAGCATAGCACCTCTCCTAGGATATATATATATATATATATGATTTGTCATTAAACAAGCTATAAGGGTTGATATAAGATTAAACAACCAAACTAAACCAAACCAGATCAATCAATTCACTAACCAATTAGTAGAAAAAGAATTAGGATTTTAAAATGTTTTATCAAATGAAGGTGTAGTGCCAGATTTCTTGTAGGATAGTTCATAGCTTTCTGTAGGAAACGTATTTTTCGGAATCCTGTCTTTGTATCTCGTCTCAAGAATCAACTATTAGTAGCAGTGAGATGACACAAATATCTCCTCCACAATAGGCCTATTAAAATGCCTTATTTGAGCTAAACAAATTGGGTGTTAGTCCTCTCCTCAAGAGTGTAAAAGAATGAAAAAAGAAGATTAGATAAAAAATAAAAATAAAAGACCGCTCATCATATTGAGATCGACAGAAATTGTTTCCTTTATTGAATACTTCTACTCATCATCCTCTTTATTGAGTACATGACTCCACAGAGTATTTAAGGTTCATTAATCATTGCCCAACAAGAACATCAGATTAGAAAACGCTGCGATAATTCCTTTGTGGTCCGGCTTTTACACAGACACTCTGACCCAATACGCATTTGAATGTAACGAAAAAAAAAAATCAATTCTACTATAAGGACAGTTTCAATCGCGGTCGAGTTAACGTTTAGGAAAACGAGACGTGATCGAGAAGACTAGCTTTCAAGCTTACTGTCAGGTCACACGGAAAACATTCGTTCTCGTTTGATTACCGAAGTTAAACGGTGACATGCTTTTCCAGGACTTAAATGGGTGACGATATTCTAAGTGTTTGTTCTTTAATTGATCTGAGGTCTATGGTAAATGCTTAGTACGTTCTCGTCATGATGTTATGAAGGGTTTCCGTCTGATCCCCGAAGTTAAACAGCTTTGAACTCAAATCAAGGGCCAAAAAAATAACTTGGAGCACCGTATAAATTGGTAGCTTTTCGCCTTGTGCCAAAAAGCACGAACCATTCATGAGTCGTTCCTGTCCAGCTTTTGATCCATTCAGTTTGGAAGCTGAGGAATTAGAATAAAACTATTAATTAAAATAGTCTTTTTTATGAAGGAAAGAACACACTATCACGAAAAATATCACCGCTCAAAAGAAAAAATATAAAAAAATAAGAAACGTACATTTACTTGCATGCACTTCCAGAACCTGACAGCCAGAAATATAAACATTTCTGATATTAGAAATTTCATTAACGGTATGTATATATATATATACACACACACACACACACACACACACACACACACACACATATATATATATATATATATATATATATCAAAGAAGATCTAATAAAAAATGCGTCTGAATGTAAAAATACAGTTCTACAATATGGACATTATAATATATATATATATATATATATATATATATATATATATATATATATATATATATATAAACAAATACGTTACGTGTTTGAAGAACGCATTTTCGATCGCTTATTAAATCATATAGTTTTGAAACAGAACGCCACAAACATAGTTGAAATGTTAAAAATTTTCTCATTCTTTTGTTTTGTTTCAATTAACAATTCATACGCCTTGATAAGGATTTAATGTTTGCACAGTAAAAACTGAAACATCTGACATAGGGAAATAAATTCTTCTCTGAAGACCTTGTGCTTTATTATTATTTGTGCATATATATATATATATATATATATATATATATATATATATATAAATTGGTTTGCAAATAATTTAATTTTCAGTATTTACGTTTATTATTAATGAATAAGTTAATCAATTAAACTTCGGTATATTCGTACAGCATGTATTTAAGAGATTCTTGCCTTCGTCAAGATATATCATAATCACGAAAAAGTGCCGAGAGTGCACAGTCCCTTGACTCTCTCTCTCTCTTTCCGTCCCAATCGTTTGTCGCTCCTGGCACATATTTTAGACTGCAACCTGCGTCCGTACAGAACTGATGTACATAAGTCTTTAGTGGTTGTAGTACATAAGAGAACGTCATTTAAGACTTCGTCCCAATTTCCCCAGATTAAACTGTTCATCTACATGGGATCTAGATGCATTTTGAACAGAAAGGCAAAAGGTCGTGCTGCTTCTGTTTTAGGGAGTACTTCGAGGATTTGTTCTGAATTGCACTTACCATTCTTGTGTGGTTACCGTCATGCATTGGGTCCTTGCGTTTCGTTTGAATCTACGTGATAAATCCATACTTTCTCTACGTACTGACATAGCAACGCCTTGGAAGAAATCTCGTTTTATTTCATCTGTGAAATTAGATTTCCCTCTAATTGATTACCTTTCAATAGTAGTCAACGCCTTCTTGATAGGGGTGTTGACTTAAATTTCAGTAGATGAGATATTGCTACCGAGCTATGTTAACGGGTCAATTAATTTAAGAGAATTACCTTTTAAAGTGTCCATGCCTCAGAGTTGTGAATACATCATGTAACTTTTTTTTTAGCAAATTACTACTGTGTAAGGACGTCTTTGCTGTTGGAGATTATGGCGCTTGCTTTTAAATGTAATTCTGTAAATAGTGCCAGTAGCTAAAGACATTTAAGTACGTTAGCACTGGTTTGAAAATTAATTCTATTAAGTACTGGTTGCAGGTTTCTAATATATAGTGCTTCGAGAATCTAAAGTTTTTGTTTATTATTTTGATGTTCGAGTATTGTTGTGTTGTCGGTGAGAATTTTTCGTTGTTGTGTTGTTGAGCATGAATGTTTTTTTAAATGCTTAGCTATTGAACTTGTGTCAGAAAGGTGCATTGTACATTTAAAACCAAGTGCCATAATCTCCAACAGCAAAGACGTCCTTACACAGTAGTAATTTGCTAAAACAAAAGTTACATCACTTTTGTAACAGATTCTCCCCTGATGATGGCCAAAAGTCGGGCAGAAAGTACTAGGGATACATACAACTATGGACAATATCTAAATCAATTCCCCCCGAATACGATAAAAGTAATACGGGAATTCGGACGGATCCAAAAGAAAATATTTAGGCATAAAATGTCTATTATGTTTAATGAAATTTGCATATATATATATATATATATATATATATATATGTAAAGAAATTTTTCGTCGTTGGGCGAAATAGGGAAAAAATGAAACGAAGAGATTTGTATTTTTCATGAGTTATTTATCTATTTCGTTCTTACATAAGTATATATTTCACGCTTAGTGCTTTCATCAGAGAATATATGTGGCAAAAGTCCATGTAAACTGGTTACTCGGTGAAACTTGAACTCACACGTGTTTGTTGGTCTTGTTAATCGAATGGTTTTGCAGTTTTGCATGTGTTGATATATCGTCAATCCTCCCTTTCCCTTTCTCAGAGTGTGCCTATTTCAAAGAACGACTGGGGGTAAAACACGCTAAATACACAACTGAAAATCATTCAACCAAAAAGACCATTGAAAAAAAGTGAGTTCAAGTCTCATTGAATACCCCATTCACATAGTCTTGAGCAACATATGTTATCTGACGAAAGCAATAAGCTGGAAACATACACGTATGCAAGAACGAAATAAATAATTCTTAGAAACTACAAAAACCTTTGTGAAACAATTCATTTGAAAAACAATTATATATAATGATTGGTCGGCTAAATCTAAGAAAAAGTTTCTGGTCTTGCCACACGTGCCACCGCCTTACCTCCAGCGATATCATTAACCTCTCTTATTTATTCTTCTCCTGTTCAAACCATAACACAATTGATACCTGTGCATCGTGTAATTATTTGCATCTGGTCAATTGGCAACTTACCTCGTTATCATTCTTAAAAGCTTTTTACTGTTCATCCAGATGTGTTTAAATTGCTTCCCTCGTGTAGACCTGAGTATTTTTAGAATACCTTGATTT
This sequence comes from Sepioteuthis lessoniana, assembly GCA_963585895.1. Lineage (NCBI taxonomy): Eukaryota > Metazoa > Mollusca > Cephalopoda > Myopsida > Loliginidae > Sepioteuthis > Sepioteuthis lessoniana. The sequence goes on from OY757904.1 coordinate 107,017,636, forward strand.
ATGACAATGTCAGCATCAATTCACCTTTACCCTATTTTACACGACTGAGTGCACATCCTGCGATACGGCGTTACGACTCTGAGCAACGTCGCTTTATACCATAATACATTTTCCTTAAGAATATGCATGATTGAATATATATATATATATATATATATATATATATATATATATATATATATATATATATCGCGCATCTCTTCTGGTCACTCTTAGTCTTGTTTGTCACCGCAATCATTAAACGGAAAAAAATGATTGGAATGATGGTAGAAGTAATAACTTTCTCTCTCTTTCTCTTCCTCTCTCTTAATATATATGATTTTTTTTGTTTTTTATATTTTCATCATACAACGTGGGAAAGCACGTGTGATACCCTGCCCTCATCAGCCGCCAACCAGGGTTGATAGCTCAGTTTCGATAGCTAAAGGCGGTTGTGCCAGCGTCTTTATACGACTATCAAAGACGGTATGAAATCAGTTGTCACGGATAAGCGTCCATGCTATAAAATAATAGGAAAAACTAATATATATTTATTCATTGTTATATTATATAATAGCTCTATCACAAATTTTGAGCACTCTCCAAATTATACCTCATTTGGTCTGATACTAATCCATAAAGTGAGATAGTCACAAGCATATACTGTTGTAGTATATATATATATATATCCCGTCATAAATATCGGGATAATTCCCTCATAAAACGGAAAAATTGCTTGTTTCATGGTTTAAAATTGTTGGAATCAGACGTGTTGGTGAGCCACGTGGAAAACACAGATTCTCGCTTGGTTCCTGCCCTAACCTTTTTAAGGACTTAAAGGGGAGACAACTTATCACCAGCAGGTGCTTTGAGTAATCGAAAGCCTGTAAACAATGCTTAGAAAAATGTATTCACACTGTATATGGTCTTTCTTTCGATCCCTGAAGTTAATCAGAGCATCGGTTAACTAAAACCGTACCAAATCATTTGAATGAACTGAAAGTTTAAGTAAGACAAAAGAAAGAATGAACGAATGAATGAATGAAAAGATAGTGAAAAGGAGGGAAAGAAAGCACGAAAATCATAAATCGTTGAGAGAATAGCCTGGCAGGAAAAAAGATGTTGATAAATAGGGAAAGAATATAACTTAAAATTACCACCCGATCTCACTACACAGACTGTATCATCTGCATAGAGTTAAAACTCCCCTCAAAAGTTATTTACTAGGTATGACGCTTAACTGAATATGACGATGACTCTTCAGCTCTAAAGATATGGCTAGTGTGGAATACACCTTCATTGTTATTGCTCCCAGTTCCACTCTAACCTCGAATGATATTACATGTTGATGTGGGGGCAACTATTGATCAAAAACATCTGTTTTAAAATCATTCGTATTCAATAGCATCATGTGCAAAAGTAAACAATCTCAAAAACCTAATACACGAACAGTTTAAATGCGTAAGTACATCAAATGAGATTAACAAACCTCTAGGCATATGATAATGCAAAACAAACAGAAATTCATTTTTTTTAAACATTTTAACATGTATTAAAATTAGGATGATAAAAATTAGATCGAGGTAAGTTTTTGATTGGCTGATAAATTTAAATAAAAATAAATCAAGAGAAAAACCTACTATTTCTGATGATTGGGGCACCTCTGGTGGTGTAATGGTTAGCAAGTTAGACAAGCAAACCTACACGAGTAAGTTCGATACTCATTGGGTACCCCATTCATTTGGCCTTGTGCGACATCGAAGTAAAGACCTTTGTAAATTACTACTGTTTCTGATGATTGAAACAAAAGTTGCGTGAAACTTGAAATCAAAATTTATGGGAAATGTTTTTCTTATTTCATTTATTTTCGATTTGCTAGTTTCAATGCTCAAACTCCCGAAGTAAATTATATTCCATACTATCCGTTTTGATTAAATGATATTCTACAAGGAATAATAAAATCCTGATATCTAGTTTTAGGGAAAAAATTATATTATATTTTAGAGAGTGAACTTAGTGAACTCGCTTACTACAATATCTACAATTATTACAATATCGCAGTTTAACACGTTAGCTACGACGTTAACTGTACACAACTTTAATGACCAATGACAATATGGTTAAAAGTAAATATTTAAAAAGCCAGTTTACATGATTTATTAACTGGCTTCAAATAACGAAAGCAAACCTTTTTAAAATCAAACGTTACTGTTCTTCGTTTGGTTTCTTTGATTAATGACATATCAACCTTAGTAGGTTATTTAATGCCAAAACTATCCTTGTAGAAGAACATCATATAGTATTTAACACTTAGCAGGGAGGATTAAGGCGTTCATACCTTTTCCAAGGGTATATGTCCAAAGAGGACGTTATAGCATGACTGGATTTTAAATTCGCTCGTTACCATGTCGCAGTTCAAAACGTTAGCCAAGATGCCATAGAGAATAGCGGCCTCATTCATGGTTGACTCTCTTTTTTCATTAACTGAGGAAATATTTAGAGATATATTTTCTATCAAGTTAAAATTCTAATATAATGTAAATATATAAGAAAGAAAAGCGCTTATTATGCACAGTGTTTTCAAGCGGATTGCTGGTTCGGCTTTACAAAATTATATTAGCGCATGCGCATCCATCTATTGGAATAATTTTCATTTTTTCTTTTCAACCTTAAACATTCTGTTCAATTTAGAGGTCAAATAAATTAAAAATGTATTGATCTTCACCCCAATAAACAAATCAGCACAATAAAAATAAAATAATTGGGAGTAAAAAAAAGAATTAAAGAAACAGTTTTTATTAAAAATGTGAAAAAAAGCCTTCGCCCGACCAATTCGAGCGTCCATATTCCTCGTATTAAATGTTGATGGGTACGAATAATCCTTTAGTTCCAGTTTTAAGAGCAGCCCACTTCAATAATACATTTTTATTGATCTGCTCGATTGTTCATCTGCGTTCTGTTCCAGTAACTGCAGAATATCTATTGGAGACGCTTTATCAGCTGATCTTTTTACTTTTTATTTTGTATGATTTCTTTCTCTCTCATCCAAAATGGCTTATGTTCTGATTGCATATTATAAACAATCAAATACTGCAAAAGCCTCATAATATGAAGGTTAGGATGAAAAAAAATTCCTGCAAGGAATTTATTTGATTTATTAGCTGTTTATAGAACCCATGAATATATGGCTCGATGAATTTATAAATACTAGGGTGTGTCTAAGGTTTTGCAATATTACGGTAACCTACTGTCCGATATCCTTAACCAATTTCATGATGTTGACAGTGAGATGACGATACTCGGTTGATACTCTCCGAGCTCTGCTCACCAGATTTAAATCTATGATTTAGAGGATGATCTCGGAATCCACCTATTCTTATCTGACAGTCGACGTTGTATCAACTTGAACGAAATTTCTTGAATTTTCTTGTTTGTGTAGCGTGATCAAGTGCGCCTGCACCTTTCGTTTGGATAAATAATTTTGGCTGCTTGTGCGACGTTATAGCAAAGCTGAAACTTGTAAAGATTAACTTCTCGAATTAAAATATGTCACACGTTTATCTGGGTGGCTTTCAGATCATTCAGAGTAGGAAGTAATGTACAAATTGTAAGCCAGCAAATACCAGGATATCACAGACCACGATTAGTACTTTGAACTGTTTCGGTCGCGCAATATACGCACCGCAGAGAAACACGTAAGAAAAGAGTCAAATTTCTGACTCAGGCGATTACGTTTTAAAAACATTTAATCTTTTATATTTGGGGAATGTGGAATGGGAAAGTTTCACATTAAATTTTTACATTTTTAAAGATTTATATGCGAATACTTTTGTCATTGCAAAATGACATAGCTGACCTAAGAAAAAAATGGATGCAGAAATGAGATGAGTGCAAAATGCAAACATTTCAGCACTTAAAATCTGTCATTTGGAAATAAATGATGGCATTTGACTTCAACTCAAGTATGAAATTTCCGTGCACAACCAATACTTCAGAACACGGCCAAAAATAGTTCTCTCTGAAATATGGGGCTTCATAAGGTGGAGCGACTGACACAGTGTTTTACTGGCATTTGTGTGTAGTAGCACGGTTGCCATCCTTTCAACCGAGTAATTAATAATAGTAATAATGAAAGCGAGAAGAGAAATAAGTATCTAAGAGAACTGAAAAAAAAATGGAGCAAGAAAGTGACGGCAATACCAATCGTAATACGTGTGTTATACAATAGCGGATTGATTTTTTTTATATTAATCATTTTTCGTTAATTATATTTTATCATTCGGTTTTGTTGGGCTTTGAACTATTCGGCTCTTAGTGCAAGGGTTCACGCTCGTGCGCAGAGGATATAACAATCACAAATGTCATAATAAAAACCCCTGATAGGAAATAGGACTGGGGTGTGAATGACGTCATGCCGGAAGAGATGGGCTGAGAATTTGGTGATTTTGAAAAAGACGTTAGTTGAGATTTGATTCTGGGTTGGGCCAGTCCAGCTGGCGGTTGAGACCATGGAGTTCTGCAGATATCGACAGAGATCTTGGGGGCTGCGGGATGCGCAGCGCGTTTGTGGGGTCCGATAGTTCCGTCAGCATATTCAAAATTGTGTCCCTCTCTCTTCGTGTCGAAAAACCAAAGTCAATAAGTTAATGAACGTTTCGTACCTGAACAACGGAGTGTCGTCAGTGTTTCGGATTTCTCTGAATCTGTATATTTGTATAGTTGTATCAAGGCTATACAACACGTGCGCTCGTTACAGTCACAAGTACTTTGATGCAAGAACTGCAGTATTTGGAAATAAAAGTAGAGACTATCCAAACTGCAGCATTGTTGAGATCAGCCAGAATACAGATAAGAGTCCTGGAAATTTGAGAAGACTTTCTTTCACTCAGATTCGAGTGAAATGCAATTAGCTAACGCTGGTGTAAAAAGATTCTAAAATAATAATAATAATAATAATAATAATAATAATAATAATTATGATCCTATCTACCCAACCCCTCTGCTCGGGCAAGATATGACACAAGGTCAATTTTTAAGCGGAGTTTAACAGGTTTGAATTCAGAGTTTTCCTTCTCCTAGACTATTTGCCTCACCAAGGCTGAAGAACCTAGTCTGTCCTACTATTTACCCATAGCTGGAGGGAGAATAATTAGATTCATACCTTTCCCAAGGATATTAGTGCTATGTGAAATGCAATCAGTCAGGTCCAGGATTTGAACTCGTGTCGCCGTGTCCATATCCTGCGACGATAACGATTACACCACTAATTATGATAGGCGACATCTCACACTAGAAAACTTGGACGTGGCTAAAAAAGGAAAACCTTAAGAGAGAAATTTAATCTCTCCTCATAACAGCATAAAACTATGCCATATGTCCAATCATATCAAAACGAGAATAGATAAGATGCAACAAAATGATAAAAGTAGGATATGAGGTGATAGAGACGAAACTATCAATCCCTTAATAAGCGAATGCAGCAAGTTAGTACAGAAAGAGTTTAAGACTAGATGACTGGGTCGGAAATGGGATCCACTTGGAATTGTGCAAGAAATTGAAATTTGACCTTTTGAAAGAATGGTATATGCACATTCCAGCAGCTGTCCTGGAGAATGAGACACATAAACTCCAATGGGATTTTGAAATAAAAACGGATCACCTAATCTCGGCCAGACGGCCAAACCAGCTAATAATCAAAGAGATAGATAGATAGAGAGATAGAGATAGAGATAGAGAGAGAGAGAGAGAGAAAGAGAGAGAGAGAGAGAGAGAGAGAGAGAGAGAGAGAGAGAGAGAGAGAGAGAGAACTTGCACAGTTGTGCGCTTTGCTGTCCTGTTGGTTCATAGGGTAAAATCAGAAAAAAAGCAAAAAGATAGATAAGAACCTGGACCTTGCTAGGGACCTGAAAACATTGCTGAATATGAAAGTGACAGTGATAACACTTGTAACTGATGCTCTTGCTCTAGTCCCCCAAAGTTTTTTTATAGAGATAAGAAAACTTGGTGATCAGACGATTAGTAGAGTCCATCCATACTATAAAATTAAGATCGGCCAGAATATGAATATTCCTGGAGACTTGATGAGACTTGCTGTCACTGAAACTCCAGTGAGAAACTATCGCCTAAGGCTGGTTGGAAAAATTCTCCAAAGATAGCAACAACAACAACAACAACAATAATAATAATAATAATAATAATAATAATAATAATAATAATAGTTGTGGTAGTATTACTAGTCATAATAATTGGTTCATAAACCAGAATCTCTCATCGAAAAAGAAGAGCAAAAAATTCACTGACGTAAATGTTTTAACCAACTGACGCAAGAAGACCAGAACAAGAACAAAAGAACAAAGATTTTGGATTTTGCCCTTTCAGGAGGCCATTGAGTAAAAATAAAAGAAATTTAAAGATCGAATAAAACTTCGATCATGTAAGAGAGCTTGAAAAATTATGGAACATGAAGACATATCTTGACCTCAGCACTAATAAAATCGCTTAAGTTTATACTTGAATCATTGAGATCTTAGTTGACTCATTATCACTCAGAATTCAATAATACCCCCAACTTATATAAATAATAAGCAAAAATATTTTGAAACTACTAAATGTTTCTTTTTTTAATTATGGCTCACATCTCTCTAATGAGAAAATTCAATGTCTTTGAAACTCAAGAAAACGAAATACGTATTTTTTGTGAAATTAACTAAGTAAAAAACGATTAACTAAGGTTTCACTTTCGGTTTTTATCCCAAATACTGTTTACTTTTCTTTGGTATATTTACCCAGGTTGTATCTATACAATGTTTTCATATTTTAAAATCATATTATTACTTTCTTTTTCATTTAAAACATCTTTGGTTCCCTGAAACACTATTTTGATTTTTTTTTCTGTAATACTCTTTATTGATACACCACCAATTATCTGTCAATATATCTGTCGGTACATCTCTCCATAAAATGATAACACTCATGTTGTAATGATTATCGTCAAGGAAATGTTCACGGGGACCTGAGTTCAAATTTAGTTTGACACATTTTGCATTTCCCATAGTGCTAATACACTTGTTAATCCCCCTATTCTCCTTCCAGCGATGTGCAAATATTAGAGCAGACTGACTCCTTAACCTTGGTAGGACGATTGCTCTTGGAGAAGGAAATCTCTGAATTAAAAACAATTAACTTCTGCTAAAAGATTAACCTTCCGTCACATTCTGCTTATTCAGAGAGGTTGGTGAATATATATATATATATATATATATATATATATATATATATATATATATATATATATATATATATAATCTGTCATCTAAATATTCGGAGGAAATCTATCTATCTATTTATCTATCTATCTATCTATATATCTATATATATATATCGAACAATTTGATGGACACTCAAACTCGGTTAAGTCGTCATAATAAATTCATTTCGGCGGAGAATATTATTGCTATACTCTACGTCTCGTCAGATGACTCTTTACATGCTTCTCTCCTGTCGCAGAGTAGCGAATGTGGAGTTTCAGTACGTATTCAGAAGATAAAATAAGGTAATTAAAAAATGAAAATAAAAATAAGAATAAAAAATAAAAATCAGAAAATATGTTAAAAAGATGAAAACAAATAAATAAATAAATAAAAATAAAATAAATATAGAAATAAGAGTAAGGTGGAAATCAAATTACAAATTATTTTCATTCATAAGCGTGAGCAGAGGAGGTTAACATGTTATATGCTAGAACGATTTTATATATATATATATATATATATATATATATATATATATATATTTATATATATATATATATATATATATATATATATATATTTAAATTGTTATTTTATTCTGTTTTTTTTTTATATATAAGCAACGTGTATTTAACAAACGTTTGGTTATTCTGATCGTTTTTCCACATTTGTCGATAAAGCTTTCTTCGATAGGGAAGACAAAATAATGTTCTCTTTCTATTTTAAGATGTAGAAGCAGAAGCAAAGGACCGAATGACCTGCTCTAAAGAGAATAGATCATCCTAAGCGCAGTAAAAACAATGCATTGGGACGGATTAACAAAAGAAAAACGCACACGATCAACCGAAACTTGGATTATCGTATGTTTTCAGATATTCAAGATAAATGAAACAATCTTATTATTCACGGCTAACTGTATGAAAAAAAAATACGAAAAAAAGATTGACCAGCGAAGGAGAAACGTTATTAGGGGTTAATATCAAATGAGAGGTTTTAAAAGAGGAATCCATTTTTAATTTTAACTATTTCTTTTAAATGAGGGGAGAAATCGGATGGAGAAGGTTGACCATTCAGCGACAATAATAACGTTAAACAGACCCCTTAATGTTTATGCCTTGTCTGCTGGGGATGTAGAATATGCTGACTGCTTCTCTGCAGAGGGGTAAGACGCTACCCACCGAGTGTCCTGTTTATGACACTAAACAATCTGATGGTGAGATTCTAGTAATTCTTGAGCTTTAGGGATTGCGGGACTCCCCTTTATTGCCATCGTTCTCAAGTCTCCTCTTGCTCTGAGTGATAGCCCCTGATAAGGATCCTACCTATGGGTCAAATAGAGGGAAACTGTATTTACTAGAGTTTACTGTTTTTTGCGTTTAAACTGCGTATTTATACGAAACTGAATTACTCGAAATAGAACTGTTTTGACATTTAAACTGTGTACTTATGCTAAACTGAATTATCTGAAATAATACTGCTTTGTTATTAACTCAGTGTATTGCCCAGTCAGCTGGGGTTGTAGAATACACCG
>OY757904.1:107031395-107101395 GCA_963585895.1 Sepioteuthis lessoniana
ATTCACAAGAAAAAAATCGGCAGTACAGGCGATTAAAAGAATAATTCAGACCTCCAGACTTTTGCACTGCTTAAGAAGTTTTGGATATCAGAAGAAGCTTGGACTGTAGACTAGACACGACTGGGTGGACAAGGTTATTCCCTGGGAGTTTTGAAAGAAATCAAAATTTAACCATACCTGCAAATGGTATATGCACAATCTAGCATCTGTCCTGGAGAAGGAGACACATAAACTGCAATGAGATTTTGACATACAAACGGAGCGCCTAATCTTGGCCAGACGACCAGACCGGATGATAATCAGCAAAAGATAAAAAAAATAAACTTGCCGAATCGTGGACTTTACAGTCCCGGCTGATCACAGAATAAAATTGAAATAAATGGGAAAAGAAGAATAAATACCTGGACCTTGCTAGGGGATGGATAAAAACCTAGGAAAATGAAAGTGACAATTATAGCAACCGTGATGTTTTTTTTTTTTGTTCAGTAACCAGAGGATTATTAAAGAAACTGGGGGACTTGGAAATAAGAGGACGAGTGGAGATCATCCAAACTTCTACAGTATTGAAAACGGCCAGAATATTAAGAAGAGTCCTGGAAACTGAGGAGACTTGCTGTCACTCAAACTTCAGTGAATGACCATCGGCTGACGCTGATGTGAAAAACTCTTTAAGAGGGAAATTATAATAATATTATCAAAGCAAAATTGATATGACGCAGATGTATGTTTCGTGGTGATAGAAACGAAACGATCAATCACATTATAAGCGAATGCAACAGATTAGCACAGAAAGAGTATAAGACTAGACACGACTGGGTGGGCAAGGTGATCTATAGGGAAATGTGAAAAAACTTGAAATTTGACCATATGAACAAATTGTATATGCACAACCCAGAAAGAGACGCATAAAGTTCTTTGTGATTTTGAGATACAACAGATCATGTAATCTTTGCCAGACGACCAGACTAAGTGATAGTCAACAAACAAAAGTGAACATGCTGAATTGTGGACTTTTCTGTCCCCGCTAACCAGAGAGTAAAAGTGAAAGAAAGCGAACAGAAGGATAAGTACCTGGACCTTGCTTGGGAATTGAAGAAACTGTGGAACATAAAAGTGACGATTATATCAATTGTAACTGGTGGTCTTGGTACCGTCACAAAAGGATTGAAACAAGGAATGCAGGACTTGGAAATAAGAGGACGAGTGGAGACCATTCATACTGCAGCGTTACTGAGATCGGTCAGAATACTGAGAAGGGTCCTGGTGATTTTAGGATTATTGTTGTCACTCAAACTCCCGTGAAAGACCTGTTTATGATAAAGAAATGGAGAAGTAGACATTAACAAAATAACTGGTAGTCCCAACCAAAAAAGTGCAAAAAATTCATTTTGTGCAACTGCTTATCTTGTTCAAAGTGTATTATCTGTGCGAATAAAAAATAACACACAAAAGAGTCAGTAAAAAACGAAAGAATAAAATGCTGATAATCCCTATATTCTTTCACCCTCAGGCTCACGTGGAGAACTGTTAATGAATCGTTAGAAACCGAGATAAAAGCTCAAAATTGAATAATAAAAAAAGAGAATTTGCAAAATTGTCGAATTTGCTGTCCCAGTTGACTACAGAATAAAACTGAAAGAATGTGAAAAAAAGGTTAACTACCTCGACCTTGCTAGAGAATTGAAAAAAACTGTGGAACATGAAAGTGACGATTGTGCCAAATGTGATTGGTGTTTTTGGCGCAGTAACTAAAGGATTATTAATGAGACTGGAGGATTTGAAAGTTGGCGGACGAGTGGAGACCGTCCAAACGGCAGTATTGTTGAAGACGGACAGAAAACTGAGAAGAGTCCTGGAGACTTGAGGAGACTTGCTCTTACTCAAACTCCTGTGAAAAAAGCATTAGCTAACGCTGATGTGAAAAATTCTATGTGTGTCACAAAGAATAATGATTTTAAAATTTGAATAGTAAGTATGTATTTGTGAGTTACTGCTGTCAGTTTTTGCCTCAACTAAAATAATTCAAGTAAAGTATATCTTTTGATCTCCAGTCTCCTCGTTTGTTTTGCAGATTCTTCGTAATTGTTCCATGATAAGTGGTTTCCCTGTTATCGTCATATTGGTCTTTGTGTGACTGATGTTCTTGTATAGTTGTCATTATTAGCCTCTGTTTACTTTTTCGGATATATTATTCAAATCGTTGAATCGACGCATCAGTAGTATCCTCAGTGGTGACATGTCCTCTCCTATTATTGTAGGGTCATAGAGATTTACCGAAAGGGTAAAAAAAAAAAATAAAAAGACAAAGAGGTTAGGTGATTTTCTCTTGTTTACTACGCTGGAAAGGAAGGACACGTACGGCGTAGGAAAAATAAACCCATTCACATTTATTTTGGTTGTTATAAATTTATGAGAAACCTGTTCATAGGATATAATTTTTTAGTCAATGACGAAAAGATTTTCTTTTCCATGTATAAATTATTACCTTTTCACCGGACCAAGGAACGTGGAAGACAGACAGAAATACTGAAGATCAGATGAAGAATTAAGACGTTCCAGGCAACAGAACAGATAAGAAAATATCTACATATCTGGAAAGACTTTCTGCCATTCATTCGGTTAATACTCGTGGAATGAACTCTGTTTCTGATTCTTTGTTTAATAGCCCATCAAACTCTGTGGGTTATTTAATGTCAAAGTCATCCTTGCTGAAGAATATCAGTGATAGTCATAGATAGGCGATAAAAAGGGTTCATAACATTCCTAATGATAGTAGCCACGAGTAGAGCTCGAACTCACTTATTTCGAGGTCGAAGTCCGGCACATTAGCCATTACGCCTAGAGGGTATCCAAGGGATGAACTTACAACTACTACTACTACTACTAATAATAATAATAATTATAATAGTAATAATAATATAGAGGAAACGATGAAAAACAGCAGATTGGAATTGACAGCAGGAGGAAAAAATTAGCTGTGGTGAAAACCTTGAGAAGTATATTTCAGAATGTGAGCTATCACCATTACCGTTTGTTCGAGAGATGATGTCACTCAAAAACATACTAAAAAACGTGCATACTGGTACAAAATTACGGAAGCGAAAGAAAAAATAAACCTCTAAATGTACATGAACAACATCTAAGCGTTTTGACCAAAATGGAAAAGAATGGAAAACCCTAATAAAGGCAGTAAGAATATATACTCAGGATATAGGAATGGAATTTGGCATCGGAAAATTTGGCTTGCTAATAATCAGAAGCGGAAACGACAAATAACAAAAGGAATCGAAGTACCAAATCACCAAAAAACAGAACGTTCGGAGAAAAGGCAACCGATAAGTACTTGGGAATATTGGAAGCAGACACCATTAAACATGCGGAGAAAATTTTTTAAAAAAGTATCTCATGAGAACAAGAAAATTATTCGAAACAAAACTATGTCGGAGAAATCTTGTCCAAGAGATAAAAACCTGTGCCGTCTTCCGTGTAAGCTACTCAAGACTCATCTCCAAGTGGACGAGGGAAGAACTTCAACAAATGGACCAGTGAATGAGAAAACTAATAACTATGCTTAAGGCCTTTCATCTGAAAGATGACATTGACGACCTATGTGTCAAGAAAAGAAGGATGGAGAAGAATTGCCAACATTAAAGATAATGTCGATGCATTAATACGATGACTCGCAGACAATATGAAAAAAGATCAAAGAAAGACTTATTACAGCGACCAGAGACTACGAACACCGATCAAAAACAAGACCAGAAACAACACACAAAAAACAGCTCAACAGAACAACTATAATTAGAAAAAGAAAATGGGAAGAAAAACAACTGTAACGATATTTCAAGCAACACACAAGCAGAATCTCACATACCAATGCATGGACATAGCTAAGAAAGAAATATTTTCAGAGAGAAACTGAAACCTTTCTGATAGCAGTACATGATAACTTCATAAAGACCATCAATGCTAAAGCAAAAACAGAAAAGCCGTAAGAAAATAGCAAATATAGGGTATGTAGTGATAGACGAAACGATCAATCATATAATATGTGACTTCAGTTAATAAAAGCAAAAAAAAATAAAATAAAACACAAGACACAACTAGCTAATGAAGGGGATCAACTGGGAATTGTGTGAGAATTTTAAATTTGACCATACGAAAAAGTGTCATATGCACAACATAGAATCCGTCTGGGCGAATGAGATGCACGGGGTTCTCTGAAATTTTGAGATACATACAGATCCCCAAATCTCGGCCAGACGAACCTTTTTGTTCTAATTTGTTTGTTTGATGGCATATTAAGGCTTAGATAATGCCATAGCTTTCCTGGAATAAGAACAGTAGTAGTACTAATAACCTTTGTATCTGGGGTTGAAATTTTAAAACGACATCTCCATGTGCCTACCTCACTATCTATATATCTATCTATCTATGACTGTTTGTATGTATGTGTATGTCTGCATGTGTGTCTGGGTGTTTGTGTAAGAAAAATAAACATTTAACTGATTATTTAGCTGAGTATTATGGGACTCAAATAAAAATAGATTTAGTCGATCTTGTTTCACAGCACTTACTGTTTCATCTTTTAGAATCGTGCTAAGAGCTTCTGAAGTATTTTATCATCATCAAGGATTACTGAAAACGCACATTCCTTTTTCTTTCTCACACCATGCATTGCTATCGACCATCGCTCTTAATAGGTCTTCTAGACCGCATCCAGTGTCTACTCAGAGCTGATTAATATAAGTTTCTGTTTGTGAGCCAACACTGGTGTGTCCATGTGTTGTATTCCACTGCAAAACGTCGCTAATGAGTTCTCCTTTATTTCTGTAGCAGTTCCGAGCAAGTCTTTCTCGTCTTACTTGGATGATTGGTGAAATGAAAAACATTGGAAAAGAAATAGACATCGCATAATTATTTATAATTCAAACAAATGCTGAAAGAAGAAATGATTAAATCTATGAAACGAAAAATAAACGATATCCCAGGTTTTGTGCAAGCAAATTACATTTTTGTCTTATTAAAATGATAATGGCAGAAGTTTAAAAAACATGAACCCGGAAAAGGATGTACAACAAGAGACACGTTTATGCTTTGTTTGAAGTTAAAAACCTATTGTTTGGAGAGCGATTGTTTAAAGAATCAATATCGATCTTCATTTTTAGAAGTGCTTTACATTAAATTGATTATTTTTACGATCTTTTTAAAAAGAGGAGAACGTCTCTTTGTTGGTATTGGATTCAAGTTCATCAAGGCATTTTTTTTAAGATTACATTATTGAAAGATGACAATTTGTAAAATTTAGGCTGATCACTTATCGCCAATAAACAATGATAACGACTATCTGCAAAGAAAAGAATAATCACATAACTATTTCGCAGAAGGTTGAATTCTATTCAATACACAAGACGCGGTTAGATTAAAAATAAAGAAACCTCAAACTATAAAGATATTATCATCGTTTGCAGTCTGTTTTTTTTTAATTGGAATAACAGTGTTATTTTAATTGCTTCAATAACAGTGAAAGTATCAATAATGTTAAGGACATCAAAAAAGTCAAATTGTTGATTGAAAGAGAGACAAGAAGCATCGGTTTCGCCAGATTCTATGTGGGTGAGTTTTGTTTGGTTTATTCTTTTAACAGCATGTCAACTCCTTATTTAATCTGGCCTAGTCGGTTGTGACTGAAGAACACACCGATTGCATATCTGCAGAGAGGTAAAATCCCCTAACGAGTGTCCTGGGTGGCCCAGTCGGCAGGGACTGAAGAACGCGCTATTTGCATCTCTACAGGGTGGTAATACTACCATTACAAGTGACATGGATATAACACTAAACATTCTGATGTTGAGGCTCCAGTAATGCTGAAGCATTTGGGAATGCAGAGTACCCAATTATTGCCATCGCCCGCAAGTCCACTCTGGCTCGGAGAGGTAGTACCTGATAGCGTCCTATTTATGGGTCAAATAGAACTAAGCTGCATACTTATGATAAACTGAATTGCTTGAAATAGAATTGTTTTTGACATTTAAACATCGTACTTATCTTCAACTGAATTGTCCGAGATAGAACTATTTTTACATTTAACTCTGTTTAAATAAAAACTGCACTTATTCTAAACTGAGTTGTTTAAAGTAGGACTGTTTGTATGTATAAAATGAATTTGGTATAAACTAACCGACAATGGTTGATATGCCATAAAATCAAACCAAACCAAACTAACCTTATTTAATCATTTCAAATTTTACCTGCGAACAGGCTGGATCATTGGCATTTGAGCTGGGTGTGTTCTTGAAAGTTGATCGCCTGGTCTCAGAGAGCCTTCTTTCTGGGTTGGTTGGTTGGGTGGGTTTCATGGCATATCAACTTTTGTACGTTATTTAACGCCAAATTCATTTTTATACAATAGTCAGTTCTATTTCAAACAATTCGGTTTAGCATGAGTACACAGCTTAATTGTCAAAAACATTTCTATTTCAAGCTATTCAGTTTAGTCAGACAATTTTAATTCAAACAATTCAGTTTAGTATAAGAATAGAATTTGTCCACACACAGTTAAATGAAAAAAAACATTTCTATTTTAAGTAATTCAGTTTAGCATAAGTACATACTTTAATTGCCAAAATATTTCTATTTAGGCTCTTCAATTTAGTCAGACAGTTCTAATTCAAACAATTCACTTGAGCATAAGTACGCAGTTTAGTTCTATTTAACCTATAGGTAGGATGTTATCAGGTGCTACCACACCGAGCCAGAATGGACCTGAGAGTGATAGCAATGAAGGTGTGCCCCGCATTCCCCAAAGCTCCGGCATCTCTGGAACCTCACCATCAGATTGTCTAGAGTCATATCCTGGACACTTGTTTGGGGAAGAGTCTTACCTCTTTGCGGAGATACAGTTGGTGACTGGGCAATTTTTTCAAGGTTATATCTGCTTTTTAGGGTAGAGTTTATTGTTCGGCTCCTGAAGCACCCCAATAATGGGACGCTGGCAGGAGCAAACATATTTTGGAATAGCTTCGCATTAGACTGGATTCGTACGTGGCCCCGCTATAGAACGGCCTTGTGTCATTTACTGGCTCGGTAAAAAGTCAGTTAAATTTCTTTGATTATTTAAAGTCGACATCTTCTTCATCTGTAAGTAGATTATAATAAATGTATTTTCAAAGTTCCATTGCTTTTTTTCTTAAGAATTGCGCTTTTTATTTTCCTATAATCATTTATTTGTCAACAGTTACATTCTATTTTATTTATTGCTTGAGTGATATATTTGTTTTATAGAGTATCGAACTTAGTGGGTTATTTAACACCAAAGCCATCCTTTTAGAAGAACATTTGTGTACAATTTAACCAATAACATTGGAATTAGGGGATTCACAACTTTTTCAAAGGTATTTGTCCGAAAGTGAACGTGGAAATATAAGTGGAATCCAAACTAATTTACTGCAATGTCGCTGTCCAATGTATTAATCTCTTAGCTTCAAGGAATACCCCTCTAATGAATTCTACCCCTATCAAAAAATAAATAAATAAATACGTGTTGCATAAGGTTGTATGGATTTACGTGTTTCTAAGGTTAAAGATTCATGCACAAATATAACTTTAAGTAACAATTCCCAATCAATGATTATTTGTTTACAATCAGTTTTTTTCATTCATATCAATTGCAAGTATTTTGCTTTGTATTCTTTTAAGTAGTACATGTCTTTTAATGAAAATCATAAACAATTTATTAGTAAACTCAATCCAGCTCACAAGGAAAATATATTTGAAGATTTTTTACGTTCCTTTGCTGTCAGAACACGAGAAAAAAGAGTTTGCAATTAGTGCATATTAGTCAGTGATTAAATAGAGAAAATGTTCGTTTCAGTAAAATGCCTCATTAATTAGTGATTATTTTTTAAATTTCTTGTAAATTTGCATTTTAAAAATATATCGTTATATTGATACGCTATTTGTTTTATACAGGGATGCGACAAAGATACCTCACATAGTTTAAGTTGCCACCTGTGTGTTGCATATTGACCCCGGCCGAGCTGTCAAAATAGGAAATGCATCTGTGTAAATAACAGGTGCATCCGGTTGAAGGTATCAATGGGATAACCTTGACTGTCGACAGGTTGGATCGAGTGGGTGTAAAACAATAATATAACTCGGTGCACAGGAAGTTCGAGTTAATTTGAGAGAAGATGCTGGAATGAGGGCCATGTCCCAGAGAGGCTGGGCCTCCAGGCACCCGGTTGAGCAGCCCAGGAGAACGGGAAAGAAACGCTGTTATGGCTATAAGAGTGGGGGTCAATATGTTGCAGTTCTGTTCAGTCTCCAAATCCCCTCTCACAAAGTAAAACCTTTAGTAACCCTTTCGAATCCTTTCAAATAAAGTGAGAGGTATATTTTTCTAAAGAACTGTGTTCGCTTGTCTTTATTGCATCGTTATGTTTCTGCATGTATATGTGTATGTATAGTGGTCATGGCTATACAACACTATGTAGAGCAAGTGAACATAGGCAAGTGATAATGGTAGCTCCATCAAGCCAATGCCTTATCAGTTCCAATGCTTTTACGGAGAGAATTTTCAAAACATAGCAGTTTCAACTTTTTTTAAAATCCGGAACAGCATCATTTTGATGTAACATAAAATAAGTACAAAAAGATCTCTTGTGTTGTTTTATAGACTTACTTGTCATAACAAACGCATTGTGTGCACTGATTCAAGTACAGGGTGGAAAATGCGAATGACTCTTCTCACCAAAATAATAATGTTTCCAACACACTGAACCTTTAGATCTACATGAGGAATGGTTCTGACCTGGGCGGCTAATCTGTTAGAGGGTCGGTTTTTCAACCGTGGCTTCTAGTTTATCAAGGCAAGCCTCAAACTTAGTAAGAAGGTTGGTTTACCTCTCAAATACCAGACACTGTGTCTGTCTATAAGAACAATAAGGCTGCACTTTTGTTGGCTAATTGCTCCACTGGAGTGGTTTCATCCAATGATGCCAGCACAACCTTGTAATTTGTTAGAAATCTTTACTGAAAGAGATAGCGTGTAATGGTGTCATCTATGCTTCTTGCAGATAACTTCTGCAGAGGTTTAAGGAATTGTGACCAGATACTATTTTCTCGTCCTTCCTGATCAATCAACAAATATATTCTTCTGTAACTCGAGATGGATGAGTATGCTATGATGTCCTCCTATAGCTTCTTTTATGGCTTGTCTGACAGAAATGAATATATTCCTCACTTTATGGAGGTGCTCGTGGTGTAATGGTTTTCGTCGTAGGAAATGGACACGGCGACACGAGTTCAAATCCTGGACGAGACTGATTGCATTTCACATAGCACTAATACCCTTGGGAAAGGTATGAATCCAATTATTCTCCCTCCAGCTATGGGTAAATAGTAGGGCAGACTGATTTCTTCAGCCTTGGTTAGGCAACTAGTCTAGGAGAAGGAAAACTGAATTCAAACCTGTCAACTCCGCTTAAAAATTGACCTTGTGTTATATCCTGCCCGAGCGGAGGGGTTGGTAAATATGGATAATATTTCTCACTTCATTCACCACTACTTGTGGCAGCACAGATACTATATGTGTATATTTGTCTACTTGGCCTGTAATGCTATTTAATTTCAAGAAAACCTATATGTCATCATCATCATCATCATGCTGTGCCGCTAGCACGGATATCCCTAACCCTCTCTCGCCACTTCTCCCTATCGTTCATCGCCTCTGACCGGTCTTCAGAGCTACATCCCGTATCCTCTCATAGCTGCTGTATGTGTGTTCGACCTGGTCGTCCTGCTTTTGCTCGGCCATATGTGGGGCTCCATAGGAGTACTTCCCTTATATGTAGGTAAAGTACAATCGGGGGTCACTTCTATCATATATAAGAATAGTAATTATAATGGTTCAAATCAAGAAATATTCAAACTAAGTAAATGACCGTATCTAAAAAATAGTAAGGAAATGGCTAGAAGGAGCAACCATTACTACTTGCCTTAGTTCACTTGCATCAGACAAGCAACAATTTAAATTGTGGGAGGTATTTCTACAGCATCCAGTATATTTTCTGTAAATGTTTAAAATGGTATTTAATGATGACTGACAAAATTCCCTTTCATTTTACAAAAAAAATACATGTATATATGCACTCTTTATGTCTACTGGTATATTATTCTTCGTTGCTCGAAAACGAGTAAATACAAGAATTAAAAATTTTAATACTTTATCGTAAACAGAACTGAGACAAAAAATATTTTTAAACAATACATAATTATTCAATTTACTGATTAAGGGTGATCAAAGGTTTCTTTTTTAATTTTAAATTTTGTTATTCTCTGATGACATACAGCTGTTATGGATTGAATAAACTTAGTTTCTCATCAAAGAAAGAAAATGTTTATTTCTAATTCAACGACAAAAGAACCTCCAGCAAGTTTAAAAAGAAAATCAGATCAGATCAAATTCTGAAAACAAAATCATTGATCAATTTGAGGCTCCAGTTCTGGAGCTCAAGGAAATGTAGATTCATCCTTTCATCGTTATTAATTCCGGGCTCATTCTAATCCAAAGGAGTAGTTCATATTGGGATCACATGTATATGTCAAACATATCTGTTTGAAATTTACTCAAGTTTAGAAAGGAAAACTTGATACCATATAACTGTTTCCTAATTATTTGTATTAAGAATGGTTACTTGAAGCTAAAATTAGTTACGAAGAATTATTGTTCTTAATTACTTGAAACCTTATAATTCCTTCAAAACGATTGTTTTTTGATCGGAATACTTGGAAATATATAACTGTGTGTAAAAAAATTATTATTAAATAGGAATAGTCTTTTTAATTTAGGTTACGGTATAAATTGTTTTCTTGAGATAAATGTTATGTATCGGTGCAAATGAAATTCATTTACCTCTGCAAAGAAAATTTATGTAGCTGAGCAAACAAAATCTATGTAGCTCTGCAAGTATACAAACAAATAAAATGTGATATGAAAATAAGCTGTAGAACATTGAGAATATATAATTATGATTACAATCGAACATTTACAAATTAATCTAATTTCGGCTTTAACAGAGGATTAGCCGTTAACAATAATACAATATAAACCATCATAGATTAATTTAAAAATTAGCGAGCCCTGCTGGCTGGAGCCGTAGAATACAGCAGCTGCTTATCTGTAGAGAGTTTACCCCCAATGAGTGTCCTGTTTATGATATCAAACAATCTGATGACGAGATTCCAGTGTTGGAGATTAGGGGAATGCAATGTACCTCTTCACTGCGATTGCTCCCAGGTCCACTCTGACCAAGAGTGTTAGCATCTGATAGGGTCCTATATATGGGTCAAATAGAAGTTGTTTTTTTTACTTTAAAACTGTGTTCAAACAAATGACTAGCATGAATGAGAATTGTTTGAAACAGAAACTGTGTGTAAACAAATGGTTGATGTCTAATTTAATTGTTTGTGATACATAGAAAAAAAGAATCCTTAGACAATTTAACTGTTTGTAAATGAATGACTGATGTGTAATTGAATTATTAGTGATACATAGCGATACTTGGAACCATTTAACAGTGTACAAACGAATGAATAATTTTGAATAGAATTATTACTGTTCAATAGCAATACTTGAAACTCTTTAGCTGTGTGCCTAAATCAAATCATTGGTATTACAGAGCAAAACCTGGAACCATTTGACTGTATGTGAATAGAATAATAAATGTTAAATGGCAATTCTTTAAACACTTCACTGTCTGCAAACAAATGATTTATGATGAATTGAATTATTAATGTTAGATGAAAATAATTGAAACCATTTAACTGTGTGCCAAAAAATGAGCTCAGGCTTGAATAAAATTGTTATCGACAAAATGTGTTTCAAAATTAGATATATTGCATTTATTTTTATAAATAGGATTTGGCATTAAATAACCTACAATCTTTGATATACTATAAAACCCAACCATTCTAAACAAAAATCAGCGTTCATCATGGAGGTGCCCGTGGTGTAGTCGTTATCGTCGTAGGAAATGGACACGCCGACACGAGTTCGAATCCTGGACTAGACTGATTGCATTTCACAAAGCACTAATACCCTTGGGAAAGGTATGAATCCAATTATTCTCCTTCCAGCTATGGGTAAATAGTAGGACAGAATAGGTTCTTCAGCCTTGGTTAGGCAACTAGTCTAGGAGAAGGAAAACTCTGAATTCAAACCTGTTAAACTCCGCTTAAAAATTGACCTTGTGTCATATCCTGCCCGAGCGGAGGGGTTGGTAAATAGTATCATGGACGATTCATTCATTTTATTTCCAATAATCTCGTAATCGGTGGGCTGGTGCCTGCCAGGTTCCCATTTATTGGTGTAATAGATTCGTCTGAAACCATATAACCGAGCGGAACAATTATTGCATCACTTTTCGTAAGTTTTTCACACCAGTGTGAGCTGTAGGTCTTTCGCTAGAGTCTGAGCGATATCAAGCCTTCTCAGATTTCTCGGAGTCTTCTCAGAAGTCTGGACGATCTCACAAAGGCTGTAGTTTGGATGATCTCGATTTGTCCTCCTATTTCTAACTCTCCCACTCTTTTCCAAATTTTTGGGGACCGTTCTTAGTGTTCCAATTAGTGTTAGTATCACTGGTTCTCTAATGTTCAACAGGTCTCTAAGTTTTCTAACAAGGTCAAGGTCTCTTTTATAGCTTTCTTTGATTCTCCCTCATTGATCATCTGGGAAAACAAAATCCAGAATAGGGCAAGTTCTCATCTTTTTGTTAATTGTCACTTGGTCTTCTGGCCAGGATTATTATTATTATTTTCAGAGAGAAACGATTTGTTTGAACGATATAATTTTGTACAAATTGCAAGTATTAGACAATAATATTTTAACAAAAAATTCGATGCAAGGAAATGATTATAAAAATTATTCAATATTATTAATTTTCTTGTCGGCTGGGGCTGCAGAACACTCCGACTGCCCTTCTGCATAATAAGCCCTCAAAAAAACTCTTAGATATATAAGAAAGCAATCTAATGGTGAGGTTCCAGTAATGCTGGAGCTTTGGGGAATGCAAAATACCCCTTGACTGTCATCTCTCCCAGGTCTACTCTGGCCCGGAGTGGTGGCACCTGATAAGGTCCTATCTATGGGTCCAATAGAAATAAACTGTGTACTCATGTTAAACTGAATTGCTAGATTAAAACTGTTTTGATATTAAAACTCAGCACTTATGCTAAACTGAATTGCAAGAAACGGAACTGTTTTTGTATGCGTATTGAATTCTTAGAGAAAAACAGTTTGACTAAAATGAATAGCTTGAAATAGAAATGTTTTTGACAATTAAATTTATTCATGGTAAACTGAATTGTTAGAAGTAGAACAGTTCATTTGTATTAAAATGGATTTGATATTAAATGACCTACAAAGGTTGATATGCCATAAAACCCAACCCAACCAAATTAACATTATTAAAAAAATTATTCATCAAATAACTGCATGCAAACAAATGATTAATTGGAATAGGTACTTGAAACTGTTCTATTCTCAAAAGACAGACCTTTGTATGAAATAATCTAATGAGAGAGGTCATTCTGTCAACAATTTAACCAACCAACCACCTACCATCCAACCATTACCTGATAAATCCCTGATTACATGTATACATTTCAAAGTTTCCTACTTTTGGGTAAACGATGCCAGACAGAAAGAAAAATGTCATTAAAAATGTTTTGAAGAATAAAGGCAGCGTATTTAATTCTTGTCAGTAGCATTAATATTAATAAACGAAAAACGATCGCAAAATGACAACATGGTGGTAGCGAAAAAATGAAAAATGAATTTAAAAAAAATAAGTGCCAGTCTAAAATTATTATGGACTGACAATGCTTGATGGTCAATACTCAAATGCTATTAGTTTTCTTTACTAATTAGCTTCTCTTTATTTCATTAATCTTCAAATTTTATATTAATTGTAAAATATTTTTTCTGCTTAATTTTTTGAAAAAAGAAAATACGCTCGCACAAAAGCACAAACGCACATACACACAAACGCATAACACACACACACACACACACACACACACACACACACACACACACACACACACACACACACACACACACACACACACAAAACCCCAACAGGAACAACCAAAAAAAAAAAAGAAAAAAAAAACAACGGAAGAAATAAATGTGATGCAGTAATATCTGAGTAAATCTAGAAGAAATCAAGAGACTTCCTTTTAGTGTAGAATTGATGACTTGGTTATCCGCAAATGGATCAATAGATATGTTAGCTGTTCGGAAGTGAGGAGGTCATTCTGATAATGTCTTGGCAGACTCGTTGAAGAGATAAGTCTTACTTTATTTTTATTTTAAAGATACTTTAGTGGGTGGAAGAAAAGAATGAATGGTCGAAATTGATGCAGAAAGTTGAATTAGAAAAGATATTGGTTGGAATAACGAAAGGAATGATGTGGAAAAGGAATGAAAAAAAAAAGAATCTTAAATAATCAAACTGAATAAAAACGGCTGGCTAGGAAAACATTTTTTCGCAAAAAGGAAAAAGAAACAAGAAGAGAAGTAAGGTGAAATAATAATAATAATAATAATAATAATAATAATAATAATAATAATAAGGACACTTGCTGTCACTCAAACTCCTGTGAAAAACCATCAGCTAACACTGATGAGAAAAACTCTAGAATAATAACAATACTACTACTACTACTACTACTACTACTACTACTACTAAAAATAATAATAATAATACGAAGAAGAAGACTGGAGGACTTAGAGATAGGAAGACGAATGAAGACGATCCAAACTACAACATTATTGAGATCGGCCAGAATAATGAGAAGAGTCCTGGAGACTTGTGGAGACTTGCTGTCACTCAAACTCCAGTGAAAGAGAATCAGTTTAAACTGAGTTAGGAAGAAAAACACCCCCATGGGCGTTTTAAACGACTAATAAACAACATCTCACTCGACAAAACCTGGACATGCCTAAGAAAAGGAAACTTTAAGAGAGAAACAGAATCTCTCCTAATGTCACCACAAAACAGCGCCATAAGAAACTATCATATCAAAGTGTGGATAGATAAGACGCAACAAAATAGCAAGTGCACACTATGCGGTGACAGATAAAAAACTATCCATCACATAATAAGCGAATGGCACAGAAGGAGTACAAGGCTTGACAGGATTGGGTGGGCAAGGTTATCCACTGGGAAATGTGCAAGAAATTTAAATTTGACGATGCCAACAAATGGTATATGTAGAACCCAGCACCTGTCCTAGAAAGTGACACGCACAAACTACTGTTGTACATTGATATTCAAACGGATCACCTATTTTCAGCCCGAAGACCAGACCTTATAATAATCAACAACAACCAAAAAAAGAAGAAAATCTGCAAAGTTGTCGATTTTCAGCAGTCCACAGAATAAAACTGAAAGAATCTGAAAAGAGACATAAGTACCTTGACCTTGCTAGAGAATTGAAAAAAACTATGGATCATGAAGGTGACAATTATACCAATTGTGATTGGTGCTTTTGGCACGGTAACTAAAGGATTATTAAAGGGCCTGGAAGATTTAGAAGTTGGCAGCCGAGTGGAGACCATCCAAACAACAGCATTACTGAAAACTGCCAGAATACTGAGAAGAGTCTTGGAGACTTGAGGAGACTTGCTATCACTCAATCTCCATTGAAAACCATTAGCGTAATCTGATGTGAAAAACTCTAATGAGTAATAATAATAATAATAAGAAGAAGAAGAAGAAGAGAAGTGTCATCACGAAAAAAAGAGAAATTAGGAATGTTGAAGAAGAAGAAGAAGAAGAAGAAGAAGAAGAAGAAGAAGAAGAAGAAGAAGAAGAAGAAGAAGAAGAAGAAGAAGAAGAAGAAGACCAAATGTTAAAAGAAAAGAAAAATAGTAAAGTAAAAAAGATTTGCAAGAAAATGAAAGAAAGAAAGAAAGAAAGGAACAAAGAAAGAAAAAAAGAAAAGATAATATAAGATAAGAAAATGAACGACATATTTACAATAGCAGCAAAAGAATGAGAAAAATTATAGAAGTTGGAGAAGAGAATAATGAAAACAAATGCAACATAAATAATAATAATAATAATAATAATAATAATAATAATAATAATAATAATAAGAAGAAGAAGAAGAAGAAGAAGAAGACAAGAAGAAGAAGAAATACAAATAGAGAAGACAAAGTATTGTTAAAGTATGTAAAAGAACGAACGAAATCATGACGTTCTTTTTTTTTCTTTTTCGCTCTAAAAAGAAAAAAAAAACGTCGAGAAACAGTGAACTAACATAATGAAATATTACAAGTAAAAAATTGATAAATAAGTAAATAAATAAATAAAATTTGTTTCCGAAAGAAAAAGAAAAAAACAATATTAAAATCAAAACAGACGAGAAGAAAAAATAATTAAAAACAGAAGAAAAATGACTAAACCGAACGTAACGAATCAGAAAAAAAGTGGATGCTATTAACGAAATTAATCAAAGTAAAAATTGCTGATTATGAAAAAAAAAAGCCTCAACAACAACATTAGCAATAAATAAATGAGAAGGAAAGAATAAATTGAATACAGAAAGCACAATCAGAAATTTAAAAACAGATAAGGAGCGTTCTGAAAGAAACCATAAAATTTACGAACAGAACGATATTTACCTAAAAAAAAAAAATGAAAATAAAAAAAAAACGTGAAAAAGGGAAAGTTTCAGAGATGTTACTAAGATTATAAAAACACGTTAAAAGCATTATATGGACGAAATGAGGAAGTGAAGGAAATGAAAACATTCGAAAGAGTGTTATAAATAAAAGCGAGTAAAAACATAAATTTAGGAGAAGAAAAAATGAATGTGAAGATGTATAGAAATCAGGGATGGGAGCTATTAAGGATATAAAAACAATAAAAAAGTACATTTGATAAAAAAGAAAATAATACGAAACGGAAAAAGGAAGAAGGAGAGGGAAGGAAAGAAAGTAAATTAATAAAGCCAAGTAGAAGAAGAACAAGAAGAACCAGAAGACAAAAAAAAAAAAAGATTAGATAAAAGTAAGTTGAAATGAAAGCAAGTAGATTACATAAATTTTGATTAAGAAAAATAAAGAATGGTGAGAGGTGTGGATGCGAGGAATGAAGGCAATTTTAGGATATATAAAGAGATACAAATATATTTGTTATAGGAAAACAGTATAAAAAACGGAAGAAGAAGAAGAAGAAGAAGAAGAAGAAGAAGAAGAAGAAGAAGAAGAAGAAATCAAAGCATGTAGAATACATGAATTTGGAAAAGTAAGAATTCAAATAACGAGATGAATGGAAACGAGGGAGGAGAGTCATGTAAGATATAAAAAGAAAAAAAAATGCATTTAATGAAAATAGAATTTAATGAAAAAAAGAAGAAATAGAAGACTAACAAATTAAATGAAAACAAGTAGAAACGAAAACAAAGAAAGAGGACGAGTAAGAAGAAAAGGAAGAGGAAAAGAAAAAAATGAAATGAATGCAAGTAAAAAGCATGAACATAAAATGAAAAAAAAACGAATTGAGAAGAAGAAGAAGAAGAAGAAGAAGAAGAAGAAGAAGAAGAAGAAGAAGAAGAAGAAAATATTTTCGATTTTCGCCTATTTTGCGAATTACGCGTCAGGGTATGGTGAAATTGATTCTCGCTGAGTCACCTCACAAGAGATGACATCAAAAGAAAATAATATTTTCCGGTATAATACGCAATTTATTTTGTATGCGAAAATAAAATCCAAAGAGTTTGGCATTTTAATATACCAAACTTGAATACTCCCTTCATATTGAAACGCTATCAGCTTCGACAACTTGAAAAAATTTATCTTAATTTTTTTTCCTTTAGATTGCTGTCGGGTCACAAGCAAAGATACCATTTAATTTCTTTTCAAATTTATCTTCTGGGTTTTATATTCTAAGTTTCTATTCATTTAATGAAAACAAAAGAAATAAACTGCGAAAACTAGTGACTTTAATTGTTGTTAATCTACAAAAAAACAAAGCGTTGAATTTGTAGTCTGGGTGTTATAAATGGCACTTATATCTTGTAAGACGCGACAGATTAGTTGTAGCAATTCTTGCTGGAAATTTGTTGTATAAATCTTAAAATATTAACATCTAAGTAAAAACAACTAATCATGTATTTCGATGCAAGGGTGAGGGTGAAAGTTTCCCGTGTCTGACAAGAAGAGGTGGTGTATTATAAAATTTTGTTGAAAGATTAACATAACAAACTTTAGAGACGTTGTGGCAAATGTAATCAAAAATAATATGAATGTGTTGAATAGCCTGTAGTTAGGATGACTCTCGGTCATGATCAGAATGTTTCAGCTGTCTCCTATATATATATATATATATATATATTAAATGGAAAAAATTAAGACCCTGAATTGGAAGACTATTACTCGAAACTGATCATTATCTAAGTCTTGAGAAAATTCTAAGCGACAGATTTTACCCAATGTACGATTCATATATATATGTATATATATATATGTATGTGTGTGTGTGTGTGTGTGTGTGGGTGGGTGTACTTATACTTACAGACATATCTATCATACTACCTATACATAAAGTTGATTCTCCATATATGAGTAGAGTGTTCGCCAATGGTCCGGGAGACCGAGGTTCAATCCTAGGTCGAGTCATACCAAAGACTCAGTTATAGTACTTGATGCCACCTTGCTTAACACTCAGCATTATAAAGTAAGAATCAGGAGTAAAGAGAAGCAATCCAGGGAATGGAGTAGTGTACTCCCCTACACCACGGTGTTGTAACCATTGAAAAGAGATCCTTCGCGTCACCCTCGACTAAAGTCGATTAAAAAAATATATCTGTCTTACGTAAAGTTGGGCGGGTTTTGATCCCATCTTGAACCATCCAACGTGTCTAGTAACAGTGAAGAGTTGTGATATGATGAAACAGGGGTTGACCCCTCTAGCGAAGGAATTAACAGCTTCCACCCGTGTAATGAAAAGCTCTACAATCGAATTGAGCACTCCGGCATCCGAAAGCGTAAAATGTAAACAAATAAAAGTTGATACAAAATCCTTTAAATTCCTTTGCTGACATGGGTTACCGAAATAGCGGATCGGTAACTTATCGGTGTAACTTTGTTAGGCAGTTTTCGTTCCGAGCTTGAAGCGTCCAAATTGTCTTGAAGCGCCAAAAGTGTCTCGCCGCCTTGAAGAGTTGTGATACAAAGAAGCAGTCTGCCTGTGGATGACTATATATACATATGGAAAATAAATTGATTTCTATATAAAAAAATTGTTATTGTCTGCGCAAAGATCGGATTCAGAATTGATAATTTTATGGCTGTATTCTGCCATTTATTGACTAATCGGCGCTAACCCGTTCTTTTCAAAAATTCGTTCTAAGCCATTTTATTTTTAGTGTCTTCCAATTCCTCAAAGGCTGGAAGTACTTTGGATTATTTTCAGATTTTTAATACAGTGACTAATATTATTGTCTAATGAAATATTATTGGAAAAAAAAAACAACAAATTTTGATGTACGTAAACGCTCACACAAATATCTGTGAGCCTATCAGTCTTGAAATGCAAACAATATTAAAATAAATATCCACTGATGATGGCATAAATTACAATCTGTTCAGTGGAGGTGCCCGTGGTGTAATTGTTATCGTCGTAGGAAATGAACACGGCGACACGAGTTCAAATCCTGGACGAGACTGATTGCATTTCACATAGCACTAATACCCTTAGGAAAGGTATGAATCCAATTATTCTCCTTCCAGCTATGGGTAAATAGTAGGACAGACTAGGTTCTTCAGCCTTGGTGAAGCAACTAGTCTAGGAGAAGGAAAACTCTGAATTAAAATCTGTTAAACTCCGCTTAAAAATTGACCTTGTGTCATATCCTGCCCGAGCGGAGGGGTTGGTAAATAGGATAAATCACAATCTGTTCTGAAATAATGTCACACACACACACACACACACGAACACACACAAAGATAGATAAAAAAATGTAATGTCTGTTTAAAGTCCTCTAGTTGAGGTAGAAATACAATTTCAAAAGATATTATTAATTTGTCTGTAACTTTAATAAAAAACTGAATAAATAAAAATCAATTTCGGTTTTTATATGAGAGATCTCAAATATATAATTCATCCAACAAAATCTTCCACTTGAATTCAAAAGCTTTGATTTCCTGGAAATTAAATTTAATCTCAGTGGAAATAATGTAAACTTTATGTGTAGAGTATATTGATTATATTGTAACTGTCATTGAATTTGCTTTTTTTTTTAAATCTAAATTCTCAGTAAAATGATATTAAAAATACTTCCAAATTTACATATAAAATATCGTACATGTATATAAACGTTGTATGAAATGAAAAGTCTGATTTTCATCGAGAAATCAAGCGATCATAATTTTCTTTTTACACTGAATAAGGAAGCAATTCGCGAAAACTAAATAAAAAATAGATATAAAGCAACCGAAATTAACACACTGTAAACTCAATTCTACAAAGAACAGGCAATATTTATCGTTACAGCCAAAACAGCCTAAAGGTTGAGCGCATGCGTGTTTGTTCTTAAATCAAAGGTTACTCTAACCATAAAACAGATGGCATACATAAAAAAAACAAGAAAAATTAACTGTGACCTTAGATGTGACATAAGGTCGATATCTTAAAGCTAGTAAAGCTGGTTTTGTTTTAAGTATTTCTTCTAGATTCGTAGCATAACGAAAGCTTAAGAAACCAGTACTCTTATAGGCTGTAGGAAAAAAGTCATGGCTTTCCCAATTGTATTTGTGCCAAGTGAAAGATAAACAGCCTCGTCCGATATTAGAACTCGAGTTGCCGATTCTATTTTCCACGACAGAAACCGTTATGCTAAGTGTGCCACTTTTGTTGCAGTGTATAACAAACACAGATATATGCAGGAAGCAAGTGTTGGTCCGGCGGTGGAGCACGTTCACAGATAGGCAGAAATATCTGCCGGATAATTATCACCAACAGAAAAAAATCACGGTGCATTTTACAGCATCCGCCATATTGTCTAAGCTAATTATTATATAATCTTCGTCGGTCTCAAAAACGACAATTATAAGTGAAGTGGTTAAACACAGATGAGACATTTGTGTAATCGGGTTAACTGTGGTTCCAGCCTCTAACACCATATTTTTCAAGTTGGATAATTATATGCTCATTCACCGATTGTAGAAATTCGTAAGTTGATGGTGGCCGTGAATCTTAGTGGTGTTAGCAGTATGGTAACTATATTTTATGCATATAGAAATGAACATTTTAGGCCAGTAAATACTGTCCCATACTTTTCAGACATCGCACTTTCTCTCTCTATCTCTCTCTCACACACACACACACACACACACACACACACACACACACACACATATATATATATATATATATATATATATATATATATATATATATATATATATTATGTGGCTGAGGACTGTCAAAGAGTAATTTCTGTCAAGTGTGACTCAATAACGATCGAAGAATCAGGTTTGGCTCAGATTAGAAAAATAAGAAGCAAGTCAACAGCCTATTCCCATCAAAAAGATAAATCTCATGTTCTAAATCTTGCAATAAACAAAACACAAATAGGTTAAAGAAACCGCCTGGACCATGTTACCATTGTTTTAAAATGGCATTGGATGAAATTCTGTCCAGTCAAGAGGAAAAAATATTGCAAAAATTGCAATAAAAATGGTAAAAAAAAACTCAGGGCTGGTACGCCAACATTACGAGGAAACCCAAAAGTAAATTTAGGCAAGCTCAATCAGACGACATAGTTAATTTAAGGAAATATGTGACTGTTGATATTTACAACAGCTCCATGAAATTCCAGCTTGACTCGGGTTCTGATATCTCAATTATCAATTGGCGTACTCGGCAAAAATTAAACAAGCTGACCTTACTAAAGACAGATAAAACAGCAAAATCCTGGGGAGATTATTAACATCTGTCAACTTTTGGAGAGTCAATCCTTGTTCGTTTTCAAGCTTGGTCAGTACGCGCGTCTGACTTCGGCGTCTTCTGCTGTGCAAATATTAAGCACTTGAAATCATCGGCAGTCAGCTCGGCTAGTTTGAATTCATCAAAGAGCTTGTTCACTGATGCTGCAAACGTTAGGAGATCTTGCTAGTTGTCCTTGACTGTGTTCAGGCATTTCCAACGTTTGTAGAACAAGCTTGTGTTAGCCCCGAATATTTGCGATAAGAGCTTAATAGTCTCTGAAAAATAGAGGTCTGTGGTTTTCTTGGGTAATATGATGTCTACGAAGCTATTATGTTCCCATTTTTCTTAATAGGAGACGTACCTTTTTTTTGCTAGGCCATTGTTCACAGTCAACGTTGAAAATATCTTCATAGCACCCGTAAAAAGCCACGAACGTTTTGTCGTTCTCTGGTACGTACTCGAATGAATCAATCGAGTTACAGATTGTACTCTGGGAAAATATCGTGTCTTTTTCAGAGAATTTTGAGCCATTTAATGAATTTACGAGTAATTCTTCAAAGTGTTTTTGCTGTAGTTCAGTTTTCTGCAGTGTAAATTGATGGAGTACTAATTGTTGTTTATGGAACTCCATAATCAATTTTTGCTGTTTTTCTTCGAATTTTTGTTGCTGATCCATGTTCGCCTTTATCAATTCAACGATAGTTTTTTGGAATTCTTCCATTATTAATAAAGATTTATAATATGTAGACTAAAGGGAATGAATAAGATGAAAAAATTACAGCAAATACTATTGCTTTGAAAACCCGTGTACGGGGAGGTACATAAGAATCTACACAGATTTTTTTTCAGAAACAAAGGAATTGAACTACTTACTGGTTTAGCTTCTTTCTAAATACCGTTGTTCCGTTAAATTTGGTCATTTGAATTTCCTCCTCACTTTTTAATATTTTATTTTGTTAGCCAAAAATGTTTTACCTAGGAATAAAATAACGAAAAATTATTTATTGGTGGGCGCCCAACAGGTTCATTTGCGTAAGTGTTTGCAAGTTAGCAGGGTTTTTTCCTGTTCTTTGCTGGGGGTATTTGTAACTGTAGACAAACTTATTTTAGAAGTGTGGGGAAGGGAAAAAATGTTATCCTTCAGACCGAAATAAGAAAGAATGCTTGAGATTCTTTTTTCTTTTTTTTTTGTGTGAGAACTTGCTTTTTTTTTTTAGAAAAGAAAAAACTCGCCTCGCTGAATTTGTTGTATAGTTTTTTCAAAGATTGAGTTTGTCACTTTGTTTTGTAAACAAACTGGCTTTTTTGTGTAAGCAATCGTTGTCGATACTTGGTTTACCGTTAAATTATTTGGACAGACTTTAATAATCTCAAATATTCCGTAGGTGTCGAATGGCTAGTTCGTCACTGATGTTGGTAAGCGGAATATTTTTGTATGTTGTTTCTGGTGTATTGATGCCTGCTTACTTTTTCTCGCTCGGCACTGCTATGTAATTGAGCTGGTCGTCTGTTGTGAGGACGAAATTCTTGAATCTTTCTGACGGTATTGATGTGGGACTGGTAAGGCTTTTGGCGTGAGTGCGATTCTCGAATCCGTTCGTCGCCACTGATGTGGACCCAAAGTCGGTACACAGAAGGAAAACACAGAACACGGTTTAGAGATAAGAAAGATATATAAACAAAAGTTACAAAGGATAGTGTTCAATATTGGTTGTCGTACTTCTAGTACTACTGTTACTACTAATACTCCTGTATTAGGATTTTACTATGCTAGTAATATAGTGCAGGAAGAGTCCATGATGCAGATAAATGTAGGTCTCACAACAATATATATATATATATATATATATATATATATATATGGTGACTTTCACTTTCTTGCTAAACAGAAGAAACTTCCAATCAGCAATCGCCGTTGCCTCTCTGCCTATACTATTATGACTTCCATACATATACTGTCTCGCTGATATTGATCACTTTTCATAAATATAGCAAATTACTAGAAACAAGAGTGAGTTCAAGTTTCATTAAGAACCTCATTGAAAAGGCCGGGTGCCACACATGTTCTCTGATGAAAGCAGCAAGCTGGAAACATACATATATACAACCCGTATGTAAAAACAAAATAAATAAATTCAAAAAATACAAATCTCTTCGTGGACCTTCCTATTTTAAAATATATCCTTATTCTTTGGGCCTACAACAACCATCTTTATATATATATATATAGATATATAGATATATATATGAATATCCATCCACAGACAGATCTGTTTCGTTCTATCAGAACTCATCAGTGCGGCTAGACCGTAGCTTCCCGTAGCTGGGATCGAAACCCGATTGACTCAAACGCCAAGCCAAAGCCTCTAATCATTCAGCCACGAGGAGCGATTTTTAAACGGTTATGAATCACAATTACAATTGTTTACATACATCCGTTCAACGGCTGCCGAGACCTCAATTCAACTACGAAGAGGCTTGCAAAGGCGCTAATGGCAACACGATTACTTCTTCGCCAGAGAACTCAACCCTACGGGGGTAGTGTGTCTGTATATATATTTGTGTGAATGTGTGTGTATGTCTTCATTTATATATACATATTTATATATGAGTGTAAGTGTGTATGCGTGAGTTTGTGTATGGAAAGGTATTTTCGTGTTACTATACCTAATATATTTTTATTGTATTCTATTATTTAAAATTAGTCTCGCTTATACTCATATTTTCCCATATTATTTTCCTCCACTTTCCTATTTTACTGGATTTCATTTAAATACTATATTGCAGATAATAACCTAGATATTTGCAAATCTTTAACCAATTGTTTAAGACAAAACAAACATCATTTAAAGGATAGCATTTTCTTATTTAACAGAATCAACTCAGATTGACTGTTGCCTGACTCCCACGTTCTTCGTGGAGTGTAGTTATGCACTCGTGTATCGATGTGATAAGTGCTTCAACCTTGATGGTGAAAATGAGGAAAAGTAGTGAAGAGGAGCTGGTTTAATATGCATATCGTTCCACTTGTATGTATTTATTCAACTCCTACCTTTATGAGTATGATTTGTCAGAGCTGTTTTTAATTGTTTCTTTCTCCTAAACTAGTTCCTTCTCTAAGGCTAAAGAACCCAGTCTATGCCACTTTTTTTATCGTAGTTCAGCGGAAAGCAGATAGATTAATACCATATACCCAAAGGCGTTAGCAGGAAATGAACGTAACCACCTCTGAAATGATTTGAATTCGGGTTGTCAATTTCTTTTTTTTACAGCCTTATGCTTTACCCTAAACGTAGCTTTTGTAAATGCTTTTATCTTAATTTCAGGGTATCCCCGGAGAATTTCTTGGAAGATTTAAAAAATGTGGTTTTCCATTACAGGGTGAAACGATAAAATTGTCGTCCTAAGGAAAACAACGCTACAGCTTTATTTTAAAAATTTTATTGAAAAAATTAATTCAGGTTACTTGATTATGTAATAGAGCTGACATCAATTAAATGAAGCTGCCTTCAGCCTCAATCACCGCCTCGATACTGATCCGGAACTGGGAGCATGCCTTTTCCACAAGCGCTGGCGGGAGCTCGGCGAATACTCGGCGGATGGCGGCAATCAGGCTGGTTTTGGTTTTGTGGGAGGTCATGTTGGTGATGTTCTCGACGTATGACCAAACGAAGTAGTCCAGTGGGTTCAGGTCGTGGGACGACGGGGGCCAGTGAGAGAAGGGTACAAAGTCGTAACACTCCTTCTGAAGCTAAACCTGGGTCTCTTTGGACTTGTGCGTCGGCCCCGAGTCCTGCTGCCACACCCAGGGTCTGCCACCGAACATCTGATTGAACCACACTGTTCAGCACATCCATGTACACTTTGGTGTTGACTTTCAAGCTGACTTTGAAGATGTGAGGTGGCATGATGTGGCCCTCGCATGAAACCCCACAAAAGACCATAACCGTTGCTGGAAATTTTGTTTTCATCATCCCGGGCACGTTTCTGTTATTCGTGGCAATCCAGATTTGCATTTTGAGGATGCTGGCAATGGTCCTGTTGTCATAACTTGGATCTCGCTCGTTGAACATTGTGTAACTTTCAGACATAATAGAAGGCTCCTATCGCTCTTGGGATTTGTACACAACTGGCCAACTAGTAGATGGTCTGCAACAAAAAAAGAAAACCGGTTTTCATTAAACGGAAATGGAATCATGTCGTCTTTTCTAGGGCGACAATTTTATCGTTCCACCTAGTACTTTCAGTATAATTTTTCTTGAATTTATACCTTCAACCACTGACGCGGAGCACATTTTGTACGACTGTTATATGCA
This sequence comes from Sepioteuthis lessoniana, assembly GCA_963585895.1. Lineage (NCBI taxonomy): Eukaryota > Metazoa > Mollusca > Cephalopoda > Myopsida > Loliginidae > Sepioteuthis > Sepioteuthis lessoniana. Next base: position 107,057,719 of record OY757904.1, read on the forward strand.
TAGCATATATATTCAGAACATAGTAGTCAGGTTCGTTTGTTTAAGTCTTGGAGAATGTTTAAAATTCAGTCGTTCACCTGTTGATCGGATGAGAACAAACGAAAGAAGAAATAGAAAAGGGCGTACGAGAAAGAAAATCTCGAAAACAGGAACAAATAACAATGTGAAAATTCATTATCTGAAATTGATGTGAATGTAAAAAGAAAAGAATACTACTAAAATCTGGAAGGAAAAATCATCTGGGTACAAGGGTATGAGAGCAAGAGATACCATGCAAAGGGAAAGTTCTTGAAAAGGAATGTCTTATAAGTTGCCTGCATTTTATTGGCGATATTATGAAGTTACTAGCTTTTTGATACTGTTGGTTATTGTATCGACAAGTGAATGTGTGTCTACCTGTGTTTTTATGTGAGGCAGCAAAGTGTAGTTGACCTTTTTACTACCTGGATACGTTAGTGAATGTTCGGTGTCTGCGTCATATGGCTGGGTTATTATAAGATTGTCTGTCATGGCTGCTGTGGAAGGTTTTCCCTGGCTGTTATTATAGTAGCACCCACCTCCAAAAAAATTAAAATTTCCAGCATCTTTATTGCCATTGGTTGGAATATAGCGTTTCAGGAATCAGTGATAGGTTTATAACTACGTCCACGTGGTTTTAATTTTCGCTTCGTATCTCACTGACTAGAATAACCGTTCTGGTTTTTGACATGATTCAACGTTTATTTTCAGTTATTTTATTTATTTAAAGAGATTTCGTTTCAGGATATATTATGAGGTGCAACGGGTATTTTTATAAAATACTTTGGTGAAGGCTGTTGAAGTCAGAAGAGAAAATGCCTGCAAGTAATTTTTTTATGTGATACCTATACTCCAGTTAGAACAAAGCCATAATAACATTAAAAACGAACTGTATCGTGACACGAATAGATACATTTTTTAAAAAGTTTGCCAAACAAAAGACGAATAGATAATATTCAAGATATCCTATTAGGCTATAGGTATCAAGACATACTTCATCGAGGACTCTGGACTAGTTCGAACAACAGTCATTTGTGATCAGCGATTTAAATGTGACGCGGGATATTCAGGCGATGTTACCAACACAAAGTGGATGTAGGAGCGGAGTGTTCTGTGAACACAAATATTAGATGAGGGATTCTTAACTCTCCCTCTGACACTTTATTAAGTGGCTGGGGTACGAGAAGACGAATATTCCCGTCACTGGAGTTCGAGGAAAGCAGCAACGATGCGAAGAGGGTCAATTCCGAAAAGAAAGAAGCTTAGCCTACATATTGCGTTTATTTATCCAGAGTTCATAGCCGAAAAAGCTGATAAAATAGATTACCGAGCAGCTAATGCTTGAGGGGAGTTGCGTTTTTGTGTTTGTCTGCCCCGTCATCCGAGGATTAGCCATCAACAATCATCGATGATCGCGTTTGTTAAAAATAATGATAACAATTTTCTAAGTGAATGTTTGTGCTTGTGACATTAAGTTTTGCTTTTGATAGCAATTTCAAGGTTATGATACATTGTGTATAAATTTTCAGAATTATCATTATCATACCAGATATCTTGAGAAAAAAAATATACCCCTTCTTTGTTATTTTCATTTAACACAAGAAATTACCCAATCGATTTTAATTCAAAAGGGTTAAAGAAAAAATAGCTGAATCATTTACAAAATTCAGAATACGAAAAAGAGATTCAACAAAGCAAATAATATCTTATTATTCATTTCATTTTATTTGTTTTACTGTAACCAAGAAATAAAAAAAGTCTGTATTTAAAAAACGATTCATCAATAGAGGTGTACATGAAACCTCAAATTTTATGTATGATTCCCAATAAGAAACTTGTTTATATTTATATTTTGGGTATGACACTAAACTGTATCTGATGGTGATAAGAGGTCTGGGAAGTGTGGAGAACTCCTTCATTGGCCTTACTCCGAGGTCCACTCTGATACGGAGTAATAGTATCGGTTAGAATCCCATCTGTGGTTGAAATAGATCTGTTAAAACTACTTATCACATAAATGTGTTCAAAAATCACTCAATCGGACAGTCTAGATCATAATACATTATTTCACTGTGTTATTTAAAAAAAGTGTCCTGTTAATAAGTTTCTTTCTTCCTTTCTTTCTTTCTTTCTTTCTTTCTTTCAAATGGTAAAACTGAATAAAAAAAGTTCCAATCATTTGTGTGAAATAAAAGACAACAGGCTAGTCCAAGATTTGAACTCCAATTGCTGATCCCCTTTCCAAGACGATAATCATTACATCTGGTAAATGATTATACACAAAAAGACACTGACACACAAACACACACACACATATATAAATATGTATTTATTGATAGATTGATGGAGAGAGAGAGAGAAAGATATAGTGTGTGTGTGTGTGTGTGTGTTTGTTCTTTCTGTGCGTTCCTATGTGTGCTCAGATTGATCAAATTTTGTTGTCATAATTTTTTGTTGATGAATTTACTTTCACATATACATAAATCATAATTTTGTGGACATCTAAAAATTGGATATATTTCAAATTATTAGAAAACGTTTAGCTTACAGAATATTAAATCTAAATAGGTAATTTGATGATCATAATTAAAGGTCAAAGTATGAACTCCTTCAGCATAAATACAAGATGCATGGCAACTTAATAAAGCAAAACGATTAATGAAATGATTATCAGAAGAAATAAGGTGTTGTTGAATAGTATAAATTGACTGGGTCTATTCGTTTTCAATAACAACATTTTTTTTAACATTTGATACTTAAAATAGCCCAGTAGAAAAAAAACCCACTGGTAATATATATATATATATATATATATATATATATATATATATATATATATATATATATAATGCTTTATTCTCACAATCCATATAAGAATAAATTTTTGTAAATATGTTGATGTTATTTTAGAAATTCTATGGACTCAAAAAATAAACAATATCCAATCTTTTAAGAAGGCTATATTGATTTTTCAAGAGACAAGACAAGAAATTAGTGTTTTTTAGGAAATTTTTTACAAGATAAAATTAGTTTTTATACGCTCAATAAAGATAATAAATACTAAAAGAAAAAAAGAATAAAAAACATTAATACGAATATATGCTTATTAAACTTAGCATAATCAGTTTTTGATAAATAATGTTTAAATAGTGAATGAATTTGGATTAATTTTAATGATGAATTAATAAATATTACTCTCAACAAAAATTCTGAGATACGAATTCACTATACGTATGGATTTACGTATGGTTTGGTATGGTTTGGTTTCTTTACTTAATGGCATATCAATCCTCGAGGGGTATTTAATATCAAGACCATCCTTGTTGAAGTACTGTAGTGGTGTTTCTTATCCCTTAGGGTAATTTTCCGAAAGAGAACGAAATAGCACGACCGGGTTTCAAACTCGGTTACTACGATGCCACAATTCAGCACATTAGCCGCTTCACCACAAGAATTATCGCACACACACCCACACCCACACCCACCCACCCACACACACACACACATATATATATATATATATATATATATATATATATATATATATATATATATATGAATCAGTATTCTAAGGTAGAATGAATTAATAGCGCTCCCAATTGTGAGGTACATTCCTCTTTTGAAGGTGTATCTTCCGACCGCAGAATTATCAAAGCAAAGATACGTCTGAGCCTACTAAAGAATACGATTCTAACAACCATATCTACACTCAATAAATGGTCTTAGCAAAAAAAAATATAATAGATACATATATTTGCTATAAATATATGATTACACAAAGAAAGAAATTTTATGCTCTTCAGGAGAAATCCGAAACATTTGCTCCAATTGTCGAATACGTGAACTTCGTCAATGCTTACCGAGAAGCAGTAGCAGAATGCATACCAACGAAACTTAGAGCTAAACATAGAGTTCCATGGGCGATATTAGCAGTTAGAAAAAAGCGAGACAACATGAAAACAGCATCACTACGTAATAAAAGGAACTCAACGAATGCCCACGTTAAAAAACTTAAGGCACAAAGATGATTATTTAAAGCATACCAAAAAGAACAAATGTAAATATATTCAAAGGTCAGATCAGTAAAATCAGAAATTCGATGGAAGTCGATGAATAGCGTAGCAAACAATACATATAAGTGACTAAAAGGAAGAGTTATTCTAGAGCTAAACTATAAGCAGCCAGCCAATAAAAATGAATATACAAATCTAAAGAATATTTCAAGAATCTGCTTGGAAAGTCCCCAAAATTTACAGATAAATATATTACGAAAATCATTTATGACCAACTAGACATAAAACTTGGACTGTTTACTGAATAAGGACTCAACTTAATACTAACCAAATATCAAAACAGGAAAGCTGCCTGTCTTGATTAAATACCCTCCGAAGTATGGCAGAAAACGAAATTTACTGAGTTATTGGTCCAATACTGCAACGTCGTATATAACTAGAACACAATAGTTAGATGGATAAAAAGGTGTCCTTGGAATTTTCAAGAACTATCGAGGTATAACCCTCAGTGCCATGTCGGCTAAGAGTTATAATGATCTGCTATTCTCCCTTATCAAATTAAAATCTAGGAAAATTCTAAGAAAGAATCCAAATGTTCTATTTTAGAGAAAGTGATCCAAAACGTCACAGATTTTGACAATCCGTCGAATCATTGATGGAGTTCATGCAAAAAAAAAAACCCCTTGAGGCAACACTCTTATTCATAAATTTCTCAAAGACATTTGACTCCATACATAGAGGCAAGATGGGGGAAATACTACTAACTGATGCCTTCTGGAAGTAATGAATGATAGATACGAATTGCGAGACGAAGTCAGGTAAATCTTTGCTAGCAATGCAACATGATGATGATGAGGATGATGATAATGATATTTACATATATATATATATATATATATATATATATATATAAATTTATATACTGATAAGGTATACTCATGAAATATGAGTAACTGAAGTTAATTTTTCAGTATATTCGTCCTTGCAGTTCACACACTTCTTCTATCTGCGCGGCTGTGCTTAGTTCTCATTGGTGAAAATGTTATCAACATCAGTTATTACTTCATAAATTTAACCATTAAGCCAGTAGACTTTTCAGCCCATCTTCGTATATATATACATATATATATATATATGAATTTGCATACATATATGATCTTTGCTACATTGTTCGTACCACTCAGAGATTAGACGTAAGAATAAACTTGCATATTACCTCAAATACCCTTAGAAATACTTCGAACTATACTGCAGCACTGAGCAACTAAAATTCATCTTCCCACACTGGTCGTCAACTATTGAGCAACCTGGCTTGCGCAACCACGTATAGATCCACTATGTCATCAATTTATGAACTTCCGCTGTTGATACTCGAGGCCAAACTAATAACGAAACATAAACCAAAATTGAGAATAAAAAAGGAATTTTACGCACAATTTCTTTTCAAGAACCCCATTGGACTGTGTGAAGAAAACATTATTACCTGTGTTAACACTTCTGGCATAAAGTCGTTTTTTTCCGATTAGTTTTCTTCCCCTCCTCCTGGGTTTTTTGATGGTAACTATCACATATTTACATGGTATAAACTGGTTTGTCACTGACGTAATTCTATGAAGAAAAGTGTTCGAAAAAATGGTCTCGTTTTATTAGGATTTCAAAATATTTTAATCAGTTTTGAAAACATTTTATTATGAACACGCTTTAAAAATATACTTCTGAAATTTCAAAAGGCTAATTGGAGGAGATATTAATTGTATTTTGAGTGTGAAAAAAATCAGAAACGTATACTAATTTGGATTGTGAATGTAAGAACATATTTATATTGTTCTTAACTTTAAAGGAGATATGTTAATAGGGCGTACTTCTAAATTATGTACTTGGTTTTAATTGTGTACACTATCCGAAACTCTTGAAAAAAAAATTAAATACAGCATTACCTGAATTAGTTTGCACCTCATCAGTTTTCGTGTATATTTTTGCAAACTAGCCTCTGCTAAATTCACCTGGTGCCATTTTCGAGGCTGACATGAATCAAAATTGTCCATCTTACGACATTTGCTTTAAAAAAAACTTTCATTTTCTACCCCGCTATCCACGTCACGAGAAACAGGTTTACATTCTGGGAATATGAGCACTATTTGTTAGCATTTGATGAATCATGTACACTGCACTTTGACTGTTTCTGTAATTAATTCAAAGAACGCTAATATAGGGCTTAATTTACGAAAAGCCTTACTCATAAGTGTTCTCTTTTTGTTATTATGATGTCAGTGTTAATTTTTTTTCTCTACTGTTCGTGGTTCATAGGGATTCTTGACTGAAGGTTTGCAAAAATAATAATGGCTTGTTTGTTTTCTCTGTTTAATGGCATATCAACCTTAGCGGTTGATTTAATGCCAAAGCAATCATTCTAGAAAAACAGCAGTGATGGTGAATAGCATCACTGCTGTTTTTCTAGAATGATTGCGGTAAATATAAGGGGGTTAATAATCTTTCCTAAGTGTATACCTCCGAAATTGAACGTAAGAGCGTAACTGGAGTTTGAACTCACTAATTGCGCAGTGTAGCGATATAACCATTACACAACGAAGAAGATATTGTTTGGAAATGGAACTTCAAATGCATGAGTTTTTGGTTCGGTGATATTGATTGAATCTGTATAACGTAAACTGCCATGTTTAAATCGACGTTTTAAACCCGAAAAAAATCTCTACAAAATTAGAGGTCGACAGGGCTAAAGTCTATAATTTTACCATTACCTTTACCACAAAGTGCCAATCTGAGTACTTATATTCTTAATAATCGATATATATATATATAAATATATACATATTACCGTAACTCCATCAACTGCCACAAAATTTCCAACTTAATCTCGTATGTGGTGAACCTATTTATCAGATTAACAGGGAGAATAATATCAAATGATAAAACTGTAATACAAATTAAGTTTTATATTACATCTAAATCACTCACCATTATACTTGTGTGTTAGTACCAGTTGTTATAATATACTGGGTGTAGAAGTTCAGGTGCATGTAATCTATTAATATTTTATTGGAGATATTGATTTTTTCTTGAATATGTTTACAAGAAGACTTGGTATCCAGTAGCTCTTACCAAGATAACATTTGTAGGCCTACTAACGAATTCGTATGTTCTCTGTAATATCTCTATCGGTATAAAACTAAACATGAAACTATCCATAATTATGTATAATACGTCATAGAGAAAAAGATATTACAGTCAAAGTCTTGATACAAGTAAGTAAGTAAGTAAAGTTAGTCGAGGATGACCTGAAGGCTCCCTTTTCAATAGCTACTACACTGAGGTGTAGGGGAGGGAACTACTCCTTTTTTGGATGGCTCCACTTTAGCCTTGATACTTACCTTATAATGCTGAGTGTTAAGCAAGGTGGCAGCAAATACCATTTTGGAGTCTTTGGTATAACTCGACCTTGGATTGAACCCCGGTCTCGCGGACCATTGGCGAACACTCTACTCATTAGGTTAATGGCCCGGATGCTAGAGGTAATTATAATCTATCCTCGTGTAGGTCTAGTGGGTAAGTTTTGGCCTACCCGTAGCCAACTGTATATTTACGTGTCGACCTATGCACAGGTAGAAGTCAAACACTAAATTTTGAGCTAAACATGTTGAAGTTGACTTATATGCTTGGTCGATTTTTTGCTGCAGTTTAGGGTTAATAGAAATTAAGACTGCGATGGCTTAAGTACAATCTAATCACAAGTCTAATATTATCCTTACTCTTTTTTAGCTGTGATGGAAGGATGAGATAAAAACCAGTAACATGCATTATACCCTTATATATTGCAAGCCCGGGGAACAGTCGTAAGAAAGTTTCTTTTTAGAAACTATGAAAATAGCATAACAGATACTGAAGCAAAGGAAACAAAAAAAAAATCAAAAGGCAGATGTGTTTTCTTTGCTCTTTCTTGTTCACTCCTTTTCTATCATTCCTTCATTTTTTTCTCATTTTTAGCCCTTCCGAAAGAATATTATCGAAACATAGCTTAGAACGTCATTAGAACAAGATCTGAGAAAAAAAACTTATTGTAACAGTCGTTCGGCTAGACTGTTATATCTAAATTCAATCACTTATAGTTTGCTTAAATTAAATCATAAGGGAATATACATTTTTAAAATTTTACTCTTAAATTCCCATGATATTGCTCGGATTTCCTGTACATAAAACAATCTTCTACTGATTTAAACCGTTTCTAGCCGTTAATATATATATATATATATATATATATATATCAGCAATATCCAATCAGCGTTTGAAGACAATGGGTGTGGATTATTCGTGTATAGAATATATGTGGAATTTCATATAAACCTGTGGGAGTGCTCGATGTATGGCTATCCAACTTCACATAATACAAAACTCATACAGAGCGTATAGAATGTGTAACATATTGACCTTCGACCCAGCCGTCAATCAAGAAACAGGTGCATCCGGTTGAAGATATCAGGGTATCACCTTGACGGGTTGAATTTGGTGAAATTGCAGAACCCACATGAAGCAGGTGGAAGTCAAACAATTATATAACCGGGTGCCACAGACGGCTTGAGTTAGTTGGAGTCAGTTTGTTGGAGTTCGATTTGCACATCGAGGCAGTGAGAACCAGCTCGAGACAGAGGGCTTTGGCCCTCAGGACCCCGGTTGAGCAGCCCAGCAGAATAAAAAAGAAGTGCTACCATGACCAGAGGAACTTGGGGTCAATATGTTGCAGTTTGTTCCGTCTCCAACTCACCCCTTACACACAACCCCTTCGCAACCCTTTCACAACATCTTTGAATTGTGTGTGAGAGGTATATTTTTCTAAAGAACTGTGTTCGTTAGTCATTATTGTTGATTATGTTCCCGCACATATAGTTGTATCACGGCTATACAACATATTCATATTTGGTGCCTAAGGCCAGGCATGCCCACCATACCATGGTTTTGAGCCTAAATTGACGATCGAAGAAACGGCCGAAGAGAGAATCCGAAACAGAATGCAACACTTTGAAGACGAGCGAGACACGAGAAGAAAAATTGAAAAGATAAAAGAAAATAGGAAGAAATGTAACATGCTGGAAAAAGAAAGAACAGACCAACAACGAAAAACAGAAGAGAAAAAAGAAAAGAAAAGAGAAAAGAGACTGTAGGTAAATTGCTCATTGGGTAAGTTTTATCCTTTCTCTGTCATATTTGGGTTCGTGAAAATAAATTTAATTGACTATTATTATAATCAATTTATGAAAAAAATGAGTATTAATTATTAATGATTATTAATTATTAAAAATGAGTATTTATTATTATAATCAATTTATGAAAAAAATGAGAATTAATAACAAGTGGGAAGTAAAACGAGTCTTGCTGACTTATATGTTAATGTTATTTGGCCTTTCTAAAAGATACAATTGGAAATAATCTTAAAAAAACGATTGAGCCGTAAGCATAGAAAAATGACAATTACTACTATATGTAATTTTGAATCGTAGTGAGGGAGAGAGAAAGAGAGAGTAAGAGCGAAACATACAAGCAGGTTGCTGTGAAAAGAAAAGAAAAAAGATGGTGCCTGCTTAAATGATTGACGTGTGATAGTAAACAACATTTTTGTGAATGAAATTTTGTAGTAACTTGTTAATGCTGTCCTAACATATTGTAATTGGAAATTAGTAATATAATCCGAGATCTGGGAGGATTTCGGTGCATCAAATGATGTTGTCTTGAGATAAATCGTATACCTTTGTATCTGTAAATAAGGTTGTGGGGCGGATTCGGTGTTTGGAAAAGTTGTGGAAATTGAAGTGTTTGTGAAGTCTTCCTAGAATGGGATCGATTTTGGGTACTGGTAGAAGCATACCAGGTTTTGTGAAGGTTTGTGGATACCAAATATATTCGGGGGCACAAATGATCCCTCGGACCCTTGTGGTCTAATATCAACTGGAATTGCCTCGAATGATCTCGCCACTGGGGTGGAGCTACTAAGAGGCAAATATTTTTTTTCTTCGTTTCTTTGAGATTTTATTGAAGAGGAAATTTGAAACAGGGGTTTGGAGATTTGGGAATTAAGTATATGTGCAAAATCTCGCCGATCTCGTATGTACCGGAAAATTTGTGGACTCGGTTTTGAATTGTTCTTGAGGGGGAAATGTTGTTGGCCGAATTGATAAAAGTTTGGGTTGTTTTGGAAAGACCCCCCCCCCGGGATATTTTATCTCATCTTTGGAAGTAGGCAGGAAACTAGTATTGTGTTGTCGTGCTTGGAACAAGTAAAAATGAAAAAATGATGGCTGGATACGAGCCATGCTTTTGTAGAGATACTTGCCGAAAGAAGAAAGAATATTATTGAAAAAGTTTTATTAATAAACCATGCTTGATTTATGAAAATATTGTTAGAAATTGAATAAACGGGGAGATACGAACCTATAGTATACATATTAAGGTAAAGAAAGAGAGAAGCAGATATGAGTTTTAAAAAATAGTGAATGAACAATTTATTATAAAAAAAAAGAAAAAAGGTATAGGACAATTGAAAAAGACAAAAAGGAAAAAAAAAAGAAACTTGAACACTGTTGAACACAGCATAAGGAGAAAAAGAAAGAAAATATGAAGTTCTTTAGGAAAATAGACAGTGAATAGATTGAAAAAAAAAGAAAAGTAAAGAAAAAAAGCTGAACATTTGTGAATTTTGATTGTTAATATCGTTTTGACTTGTTGACTAGTTTGAAAATTTGTTAGAAAAAAAAAGAAAAGAGAGTTTGTTTGAGTTTAAAGGCGACATTAGAATTTTTTTCCTGTTTCATATTATGAAATTTGACGAAAACCATTAATAGGGGATTTTATAGTCTGTTTACGAAGATTTAAAATTATATTGACTCTAATATTTTTTAATGGAATATTGGGTTTTCGTGGAATAGGAAAGATTTTCTTTTTAGGTTTCTGTTTTTGAGTGAATCGTGGGCTGACGCGAGATTAGGACAGAGATTAATCCAAATTGTGTTTCAAATTGTTTTGGGCATACGGTAAAAAGTAATTCACCGTCCCATTGATTTGTTGAAGGTCTGTGGTGGCCAGTATTTTCAGATTGGAGTTTCAAGTTGATGGAAAAAAGGAAAGAAAGGTGGGGCCTGCTCCAATATTTTGTGGATGATGTCTGAGTCTTTCAGTGACGATGATGTTATGGATTCGTGAGTGATTTGGCGAAGTGAAACGAATCTGGAAAAGGCGAGGTGCCTATATCATGGTAACCACGAGGGTTCCTGATTATATTGAAAAGCAACCCGCCGATGGTGTAATCAGATAAAGCATGTTCCTCAAGGGTTTACAAATCAATAGGCATGGTAGCAGAAACTTAATAATGAAAAAAAATGAGTAACATATTGCTAATAAATATTTTGCGTGGTCTACTTTAGGTGATTTACTGCATGCGTGTCAGATAGTGATACATTTGGATGTATTGTTGTTTGATAGAATTATGATGCATTGTTTTGGGCCATGAGCTTTGTAGATTCATGAGGAATATTTTTGACCTTGAAGATATTGTTTTCTAGTTTGTGGAATTCTCCAGTTACTCCAGGTAGGAACCTGTTGAGCGAAGGACTTGGGTGTGGTCATGAGGAATCCAGTCGAAATGTATTGCTGGAATGACTAGTGACACAAGGTTTGTGACCAGGATCTGGGACCAGAGTACGGTCCTTTTAGGGTTTTGAGATTTTCAAGGAATTACAGAGGACCCTGTTGTGACTGGGAGGATGAAAGATGCATCCGTTTGTACTTTGATGCAAACATGTCAATATAGCCAACCGCACAAAAATAGTAAGAAATAAATTTAGATGATAATTAGCCTGGGCAAGTGTTATATTGAGAGAAGGTCACCTTCTAATTAAGATATTTTTTTTTTAGGTTCAAGTAATTTCTTTTTGTATTTTTTTTTCTGCTATTGTTGTCCTGGAGTAGTATTTGTAAAATGTGTGTGTGCGGGGGATGAAGACGGACGTGAAGAAAAATTTCACGTGTGAAATTTTAAAAAATGATAATGGGATGATTGTAACATATTGACCTTCGGACCAGCCGTCAATCAAGAAACAGGTATATCTGGTCGAAGGTATCAGGGTATTAGCTTGACGGGTTGAATTCGGTGCAATTTCGGTGCCCATAGGAAGCAGGTGGATGTCAAACAATTATACAACCGGGTTCCACTGACAGCTTGACTTAGTTGGATTCAGTTTGTTTGAGTTCGAGTTGCAGTTCGAGGCAGTGAGAACCAGTTCGAGACAAAGGACCCCGGTTGAGCAGCCCAGCAGAATAAAGAAGATGTGCTGCTATGACCAGAGGAGCTTGGGGTCAATATGTTGCAGTCTGTTCCGTCTCCAACTTACCTCTCACACACAACTCTTTCGCAAACCTTTTGCAACCCTTTTGATAATGTGTGAGAGGTATATTTTTCTAAAAAATTGTGTTCGTTCGTCATTATTGTTGATTATGTTTCCGCATGTATATGTATACGTGTAATTGTATCACGGCTATACAACAAATGCAATTAGAAGAAAGCTCAAACCTAGTAAAATTGTCATTATAAATTTATTTAGACGAAGAATATCATTTACTCTTTGTCTCGTCAGATGATATTCTTGACCGATATGAATTTATAATGATATTTTTACTAGCTTTCAGTTTTCTTCCAATTGCATTATATATATATATATATGAAAGTAAATATGGCTTAAAATCCAACTATATTAAGATAGCAGAAAAAAAATCCAAATAGGTGAATATATTATCATGTAAAGTCGACGTTAACGTTTCGGTTTCAGTAACCATCATCAGGACTTGGATATCAAAATAGTTCACATAGCGATGGATGCTTGCTGAGATGACAGGAACAAATGAGAAATATACAACGAAGATATATATAAACGTGCACATAGCGTTCATAATTCAAAAGTCATAAGAACAGAGTATTCATATTACGGATTTAAACTGTTCTTAGCAGTTAATTCACCCCCCATATATATATATATATATATATACGCATTGGTGTAATAGCTATTGAAAAAAGAAGCCTTCGAGTCATCATCGACTAAAGACGCAAAATTTACTTATACGTATTGTGAGAGTAAAGCTTTTCTCTCTCTCTCTCTCTCTCTCTCTCTCTTTCTCTATCTATCTATATATATATATATATATATATAAATCAACCAATTAAAATGTTTTAAATAAATAAAATATAGGAGCGTCCAAAACTAAGGGACAAAATTTTAAAACCTAATATTCGTTAGAAATAACAACTGTGAAAAGCTGAAATTTTTGACAACTGGTAGTCGTTATCATCCATAATAACATACTAAAATTTGAATCATTTGCAAAGGATAGAAAAAGAATTATAACAAATATTTATTTATTTTCAAAATAGGATCGTCCAAACGTAAGGGACAAAATTGAGAAAAATAATGTAAACAGTATGCTATATTCAAATTTTTTTGTTTTCCTCTGAAGAATACGTCTTACTTAGTCATTTGTAAACGTTGCATCAGCCGACACCATGGCGAAACGCCAAAAACGTGATTACTCTATGAGACAAGCTAGTGTGAAGCTACACAAGGAAAAGCACACCATTAGAGAGATTTCAGAGAAAGTGAAACGTTCCAAGAGTATTGTAGGTAGGGTTGTTAAATCCTACAATGATACTGGCAAAATAGTTAGGGCTTTTAAAACCGGCAAACCCCGCAAAACTTCGGCAAGAGAAGATCGAATAATGCAGCGTATGTCATTAAAGGACCGTTTTAACTCTTGCAGAGAAATTAAAAAGGGTTATGAATAGTACCTTATGTGTTAATGTGTCAAGACAGACTGTTTCTAGACAACTGCAAGAAATAGGGCTGTTTAATCGAACCCCAAGGAAGAAACTACTCGTTAGTTCGAAGAATAAGAAGAAGAGATTAGAGTTTGCAAACAGGTATGTAATTTGGACATATGAAAATTGGGCAAAAGTAATTTTCAGTGATGAAACCAAGTTTAATTTATTTGGAAATGATGGAAAAAACAATGTAATGAGACGTATTGATGAAAGATTAAGTGCAAAGTGTACTAAGAAAACTGTCAAGTTTTGGGGCGGAAGCGTCATGGTATTTGTAATGTTTTCTAGCCAAGGTACAACGCTTCTTGTCCGGTTACAAACTCGTGTAAACGCGCAGATCTATAAAAACATTGTTCAAGATCATGCTGTACCAATCATATAGAATTCAGGTTTCAATAATGCCCCATGTCACAAGGCAAAGGTGGTAATGAGTTGCCTTAGCTAGCAAGATTTCGAAATTATGGATTGGCCACTGCAAAGTCCTGACTTAAATCCAATAGAAAATCAAAGGAGTGAAAGTTATGGAAAGAAATCCCACTAACATGGAGAATTTGTGAGTGAAGCTTCAAGAAGAATGGTCTAAAATTAGTATCGAGGATTGTCAAGAACTGATTCGTTCTTGTAGTCGAAGATGTGCAGCTGTCATTGAGAGCAAGGGCTCATTTACTAAATATTGATTGTACATGCATTTTTATTGGGTTTTTTTTTTTTGCTGTTTACATTGTTTTTCTCAATTTTATCCCTTACTTTTGGACGTTCCAAATTTGAAAATAAATAAATAATTGTTATATATCTTTTTCTATCCTTTGCAAATGATTCAAATTTTAGTATGTTATTATGGATGATAATGACTACCAGTTGTCAAAGTTTCAGCTTTTCACAGTTGTTATTTTTAACAAATATTAGATTTTAAAATTTTGTCCCTTAGTTTTGGACGCTACTGTACAATGTATAAAATAATGATATAAAATTAATACACTAATTAATGAAGAAAATTTATTTGCTTTGGCTTCATGGTCTTATCCACCATTGTAGGTTATTTAATGCCAAGTCACGTTTATATATATATACATATATATATGATGTCTAAACATAAGTAAACAAATTTCAATAGTTCTAAGTATTGCCATGCTTCACTAACAATTCAATTAACTATCAGAGGTTTATTTACATACAATTAAATAGCCAAATAGTTCTATTTCTAACAATTCAATTTAGCATCTGTCAATTGTTTAAATACAGTTAAATGATCAAAGAATTCTTTTTCAAACAATTCAATATAGCATAAACCATTTTATCACAGTCAGTTTACATGTCAAATAATTCTATTTAACCCATAGATATGTCCCTATCAGGTGCTACCACTCCGAGTCAGAGTGCACCTGGAAGCGATGGCAAAAAAAGGGCACTCTGCATTCTCCAAGGCTCCAGTATTACTGTGGCCTCACCATCAGATTTTTTAGTTGGGAAGGGCTCTTGCCCTTCCGCACGGATTCAGTCGGCGTATTCTACAACCCCAGCAGGCTTGGCTTTAATTAAAAAAAGAGAATATTATACGGAGAATAACCCTTTACACAAAACATACACACAAACATACACAAAAGATATATGTGAAGATATGTGTGTGTGTGTTTGCGTGTGTGTGTGTGATTTGTTTCTTCATTCATTAATATTATACTTTTCATTAATTAGTGTAGTTGATTCATGATCCCTTGTTCTGTGTATATATAACAGGAATATAGCATTTATATATCTTTTGTAAACACTTTACACAAAACATATATGTGTAGATGTGTGTGCGTGTGTGTATGTGTGTGTGTGTGTGTGTGGGATTTGTTTCTTCCCTCATTAATATTATACTTTTCATTAATTAGTGTAGTTGATTCATGATCCCTTGTTCTGTGTATATATAACAGGAATATAGCATTTATATATCTTTTGTAAACACTTTACACAAAACATATATGTGTAGATGTGTGTGCGTGTGTGTATGTGTGTGTGTGTGTGTGGGATTTGTTTCTTCATTCATTAATATTATACTTTTCATTAATTAGTGTAGTTGATTCATGATCCCTTGTTCTGTGTATATATAACAGGAATATAGCATTTGTATATTTTTGTAAACACTTTACACAAAACATATATGTGTAGATGTGTGTGCGTGTGTATGTGTGTGTGTGTGTGTGTGTGTGTGGGATTTGTTTCTTCCCTCATTGTAATATAATCTTCATTAATTAGTGTAATTAATTCATGGTTCATTGTTCTGTGAAAATATAACAGGAATATAGCATTTATATATATATATATATATAGTAAACACTTTACACGAAACATATATACGTAGACGTGTGTGTGTGTGTGTGTGTGTGTGTGTGTGTGTGTGTGTGTGTGTGATTTGTTTACTCCCTCATTAGAGATATACTCTTCATTAATTAGTGTAATTAATTCATGATCCCTTGTTCAGTGTATATATAACAGGAATATAGTGTAATATAATTGTGGAGGGATTTCGTTTTATATATCTTGCCTTTCGGTTTACTTAGGCTGAGAACCTTTCACTTAGCACATGGGTTAGTTAGGTGCAGCATTAACGCTGGTGTTGACGCGCGTGCGGAGAGGATGTGTCATTTAGAGATGTCAAAATAAAAATCGCAGGTAGGAATTGAGACCAGAGGGTGTGAGTGACGTCATGCACCGGAAGCATGGGCTGAGGATTTGGGGATTTGAGAAAGAGCAGTGAGTTGAGTTCCTTCCTCCGAAATTCAGAGCTGGGCGATGCCAGACGAATTTGTGCGCTACGAGCGCCGCACGTTGTTTGAGTTGAGAGCTGATGATGTAAAAGCAGTCAGTATAGAAAGATTTTGTCTCTCTCTCCTCATGTCGAAAAACATTTAAACTCAAAAAGGTGAATAAAAGTTTCGTACCTGAACCAATTTCGTGTTTCGCGGATTCCTACGCATAATGAATATTCTATGTCTATTTCACATATCCGTATCATTGGTATGTTACAACAGCATTTATATATCTTTTGTAGACACTTTACACAAAACATATACGTGTAGATGTGTGTGTGTGTGTGTGTGTGTGATTTGTTTCTTTCCTCATTAGTATTCTGCTCTTCATTAGTTTGTGTAATTAATTCATAAGCCCTTGTTCCCTGTTTATATAACAGAAATACAGCATTTAAATATCTTTAGTAAATACTACCTCGACTGTTTTTCAATGGGGATGAATTTCACAGTGAATAACCCACTAAAGTAGAAATTTACTAAGCTTTTTGCTTAGATGTGGCACAAAGCCATATGAAAGGGGCACCCAATGAGACCCGAACTCACTCGTGTGGGTTTGCTAGTCGAGCTTGCTAACCCTTACACCACCAGAGGCGCCTTGAATAACCCACTAAAGTAGATATGTCATTACACACAGATATCAGGGGGTATCCTCGTGGTGTAATGGTTAATGTGATGGACTGCGGAATCGTAGTTCGTGAGTTCGTACTCCAATCGCGCTATTACGTTCACTTTCGGGCAAATACCTTGGGAAAGGTATGAACCCCCCTTATCCTCCCAGCTATGGGTTAAATAGTACCACTACTGTTCTTCTAGGAGAATAGATTTGGCATTAAATAGCCTACAAAGGTTAATATGCCATTAAACAAAGAAACCAAACCAAACAAAGATATCAGGAATCAAATAAAGAAATAAAACGATTTAATAGCAGGAAATATGAAAAGCTGATTGATATGGATTTACATAAATATCGCTGAATTCATATTCAAAACTGAAATGAATTTGTTACAGTAAAATTTGGTATTAAAATAATTCAAAGAATCAGGAATTTGAACAGCGGGACTAAGTTCAATAGTCTGCTACGGCATCTTTGTGAGGTGCACAGATGCAAACAAATCAAGAAGGCGCAATCAAATATATTTGTCAAACAATTAAAAGTATGTTTTTCTTTTCATTTATACGAATATAAATTATTGCAAAAAAATTTAACAATGTTTTTTGTTTGTTTGTTGGTATGTTTTTGTCTTTTATCAAACATTATCGTCAGAGTCTAATAGTATTCAAATTTCCAGTTTTCTTAAAATCAGAAGAAGCATATCTGATTGGATTTTTTATTTATTAATTTATTTAGTGGAAAGAATAATTGAACAAAAAAGATACTTTTGAAGACAAAAATCACTTTTAATTATTGAATGGAAAATCAAGCACCGGCTGCTTGTTACGATTCTATAAATAACATGAATGTGTATCTGATATCATATTTAACACACGGACATAATTATTATTATGTAGTATTTCTAATAAGCAGCAGTAGGTCACCAGTAAATATCTAATCCATATTAGTTGAAAATTATCCATTGGATAGATCCTCCGTCTGATGCTGGTACTATATGTGCAATCGCAGGCACATGCACACATACACACAAAGAAAGAAAGAAAGAAAGAAAGAAAGAAAGAAAGAAAGAAAGAAAATAGCAATGAGTTACTGGAGGAAGAAACAAAGAAAAAAGAAAGAAAGAGAATAAAAAATAAATAACAATGAATAAGAAAGAAAGAAAGAAAGAAAGAAAGAAAGAAAGAAAATAAATATAAAGAACAATGAATTATTGAAGAAAGAAAGAAAGAAAGAGAGAAACAAAGAAAGAAAGAAAATAAAGGAATAACAATGAATTATTAAAGAAAGAATAAAGAAAGAAAATAAAAAAATATATAATGAATTATGGAGAAAGAAAGAAAGAAAGAAAGAAAGAAAGAAAATATAAAATAAATAACAATGAACAATCTGAGAAATAAGAAGTGAAATGAAATTGGTGGCTTAATATGTAAGTAAAGTGCAAATATTCATTAATCCATCATGTTTATTACTTTGCAAATAAAGCACGATGCAGATGTTTTCAGAATGACTGCTACTTTTCGACCTTATCACAAACGAGATTGTTGCACTTTGGGACTCAATGAAATTCAACACTCGCAATGTCATATTCGATTGCTGATTTTATAGGGCATAATGAATATTTAGTTCGGGAATTTGACCTTCCAAAGTCCATAAAATCATCTAAACACCATTAGGATATAGAAAATGTGCTCTTGTTGTGTCCCAAAGAGAAACAAAAATTATGCAACGTTGTTCGAACAAGATATGTGCGTATTGAAGCACCAATGCAACAACTGCAACAAGTTCTATAGTTACAGGACGGAAAGTAACCAAACAGCATCGTTAACGTATGGACAATGTTCTATTTGTAGGATAATAAAATTAGTATATTATGAAATCTTTATAACTTATCTTTTAGAACATACATTGTATAGTATTTTTTGACTCTAACTTGCTCATGGCGTATCTGGTCTTATTCACTTCTTCGCGAGTTTGTCATGAAAAACGCGGAAGAATGACAACGAAGGAGTCACACAATGAAATCTATTGAAATAGGCCAAATATTTTCGTACGTTCGTGCGAACACACACACACACAAACACACACACACACACACACACACACACACACACACACACACACACACACACACACACACACACACACACACAGGTATGCGCATATATATATATATATATATATATTTATTTTCTATTTATTTTTCTAACATATTTACATCTATACTTTGTAACATTTATTAACTTCTATGATATGAATATTTATATTCTATGAATTTCTCATTTCACAACCATTCCACACACACACGTATATATATATATATATATATATTTAATCACATTTATTTTTCTAACTTATTTATATATGTACATTGGAATGTTTATTTACTTTTATAATATATATATATATACATTCTAAGAAATTTTTATTTCACACACACACACACACACACACACACACACACACACACACACACACACACACACACACACACACACACACACACACACGCGCGCGCGCACGCATGCGCATGCGCATAAATATACATGAAGAGACGTGTTAGAATTTATATCAATAAATAAAGAAATATATGTGTACGTGATTATGTTTGTATGTATGTATGTATGTACGTATGCATATTAGTGTACGCGTCGGAGCATGTTTATGTGTGTGTGCCTGAGAGAGAGAGAGAGAGAGAGAGAGAGAGAGAGAGTGAGTGAGTGAGTGAGTGAGTGAGTGAGAAAGAATGTAAGAGAGAGAAAGGGAGAAGTAAAGTAAGTCAAATATTTCAGATAAAATTTGATTTTTGTTACAGAGTATATTGCCTAGCGTTGGAAATTTCTTTGGTTATCTGGTTTTTAATTAACTTATGGGAATATCTCCATGTTTAGAACTGCTGTTTTAGTTTATTGATGTGTATTTTCAGTTCGTTGTTATCTTTGCTGATTCTTTTTCACCCGATTGCTTCGGAATAGAAAAGAATATTTTAGATGTTTGGGTTGAGGTGTACTGCAATAGAGAGAGAGTTCTCAGCGTTGGTAGATTTTGTGTGAACTGTTGTTTGCAGTTATCTCCTCTTCTAAACACACACACACACACACATACACACACACACACACACACACACACACACACACACACATATATATATATATATATATATATATATATATATATATATATATATATATTAGTATCATTCGGTCCAGTTAAACCAGAGTTGGGAGTAATCCCTTCAGGACAAGAAAATCATTCAGGAGCTGAACATTTAAATTTTCCAGATGGAGAGCTCAATGTAATTAATTTTACAGAGCAATATTTCTTTAAAGAAAAAAACCAAAGACCAGTATATTTAGGATTATAAATTTATTTCCATCCTGTTTTTCAGTTTTTGGTGTGAACCAAAAACACGAAGAAAAATATAACAGGACTTCTTCAGATCCAATGGATAAATAAACCAGAGTTTAATATTTCTCTTTAAAGTTAATTATCGAACTTAACATGAAAATAAAATAAATTAAACAATTAAATAAAAAAGTTAAATTACCGTAATTATAACTGGCGGAAGAATTTTGAAAATAAAATAAATAGGTAAATAAAAAAAACGGAAATTCAATAAAACGAGGAGGTAACTCCTTTAATCTCTTCTCTCTCCCCCTCCACCCCACGTGTCCATTCTGGTTTATTTATCCATTTGATCTGAAGAAGTCCTGTTATATTTTTCTTCGTGTTTTTGGTTCACACCAAAAATTGAAAAACAGGATGGAAATAAAATTACAATTCTAAATTAACTGGTGCTTGTTTTTTTTCTTTAAAGAAAGGTATATATATATATATTACGGTTTATAAAAATGTCATCTTTATTGTATATTCCCACTGTTCTTTTTGCGTATATATGTCTTTATTATTAAAAAATAAAATGAAATAATTGTGTAAGATAACCTCTAATAGAAAACAAAAAAATACTCAGAAAAGTGCTCAGTATTTGCTAGGAATAATAATAATTTCCATTTTTATAAGACGTTAAAACTCGTCCTAAATTATTTCAAACTCGAAAATCCAGTATTCCATCCCTAGCATTACATGAAAATTATTATGTATGAATAAATAGGGATACGCGATTTAACCGTTATCTCTGTAGAAAACAAACACGGTGACTCGAGTTTAAATCCTGGACGTAGCCTTCGGCATTTCACATAGCACTAATATCCTTGGTAAAAGGTCAATACAACTATTCTCCCTCTAGCTATGTGAAAATAGTAAACCACACTGGACACACTGCTATAGTAACCTGTCTGGGCAAAAAAGAAAACTCCACCCAAAATGTGAACTTGTGTTGTATCCTGCCTTTGACTTGCTTCTTTTTATAATAGTATATCAACCTTCATGGGTTACTTAATAACAAAGTCATCGTTGCAGAAGAACAGTCGTAGCAAAATTTCACGTACAGCTAATGGAAAAGAGGGTTCATGCCTTTTCCTTTGGTATTACAATGATAGTCAAAATAACTCGCTCACTACCTAGCTGCAGGCTAGCGCTTTGGCCATCACTCAACGATGACTACAGAGGCGTTTGGTAAATACCCGAATCACCCATTTATATGCGTGCGTGCGTGCGTGTGTGTGTGTGTGAGAGAGAGAGAGAGAGGGGGGGGAGGAAATATTCTTGAGGAAACTGGGATAAATATGCATTGATACTGCACATATTAATCATGCCACCTGCTGTCGTATTTAATCAAGCAGCATTTAAAATATATGTAGTTAAATAATGTTCAGTTTCTTTTCTTTTTTGTAGTGTTATTTCTCTTGTTTTCGCCATCATATTCT
This sequence comes from Sepioteuthis lessoniana, assembly GCA_963585895.1. Classification (NCBI taxonomy): domain Eukaryota; kingdom Metazoa; phylum Mollusca; class Cephalopoda; order Myopsida; family Loliginidae; genus Sepioteuthis; species Sepioteuthis lessoniana. The sequence goes on from OY757904.1 coordinate 107,079,849, forward strand.
ATTTGTCTATTTACTTCGGGAGGAGTGTCACCATCGAACTACATATATCAACTGACTTGCCTTCTTGGCGTCCATGATCGTCTACATTTACAACATGATTGATGCTTCTGAACTGCTTTTCGAAAAGGTCAAGTCTCAACCTGCCTACGGCTATATGTGCTTTAGACAATCCACCAATGCCTCCTTTTTGAATAAAATTAAATAGATCACTTCTAAACAACCTCCAACGCTCCGAGTTAATGATGCAATAGCGTTCTTTTTCTTGCAGAAGAAATTTAAATTACTGAAATCGGCTTATTTATTAAGTTTCATTTTTTTTAAGACAATGTGTCTCTCCAGTGATATTTTCATATTTTGTTGATATGATGATAACTTTGACCAATTCTGATAACGTCCATGGGCAGCAGATAGAAATACTAGTTGAACATGTGAGATATCAATAATAAATCTACAAAGATACATTTCTCGTAAGTCTATATACATGAAAATAAATCTTTTAAATGATTTTTTTTATATGTACTGGGATTAATCTTGGTATTCGGATTGAAATATGTATTCTTGGCCACAGTTAAACAGCAAGCTTCTGGTTCGGGACAGAAAACAGTCAACATAATCAATCGTCGCGAAATATTAAGATGAAAGTGTTAATGAATGGAATTGCTGATACTTCTAATTACTCAGATTTCCGAGTATCATTCAAAAATATGAGTGTTTCAAGCAAGATCAAAAATATCATACTCATGCAGAACTTGGAAAAATTCATGAAAGTTTCATTTATTTATTTGTAATATTTTAACTAGTGATGAGCAAGAATCTCTGTCAAGCTTCGATGAGGGGTCGCTCTGAAAGTAATGCCTCCAGGTTAGAAAGTTTTTCCGCAGCGTCAGAGATGGATGTTGGCGTCAATCTTGGCGTTAATCTTATTGCCAATAACCTATAATTTACAGCGTTTTTATTTTATTTTATTTTATAGAGAAACAGTAGGGCTAATCAGTGAAGAATTATTTCATGGACATTCAACATCGGTTATTTAGTGTCTACTGGGAACCAAAAAAGTTTGCTATGTTGATGGCGGTAAGAATACACTTAGGGCATCCTCTGGTATGGAGTAAGACCTCCAAAAGAAGGTGTGTTCTGGATAGGAATCTAAACAATATATAGTGGCATGGCTCCCGTTCTAATGTTCTTGGGAGAATGCAATGAATACTTCGTTGTCATTATTCCTACATTAGTGCCTGTTACTCTGGGCCAAATATATGTGTTTGAAAATTATTATTTCTTGATAATTATTTTCGTTTGATTCGATTTGGTTTTATGGGTATTAACTATTGTTGGTCATAAAATGTCAAATCCTTTTTATACGTAAATATTGAATATATGATTTCTAAACACATTTTGTTGATAACATTTTTAAACGAGTTTGAGCTTATTACTTTATAAAGTTAAACGGTTTCATTTATTCTATAGAATACAAATGATTATATTTACGATGAATCATTTGTTTGCACACAGTTTAATTATTTCAAGTATTTTTATGTTTCACAAACAATTCAATTAAGCATCAGTAACATGTTTACACACAGTTGAATGATCAAACTATTCTATTTTAAAGAACCCAGTTTAGCATAAGTACACAGTTTTTTTGTTTGTACAGGCAGTAAAATGTAAAACAGTTCTATTTCAAACAATTCAGTTTTAAGTTAACTGTTTAAATTCCAAACAGTTCTTTTCAACCCATTGAAAAGCCCTTTTCATGTGCTATCACTCGAGGCCAGAGTGGACCTGGGAGTGATAGAAATTAAGAGTACTCCACATTCTCCAAAGCTCCAGCATTACTGAAGCAACAACATTTGTGTTATATCCAGGACACTCGTTGGGAGAGTCTTAACTCTCCGCGGAGAGGCATTTAATGTATTCTGCAACCCTAATGGGCTAACTTGATAATTTATCTTAATATGATAACTCATAGGTGTGTGTAAAAAGTATCTATTATTATTATTATTATTATTATTATTATTATTATTATTATTATTATTATTCCTTTGGGAATTTTTCAACCAGCTTTAGCTGAGGGTTTTCCGCTGGGGTTTGAACTCTTCTCAGTATTCTGGCCAATCTTAATAATGCAGTAGTCTGGATGATTTCCATATCTTCCTGTCCCTTTACGAATCCCTTTCGGATTCTTCCAAGTTCACCCATAACAATCTGTATCACCGTCATAATTTTTTTACTTTTCAGCTGCGAGTTAAAAAAACATTTATATTTTCCTTAGATGGTCGGATGTATTTATGAAATATCTCTCTCCTTAATCCTTGCAATGTTTTGTTGTACATTCACCATACGTCTACATTCTTCAGCCATTTTTTGGAGGGTTGAATTTTAGTCCATTTTTTAGGTGAGTTAAAATCCTGGATCTTATTTCTGTGTCCTTATTTGAAGTCAAAGCTTGATCGAATATCAGACTTTTAAATGAGCCGGAAGTTAACTAGTTTGTTTAAACTTCTCATATTCTCGATTAACAACAGCGTAAGTGACAAAGTCGTCGTTGTCACATTTTATTATATTTAGACAATTCCATCATGCATTGAATAATAAAGTTCTGTCTCCGAAAACTTTTCTTTAGTATTTCAATAAATTATTCAAAATTTATTTTTACCTGGTATTTTGGCAAAATAAACTTTACATATATTTCGTCTTCGGCTGAGGACAGATTCCTTAATAATAACCTGGCTTTCTTTTCGTCATTCCAATGTGAACAATCCTTTTTGACGATTCCTTCGTATCTTCTCGGATACGACTGAAAAGTTATCCACTCTTCAGTGTTATAAATAAATTAGCAACTGGAATTCTCGATAGCATCTGGCATTAATAAATCAGACGTTTCTTTTCTTCGTAGTTTTCTTAACCAACAATTCGAAAAAAAAATTGTTGTTGCTTCTCTAGTTGGGATTGTCACTCCAACCAAACCCTTTGTTGTTGTAATTGTAATTATTGTTGATTCTTTTGCTGTTCATATTGGTCTTTTGTAGATGTTATTGTCGTTATGCTGCTGTTTTTGCTGAGCCAGCATTTGGGTCATGATATATTTCATTTCGTCTATTTTCATTTCACCGGTTTTTATATTCTATCGTCAGATGACAAGAACATATGCATTAAGTAAAAAGGCGTGACCTTAAACAGATACTCAGATAGTTAACTTAAACCAACCAATATATGTAATCCTCTGTTCATGAAGAATAACCTCCAAAAATTATTGAAACTCCTCTTTCTGCATGATACATGCATCTGTAAGTAAAAGAAATATGTAGGTCTTAGCCCACTTACTGGTTCAGTCATGCGCGCAAGAGTGTTGAATGTGTGTGTGTGTGTGTGTTTTTTTTTGTGTGTGTGTGTGTGTGTGTGTGTGTAGTTTTGCGTGCGAGATGAGGCGAAAAAAAAACAACTTGGAAGATCATGACAACATCTTAACGGCAACAAAACTGCATTTGGGAGGGGAAAACTGAAACGACTCTCGAATCCCAAGAACTGAAAAACAAGGTTATATACGAAGGCGCGTGCATATATATATATATATATATATATATATATATATATATATATATATATATATAATGCGGTATTTTGCTGCTGTTTGTTTATTTTCTATGTAAGTCCGGGTTCTATCCAAAAATGTGTATGTCAAAACAGCAACAAACAAATTTCAGAGTTGCCTGCTTGGAAGAAAACGTAACGATTTTTTCATCGAAGTATTAAATATCTCACATAAATACCTTTAAAAATTTCTTAGTATAGAAACGAAGGTTATGAGAAAAAAACAATCTTGAATAGGAATAGTTATGTTTTTTTTTTTAAATTTCTTATCTCGTTTTAACACCATGCTTTATCATCATTTTTCTCCTTGAGTATTTTTCACATCAGCGTTAGCGGCTGGTCTTTCACTAGAGTCTGAGTGACAGCAAGTCAGCTCAAGTCTTCATTATTATTATTATTATTATTATTATTATTATTATTATTATTATTATTATTATTATTCGAATCGTTTGAGAGTTTATTACACCACCGTAAGCTGATGTTTTTCTACTGGAGTCTTAGCGACAACAAGTCGTCTCAAGACTCCAGCACTTTTCCTAGTATTCCGGCTTATCTTAACAATGCTGTAGTTTGGAAGGTTTCAACTCATACTCTTATCTTCAAGTCCTCTCATCTTTGTAATAATCCTTTGGTGACTGTACCAGCGCGTCAGTTACAACTGGTATCACCGTCATTTTCATGTTACTTAGTTTTTTCGATTCTCCAATAAGTTCCAGGCACTTATCACTGTTTTTGCTTTTCTTAAAAATTTTATCCTGTAGTCAGCCGGAACGTCAAAGTCCACTATTCGAGAGGTACTCTTTTTTTGTTGACTATAACTAGGTTTGGTCGTCTTGCCGAGATTAGGTGTATCCCTTGAGAGTTTGTCGCATCAGCCATAGCTGGTGGTCTTTTACTAGAGTCTTAGTAATATTAAGGCTACTGCACTCTTTTTTACATTCGAGCCGATCTCAACATTACGGTCGTCTCAATGGTCGTTATCTTTCCTCTGATTTCCATTCCCTCCAGCCCCACTTTCAAGCATTTGGAGACTGTTCCAAGTTACACCAACTACTATTAATATCACTGTCGACCTCATGTTTTGTAGCATTTTTAGTTTTCTGGCAATGTCCTAGCGTTGATTTATATTTTCGCTTATTTCATTTTCAGTTAGTGGTCCACGTGATTGGAAAAATACACAAGACGATATGGTGCTATGCTCTTCACGGCACAATATTATGGCGTTGGTTTCATTACTATCACATGCGTTTCCAGGTTGTTTGTTTATCAATCGTCTCTGTGCCCATATTCTTTTTGAAATATCCACAGCTGGAAGATGACACAACTTATCTTGAACTTCTGATGGTCGGGACGATTCATTGGAACAAGTTGCCTAGGTGATGGCAACTTAAAGACAAAAGAACCGTTCGTAAACAATTAACACTTATTTATTGAAACACAATGATGTAACAGTAATATATATAGAAAGAAATTGTCGTTTTTGCATAGTTTAAGATGCAGACATTTGAGGTTTTTGGCTGGCGCAGTTTTTCTTTTCTTATTCAATTTTTCGGAATATGATACTTTTTCTTGAGAGGCTCGGATCTCTTCTCTCCTTCAACCTTAAAAACATTTTATAGAGGATTCATCCAGTAACAAATATTCCTTATCGGCTAAAATATCACAGATCATTTTGTATACTTTTACTACTTTTTGACTCATCAGCCAATCATATGTACTGATATACGTCTGTGGGAAGAGTATCCCTTGCATGTATCAGCTTTTGATTGGTCATCCAATAAAACCACAATATAGGGATTTGGTTAAAAAAAGATTCCAGCCCACGTCTGGTGGAGGAGTATTTCCTTTTACTTTAACCAAAACAAAACCCAAAGATCTGATCTTTTAACCCAACAGGTGGCCAAGAGGTTTCATGATTAAAATTGAGTCAATACACTATCAAACCCCGAAACCTGTTTATCGTTACTTTTGATGATCTAAAAGTTCGGTTAGTACTGACCTTTGAAATTGACTTTTCAATTTCTTTCAATTTCTGTTTTTGTTATAAAAGGAAAATTACATCTTCTTAAATAAAATAAATATCTATATCTATATTTTAGCACCAGTGAATATTTCATATTGTCATTACGGCTTGTTCTTTTTTTTTTTTTTTGGCTCTAGGTTTGTAAATGTATCATTTTGTTGTAGGGCTAAAATCCATTCTGTCGTTCAGTTCCGAATGAATCACCTTTGCCAACCCACTGGACCTAGTTGTGTACTACTTTTGTCCAAGTTCACCGTATTCGTTTACGATATGATTAATCGTTTCATCTCTTCCTCAAAAACCTACTCCTGTTGTTCTGTTGCGTATTGTCAATTTTTGGTTTACCCTTATTGGTGCTTGTAGCATTGGTTTTTTGGTGCTGCTTTTAGAAATGGAGGTTCTCACTTAAGGTTTCCTTTTCACAGTCACGTCCATGTCTTCGCGATTAAAATCTCGCAAGTTATATTCCCCTCCGCACGAAGATTTTCAAACCTCTTTCAGCAGATGGTCTTTCACTGAAGATTGAGTGACAGCAACTCTCCTCATTTCAACTCAATTCATTCTAAGTTTCGATATCATCATGGATCTTGTCTAACCGATTGATAATTACCGATTGAAATTATAGTCAAAAGAATCACCTACCAAAAAAGCCAATATCAGTTTCTCTAACATATTAATAATGTATTTAACTATAAAAACTGAGACATTTTCTGAAAATGAATCTTTTTTTCCTTTCTATCTTTTCTCTTATAAGAATCTTTCTCCATTTTTACTCTTGTTAAGTATGTATGTTGCTAACAGTAAAACTAAAATCGAGAAAAATTATTTTAGAATTATAAAGTCTAATTCGCGCAATTACTAAAGATTAGGTCAAATACCTTCAGATGTAGCTAGTATATATATATATATATATATATATATATATATATATATATATATATATATATATATATACATTTAAAAAATTAGTGCCCCATTTTGCGAGATGATTGCTGTCTTCTACATTATAACTACAACTGATTCCTTGAAATTTTGAAATAAATACCAGATGTGTTACATGATAAGGTAAAAAGACACCTGTACGTCATTGGTAATAGTGACATGTCAAGTCTACAACACTTTTGACACGCTCTGTATCTAATTAACAACAGCATATTGATAAGCTTAACAAGATAACATGTTTCTGTGCAAACTGCAGCTTTTATTTCAGAGTAACTTCTCAAGGACTTTTTCCATCAAAAGATATCTACAATTCTGCAGAGGTGTGATGTTGGAGCTTCCTTGCTAAATTTTGATTCTGGACTTCCGTTAGGTTTGTCTTCTCCACGGATTCGTCAATGGACTGGATCTATTTCTACCCTCATATATATATATATATATATATATATATATATATATATATATATATATATACATAATCAGTAAGTAAAATTGGCAACCTTAGTCGAGGTCGTCACGAACTATCCCTTTTCAGTAGCTACAACACCAAGGCGTAGGGGAGGCGCCACTCCTTCCCCTGGGTTTATCCACTTTAACCACGGAGATGTATGATCATATTTACCCAACCCCTCCGCTCGGGCAGGATATGACACAAGGTCAATTTTTTTAAGCGCAGTTTTAACAGGTTTGAATTCAGAGTTTTTCCTTCTCCTAGACTAGTTGCCTCACAGAGGCTGAAGAACCTTGTCTGCCCTACTATTTAACCATAGCTGGATGGAGAATAATTGGATTCATACCTTTCCCAAGGGTATTAGTGCTATGTGAAATGCAATCAGTCCAAGATTTGAACTCTTGTCACCGTGTCCAATTCCTGCGACGATAACCATTACACCACGGGCACGGAGACGTATGATACAATGATAAGCAAGGGGGTGTCAAGTACCATTTTTTGAGTCTTTAGTATGATCTGGGAGAAAAAGATAGATTGGAATAGCCCAAGAATACTAAGAGCTATATTGAACAAATCCTGCAAGCACCAATCAGAAAGAGAAGTTTGCACGGTCATATAACACCAATTTCTAAAACCATCGAAATTAGATGAACAAGACATGCGCGACATTGTTGGAGACGTAAGGACTAACTCATTAGCGACCTTCTCCGATGGACCCCTTCACACATACAAGCAGGTCTTGGACGACCAGCTCGAACTTATCTACAACTGTTTTGTACCATATTTACCAACCCCTCCGCTCGGGCAGGATTTGACACAAGGTCAATTTATAAGCGGAGTCTAACAGGTTTGAATGCAGAGTTTTTCTTCTCCTTGACTAGTTGCCTCACCAAGGCTGAAAAACACAGTCTGCCCTACTATTTACCCATAGCTGGAGGGAGAATAATTGGATTCATTCCTTTCCCAAGGGTATTAGTGCTATGTGGAATGCAATTAGCCTGGTCCAGGATTTGAACTCGTGTCGCCGTGGCCATTACTTACGACGATAACCATTACACCACGAGCACCTGCTCTGTACAGACACAGGATGTAATCTTGAAGACCAGCCGGAAGCGATGTACAATAGAGGCACATGGCGAGAGAGAGAGAGTAAGGAAAATCTGTACTAGCGATTCGAGATGATGAAGATAATGGCATATAAAGTAATTCATGCTTCAACTAAAGCATAACCACTCGAAAACAAAAATGGTGCCGTAGATTTTCATGAAAAAAAAAACTTAAATAAATACGTTACGTTGAATGATGCCAAAGGAAATGTCTGGATCAACTAGCTTAAATGGAAATCAGAAGGATAGATAGATAGATGGATAGATAGATAGATATTAAGAAATAGCAGGATCAAGTATAACTTCATGATTTTTTTCAAGATGACACTGTGTAGATGATATCTAGACCTTATCACTTTATCCGTAGGTTCTTCAGCTTTTCACACGTTTTCATTTTTTAGAAGGTTTTGTAACTTTTCAGCGCTACAAATACTGAGCAACAAGCCTACATTAGATTTTCCAAAATCTTGGACAAATTGGTTACGTAACATTTTGAATGCTAAAATAAGCTTATGGATATAATGCAATATGTCGTGACGGAATATTTGATTGGCATCACCGCTTTTAGGAGGAAATAAAATTAGTTGGAATTAATCAACGTCTATAGGGGTTTAACACGAACAAAAATTCTGAAACAATAGAGATGGCACGCAGTCTGATGAAGGGAGAGAGAAAAAAGACTATCAAAGACCTTCGTAATAAGGTGGACATTTCTGCTAGTTTATGTCAGGTCATTCTTAATGAAGATTTGGGAATGGGAGGAGGCACAGAATAAGCGCAAGTACTTTTGGATATCAACGGTTACAGATTTGCTTCCCTGGGAGGGGAGAATTCTTGTGGCGTAATGGCGAAAGTGTTAGATTCGGCCTCGAAGTAAGCGAGTTCGAACTCCATTCGTGCTTTTACTTTAACTTTCAGTCTAACGACCTTGAGAAATCTAATGAACTGCTTTATCCTCCCAAAACTGAATTACATACTTGGTTGGTTGGGTTTTATGGCATATCAACCTTTGTAGGTTATTTAAAGCCAAATCCATTTTTATGTCAATAATCAGTTCTATTTCAAACAATTTAGTTTAACATGAGTACACAGTTTGTCAAAAAACATTTCTATTTCAAACTATTCTGTTTATTCAAGCAGTTATATATACCAATTCAATTTAGTGTATGTATAGTTTCAATGTCAAAAAACAGTTCAATTTCAAATAATTCAGTTTAGCATAAGCACACAGTTCAAATTTAAGTACGGTTTTATCGTCAAAAACATTTCTATTTCAAGCAATTCAGTTTAGCATAAGTATGCCGTTAGTTCTATTTAACCCATAGATAGTGCATTATCAGGTGCTACCACGTCGGGCCAGAGTGGACCTAGGAGCGATGGTAATAAAGGGGTACTCTACATTCCACAAAGCTCCAGCATCACTGGAACCTGACCATCAGACTGTTTAGTGTCATATCTAGGACACTTGTTGGGGGGTGGTCTTACCCCTCTGCAGAGAAGCAGTCAGTGTATTCTACAGCCCCAGCCGATTGGGCAAGTTTACATAGTATCATTGCTGCTTTTGTACAAGAATGGCTTTGACATTAGATGAAATAATAAAAGAACCAACAAAGATGGATTTGTTATAACTTCGAATATTCGGACTATTGACGTCATCTTCATTGATATACTTACGATGTTTCGGCCTATATGTCCTTCAGCCTTCGTCAGGTGTTTCATGTCAAACTCAGAAGTCCACACGTAATCTCTAACTGGAACCTTTATTTGAAACACTAGGGTAGGCTGTTTCAATTCTGTCAACCATGACCGAATACAAGTGTAAGTTATTGTAAGTATTCCTTGTTATTCTAACCTGTTGTCGGAATTGAATCTACAACCTCCAGATGATTTCACTCAGAAAAAATGATTTACTTCCCTAAGCAAAAGTCGAGGAAAGATTTTTGGAAACAATCATGAAAGGTATTGTTTGTTTTCTTTATTTAAAGGTATATCCACTTTCAAGGGTTATTTAATTAAAAAAAAATTCTATGTAGAAGAAGCGAAGTGGTATAATTTATCCTTTAGCTGAGGTGGGTATAAAGTGGTTCCTACTGTTTTAGTCTAAAACCGAACTGGAGTTCAAACACGCTTAATATGATATTGTAACGATACTCCCCTCACGCCCCCACACGCTTTACATCACTCTTCTAATCATTTCCCTTCATGGCCGGCCGGTGATCAACCAGTGGTCCGAGTGGGGTAACGCACATTTCTTGCCCTACAAGAATACGATCGGGGGGACAGGAGAAAATAAAACAGACGAACAAACACGAACAATGCTTGGGGTTAACTCAGAGCAGAAAGATAGTATGCAACACTACATGCATGTGCGGACTAACGCTAGCGTGGGTTACTAGCGAAAATTCCACAAAGCAACTCGAATGCCGACATCTCTTGACTCGATCTTCTTCGCTGGACCCCATCTTCTCTGCTGGTCTCACCGCTCCGGTGTCCGGTGTTGACTGCCCCTGTCCATGGTTCCACGCCAACCGCCTGTCAGCTCCTTTCTCCAACCAACTCTCTTTACCGTCACTTACCACTTCCGGATACGGCGAGATTTCAGGTCCAAAAATCCTTTGTCTGGTTTCGCGCCAAAACAGACAAAGGAATCGTCTGCTTGGCGGGCCACCTATATAGTGTTACAATATCACAGTCCAGTATGTTAGCAAACACGCCCTGGGTACCAATCCTAATAACAGGTATAGAAATATAAGCATATCGCTGCGAGTATATAACCATATTTACCCAACCCCTCAGCTCAGGCAGGATATGACACAAGGTCAATTTTTAAGCGGAGTTTAACAGATTTGAATTCAGAATTTTCCTTCTCCTAGACTAGTTGCCTCACCAAGGCTGAAGAACCTAGTCTTCCCTACTAATTACCCATAGCTGGAGGGAGAATAATTGGATTCATACCTTTCCCAAGGTTATTAGTGCTATGTGAAATGCAATCAGTCTCGTCCAGGATTTGAACTCGTGTCGCCGTGCTGATTTCCTTCGACGATAACCATTACACCACTAACAGTCACTTCTCTGGGAAGAAGACTCCTTTATTAAACAGGCCAAATATCGATTGTCATGTTTAGAACATAATCAATGTGCTCCTTATAGTATTTTTGAATTTTTAATTAAGAAAACAAGTTTGATATGACTGTAATGTAAAAGGCTAAACTGCCACCTTGGCGTATTTGTGAATGTGTTCGTTGTAAACGATCAATATATATGGTGTAGGGTACAAAGATATATTTACCATTACAATGCACCTGCGCAGACTTTACAGGTTTTCTGGTTAATCTAGAGTAGGACACGGCAGTCTGCTTTTGAAGCAAACGGGATACGCATAAGAATAATTTTTTAAATCTTTTTTAAACTGAAAACTCATCTCAAGTTTAAGAAATTAGAAAATGTTGAGGACATAAAAAATACGACGGTGCAATTTCACATCAATCCTACAGAAAATTTAAACTCATGGAAAACTCGCTGTAATATGTATGTCCAATACCGAGAGGAATATTTCGAAGGGAATTAAAGTGTTATTCGGTGTTAAATGTTAGTCTTGGCAAATACAGATTCAGTTTCAATACGTTTGTAACACACAAACACACACACACACACACACACACACACACATATATATATATATATATTTGTATAATATGTATCTGCGTATTATAGGACTTTATGGGACGAAAATATTGACCAACTAAAAAGGAATTACACCATACGTGAGATAAATGACGGGCCCAGCCAAGGCCAACGAGTGACTCTCACAAATCCTTCAAAACTTTTACGGTATACTCCCTAATTTGGCTCTCCGTAAGTTGAATGATACTCTGACGGCAAATTGACTAAAATTCTAAAACGGGACTTTATTTTTGCACGTGTGAAGACGGGGCAGGTTGGCACTTGATCCCTTCTAGAATAAGTCCTCGTTCAGAATTTTTTTCTCAGGCATATAAGAACTGGCATATTATGTGAGGGATTAATTTAGGGCTAGACTGACCGCCGCTGGCAAGGGGTTGCAAATTTCACTCTATCCACACACCCACCAAGTCGCTTTCCTTCCTTCCCCTAGACAATGGAAGATATGGACCTATAGGTTTAGTCGTAATAATATTATATTGTAGTAGTCGGCAACTCCAGTTTGCCGCGTGATATTTTAAAGGAATTAATAGGACAATTCTAAGCAAGATAACATAAGGCGAATAGAAGCTGAAAAGGAAGCATGGGGTAGCAGAATTTATGATGGCGTGAGAGGGTGTTGGTTAATATAGGTGTTCTGGGTTCGCTGATTGTTCGAGAAACATTGTACATACGGACATGTAAATTTGTTATTTACATTTTTTTCGTTTTGGTGGGATTTAGCAGAGTTTTTTCTTATTTTTTACGTGGTTTGATGCTTAAAATTTGGTGTAAAGGTGAGGAGTTTAATTTGTTTCAGGTGTTTGGTAGGTTTAGTGTATCTTTGTATGATGTCACTTATTGCTTGTTTATTTAATTTATAATTTTTGTGCGAAAACTTTACTTAGGTGCTACAAAATATAAAATACTTTTTACGAAAGTAAAATAATTTTGGTTAAATGTCTAAAAGATCACCGTGCAATTTCAACTAGTTCAGGAAATGCTAAAATGTTTCTTCTTTAATATTTCGATATGAAGCTGTGAATATTGTGGCAGTTCGATCACAGAACTAGTCTAGAAGTCTCAAATATCTGGCAACAAATTAGTTTTCTATGGCACATGGTAGAATTATTTTCGTGTCTAATAGTTTTGTAAAACTCGGTAATTTGCCTTTCTTTCCTAAATCTCTTTTTTTCACTGAAAAAGGTAAAATGTACTTTAATATTTCAGTTATTATCACTTCAATACCAAAAACTGAAAAGTTGATGGAATCCAATTTTATATATATTAAAAACGTTCTTCATAAGATAGTAATTGAAAGCTACATCAGTTTCTTTCTAAGACCTACTTTGATAGTGGGGGAGACTGAGATTATAGAAAATTAACGAACTCAACGGAAAAGGAAAATGTTTTTTTGTTTCATACCGTCATTTTACCATTCATATTGGCGTGATGTGTGAATTTGAGATAACAGACAAATAACGCATACATCAGAACGTGAGGAAATTTATATCATTGCCTTAGAAGAAATACATCTGTTTACTTATATTGGTATGGGGGATGTGTACCTGAGATGAGATATAACACGTACAAAGATAAAATCATTGAAAATGTTCGTGAACGGAATGATAAAGGAATAGAAATAAAATCTACTATTTCTTTTTTTTCTTTCTCTGTTTTGATTATATATAAAGTCCACTTTAATGCAATTTCTCCTTATATACATTATAATGGGAAAAAGGAATTTATCAAAATTGAAAACCGAAAAATAAATAAAGTAATTTATTAAAAGTGTTGTGGTTTTTTGAAGAAATCTTGAAAGAATTACCATAAAAAGAGAAGTCTTACGGCAAGGTACCAACCTTCTCTCCAACTATATCAGAAACATGAGCTAGACATCGTGGGTACAGCTGGTGAAGAAAAGACGAAGTCATAAACGATGTTCTCATACAAACAAGTACACATGAACAGACCGTTGTTGGTCGACCTGCAAAGATTTATATTCATAAGTTTATTTGCGGACACTGGATGCTGCCTAGAGGACTTGTTTATTACAATAACCGGTCGGGATGGATAGCGAGAGAGGTTTAAGGAATTCTTTGATGATAATTAAAATGATGATGATGAAAAATCGAATTTGGAAAAAATTAAAACTAAAGGGCCCTTCTCTTCATTTTGAACTAATTCACATATCCGACTTGATATCATATCCAAATTCATTTTGTTTGAAAAAAGTCGTATCTTATCAACTGTATTACATTTTATTATTATAAGCAGTAGAAATCACGCTACTCATATCTCCTTTTTGTGCTTCGCATGCAGAACTAAATGTTTCTTTTCAGTCTATGAATTCGACTCTTCCGAACTCATCGGTAAAATTGGGATATTAGATCAAAGAAAAAAAACAGGCGGATATTACAATGGAAGCGATTAAAATGGTGAAAGTGAAATACGTCATTAAATTAGCCGTACCTTAGTGTTATTTCGGGTAAATTTTGTGTAAATTTTCCATCTTGGGATTATTTTCATTTATTGTAGAATTCGAGGCAGAGATTACAACAGCAGCGATTAAAATTATGCAATTGAAGGATTTGGAAGAGAAAGGTTTTAAAGTAATGTGACTTAGTGCTACTTAAGGTAAATTTTGTGTAAATTTTTCGTGTTGATAATGCCTGAAATTTTTATAGTGATGAATAATTAGCATATTTTATCTATATATTACCCATTACTGAGAAGAAAATTATAAATCTTGACAATCATATTTCCAATACATTTGTAGAAAATTAATACACGTTTTACAAGAGAGTTATGGTTTATTTGTTGGCTAAGAAAACAAAGGCACTGTGTTACTCTCTATCCCCTGCTCTTTTCGGCACTCGTAAAATAATTGTTTGAATGCATGATTAAAACAATCTGGCTTGGCATTGAAGAGAAAAGAAAATCCATTTGAGCTTGAGGCTAAAACATAGTGGTCAAATTGTGGAAATATTCCTCGAACACCTGAGGTGATCCGAAAAATTATGTAGCGATTAGAACATTGCTTATTTAAATTTGTTTCCTTCATTTACGATGACAGCTGCTCAAGTGTCTAATTATTTTAAAATTGCTCAGCTGAACACATTTCTATTTATTTCCCAGTTGTCTTTCTGTTCATTCGTGCTTTCTGATTTCGTTCTTCTAGTTCTTGTCCTTCTCATGTCAGTGTTTTATGGATTTCTTGAAGAATTGTCTCTTCAAAATGTTCACCAGAGCAACTGTCTTGCCAGTCTTATTCCACCTAAATAATTATTACCCGAAGCGATTACCCTTGTCTAATACAATATGATATTATTCAGACTAATATGGGGAACAATATTGTATGTATTACATAAAATTCCTATTCTGGCAAATGATCTTGGCTCACAAATATTTGCTTTAAAAATGGCCGGGCATTTTCGTAATTTTTTTCTTTTTAGAAATGAGATTAGTGTATATGTTTGTTATGGTAGACGCAACTGTATTATGCAGGGTCCTTTCCATTATTTGTTTTAATCCAAGAGATTTCTTGAGAATATAATGAATATTTTATTAATATTAAACATACAAAGAGTGTTTGTTTACACTCTTGTCAACATTAACAGGTTATTTAATTTATTTAATTTTTTTCGTAAAATGCCCTCCTCAATATAAACATCTGATACCGAGATTTTAAAGGCACTTACGTCAAATATAACTTGGTCTTCGTTAAATAAGAGTTCATATGAAAATATTGGGAACTTAAAAATCTGATACAGACTGTCTGAAATATTTACAAAACATGATACAGACAGCGGAGTGTTTGATTTGATTTAGTTCCTTGGTTTAATACCGTATTAAACGTTGTAGATTACTTAAAGCCATCCTTGTAGAAGGAGAGTTGTGATATAATTTAAACTATAGCAGGAGGGATAAGGGGGATTCATAACTTTCTTAAGAGTTTTAGTTCGAAAGTGAACGTAATACTGTGACTGGAGTTCGAAGTCGTTTATTTCGAGGCTGAAGTACATCACTTAAGCCATTACATGACGGAGACAATCCTTTCACGTTGTGATTGAGTGCAGTGTGCATCAGAAGTGAGTGTACCCACTAAATACATTTATTCAATACATTTCAAAGAAAATATTAGGTTTAGACGGATGACCAAGAATGTATTTACATTATCATTTTTTTGTAATTCATAGCGTCATTATTCAGCAATTATATGACTGAGAGAATTATTTCACTGTCGATTGTGTGCAGTGTGTATCAGAAGTGAGTGTACTCACTAAATACATTTATTCAATACATTTCAAAGAAAATATTAGATTTAGACGGATGACCAAGAATGTATTTACATTATCATTTTTTTAAAAATTCATAGCGTCTTTATTCAGCAATTATATGACTGAGACAATCCTTTCACTGCTGACTGTGTGAAGTGTGCATCAGAAGTGAGTGTACTCATTAAATACATTCATTCAGTACTTTTTCACAGAAAATATTAGGTTTAGACGGATGACCCAGAATGTGGTTACATTATCATTTTTTTTTAATTCATAGCGTCATCATTCAGCAATTATATGCCTGAGACAATCCTTTCACTGTCGACTGTGTGAAGTGTGCATCAGTAGTGAGTGTACTCATTAAATACATTCATTCAATAAATATCAAAGAAAATATTAGGTTCAGACGGATGACCAAGAATGTATTTACATTATCATTTTTTTCATTCATAGCGTCATTATTCAGGGATTAAAGAATTTTCTTTACTTTTGCAGCCTATAAGCAAAACTACATATTTAAAAAAAGCGGTTTTGATTTGATAAATACTTCAATATATCTGGTAATGCCCTAACTAATTCTTACAAAGTGTTGATGTAAATTTATAGGATCCACCAAGAAGGAAGTGACTCCAAGCTATAAAATGTACATGCTGTTTCACAAATTCATTTTGTTGTGAAGCAGCTCATCACGGTTCATCAGTTTCTTTTTTTTAAATCAGTACTTGGTTTGATCTTCCGGTGGAAATTCGGTGAGTTGTTAGAATATCGAAGTCACTATGAGTTTTGTTCTCATTTTCAAGGACATATTCTAATTTATTCATAAACTATTTATTAGTTTGGTCAAATTTTAGTTGCTTGCATATTTTCCCTGCAGGTCCCCTTTCCAACACTGTCATGTCTACCCTTGTCTTCTTTTATGGTAGTTTACGGTATTCACTTATCATGAGATTAAGTGTTTAATCATTATTGTCACATAACCTTCACATGCAATTCTTCTGTGAATTATCATATTTTTCTTTGATATAATTTGTTCTTACAGCATTTATTTATGTTACTATTAAAAAAAATTCCGTTTCTCTCTACATGTCCCAAACTTTTATCCATGTACAGGTAAAAGCTTATCACTGGAAATATCCAAATAGTTATTTTTCTTCCAATTCTATTGTTAATCTTATTTTCATGATTGTGATCTAACAACTTGCAAGTTTTGCATACAAGTTTTAACTTGTGATTTTCCACGGAAATCTGAGAGACAGTCGCCTCAGATCTCCAGTACTCCTTTTAAGTACTGTACCTGGTTTCAAAAGCGGCGTTGTCAAGATAGTCAAGATTCTTCCATTGTTCTTCTGTTCCACCAGCCAGTTTGACTGGATTTTTGGAAACATTACTAGGTCATCAAATGGTATTATCGTCACTTTCATGCTTCACAGTTTTTTCAAGTCTCCTGATACAAGATCCAGGGATTTGATTTCTTTCACGTTCCTCTCTATGATGCTCTAGAAAAGCAAAATCCACTAGCATACACTTTTTAAATTTTTATTAATTAATACTAGATCTCCTTCTCTGGCCTTGGATAGTTGGTTCGTTTGTATCATAAAATCGCGGAGAATTTTTGGGATATCATTATCTACGACAGATTCTGGTTTGAGTGTATGCCTTTTGTTATTTCGGCCTTGTTTTAATCTCTTGCCACATTCTGAGTTGAACATCTTTATCACCTTTTAATGAGTACTCTTGATTAATTAATAATTTGATTAATTAATTAAAATGAATAAAAAAAATCCATTTCTGCTAAAATTAACTCCCGCATTTAAAGCACGAAATGATTTTCGAAAATTCTCTAGCCTTAATTCGGAATAAGTCCGTGATTGAAGTTGGTGACCGCAGTCAACAGGGACCTGTGGGATTCCTTTTTAATAGCTACTACACCGAGATGTAGGGGAGGACGCAACTCCGATTCTGGATTGCCCTCTTTATCCTTTACATACATGTTATAATGCTTACTGTTAATGTTATATTGTCATCTACAGCATCATAACGACACAATAATAAGGACGCAGAAGACTTCTTTATAAAATATACCTCTCACTTTATTTGTAAGGGTTCGAAAAGGTTACTCAAGGTTTGCGTGTGAGAGGGAGCTGGAGACCGAACAGAAACTGCAATATTTTGACCCCCACTCTTATGGCCGTCAGCGTTGTGTCTTTCTCGTTTTCGAGGGGTGCTCAACCGGATGCCCAGAGGACCACTCTGCTGGGTGATGGCTTTCTTTACTGCATCTTATCAGCAACTTCCCTGGACCCCAACTCATCAGAGCCCCGAGGCCCCTTCGGCCTGATGTGGCTTTCCTTACCACATCTCGTCTATAACTCCGTCCGACCTCTTACTGGAACTTCAGTCTTGGCTGAGTTATATAATAGTTCAACGTCCACTCGGTCGCCCACTCGATCTTTGGAATCGAATGTTGGATCATCGTCAAGCGGAAATAACTGTCATGCAGTTCAGAGGTCACTCTCTTCCGGAAGCATCAGTCTATGAGTGTACCATGGGAATTTTTTTACCTCGTCCCATTTCATCAGCCAATTTCCGCCCGCGCGATTTCCTCTTACAACTGCCATTAGAATGTGTCACTTCCTTCCGGTGTTACCTGTTACCCCGTGTCACATGCTTTATTTTAACCGGAAGAATGCATAATACATGAAACCTGAGGTCACAGATGCTACTATGTAACACACACACACACACACACACACACACACACATACATACATACACGCACACGCAGATAGATAGATAGATATGTATGAATGGTTTCTTTGTTTTTTCTTCAATCTATGTTTCTTCATAGTTCGTGATGCAATTTAAAATTTTTCAAATCCTTCCGAATATTTTACGAAGTATTCAACAAATACACCATAATGCTAGATGGTACAAATTCGTTTCATCGAATACTACTTTTTTTCTAAAATTTCCTATCACTGAAAAAAGCCAAAGCAAAAAAACAAAAAACAAAAAAAAAAAAAACAAAAAAAAAAAACAAATAAAATAAAATAAAAAAAAGAAACATATAACAGTTTAACCTACTTTTGAATAAAATCTTGAGTTTACAAGAATAACAGAATTTTATTTTATGTTTAGAAGAAACGTGACTGTAGGCTTAATTTTCCTTTCTCCCAGCAAAACACTAAAAAAAAACGAAGAAATGCTCATTTTGTTCTTTTCTAAAATGCACTTTAAGAAGGTGTTGGTGATTATAGTATATCATTATTATCATTATTATTATTATTATTATTATTATTATTATTATTATTAGAGTTAGTATTAGTATTAGTATGAGAGTTTAGTTTGGTTTGTTTTAGTTTCTTTTTTTTTTTCCTTTCTTGCGTCTGAAATCAGTACCAATTCCCAACCCGACAAATAATCACAATAACTTTCAACGACATGTCTTCTTTCTCGTTTGCATACAAATAAAAACGAATCGAAGTCATGTAATTCTTTACCCCCGATGTCTAGAGAAGACGCCGGCAAAAGACGCTTCTCTTTTACTTGAACAGATTGTGAATTTCCCATACTTTGTCTCCAGTTATAACATTCGATTTGAGGCAAGAATTTCAAAAGCACACCATATACGTCCTCCCCACTCTCTCTCTCTCTCCAAATAATAACTATAAAACACAAAAGAAAATGTTCGAGTAGTCCAAATCGTTCAAAAATATTAATACAAAAAATAGCCATGATAGATATGTATTATTATTATCATTATTATCAATTGTATTAATATTATTTTTTCGTATTCCTTTCAGCTAATATTATATACAGAGAAAAGCGTTCAGGAGTTTGCAGTGTATTTTCATAGACTGGCAAAAGTCCCCAAACACACATACGCACTTAAGTATTAGAAAAAATATTACATTTATTTTATCTTTTTTTAAATAAAGAAAAAAAATGATGTAAACGTACTCTTATAGAAACATCCGCCTGTCGTACGTACATATAGATATATTTCTAGTAATCCATATGTCAGCCGTATTGTCTGTGCTTATCGTCTGTTCATATATTTCACCTATTTACAACACACACACACATACACACACACACAACCAAAAACATGTGCATATATAAAGAGAGGGTCTGATAGAATATATGCCTAAGATATAAAGAATATATATGTGTATGTGTATTTTTTTCATATCAACATTTACATGTGTGTGTGTGCGCGCATGTGCGTGTTTATGTGTATCTGTATATACCCATACATGTGTATGTGTATATATGTGTATGCGTATACATATATGTCGTTATATATGTGTAGTATACGTCATGTCAATCTATCTATCTATCTATCTATGTATCTGCGTATAAATACATATGTTTGGTTGGTTGGGTTTTATGGCATTTGTAGGTTATTTAACACCAAATCCATTTTTATACAAATAATCAGTTCTATTTCAAACAATTCAGTTTATTTGTCAAAAATATGGCTATTTAAAGCAATTCAGTTTAGCCAAACAGTTCTAATTTGAACAAATCCGTTTTGTGTAACTATATTTTTCTCCACACAAAGTTAAATGTCAAAGCAGTTCCATTTTAAACAATTCAGTTTAGCGCAAGTACAGTTTCAATGTCAAAAACAGTTCCATTTCAGACGATTCATTTTTGCATGAGTACGCAGTTAAGATGTCGAAATAGTTCTATTTCAAGTAATTCAGTTAGGCATAAGTATACTGTTTAGTTCTATTTGACCGAATAGATAGTATATTATCAGGTGTTACCACTCCGGGCTACAGTGGATACGGGAGAGATGGTAATGAAGGGGTAGTCCGCATTCGCCAAATTTTCAGCCTTAATGGAACCTAATCATCAGAATGTTTAGTGTCATATCTAGGACACTCGTTAGGAGGGGGGGTTAACCCTTTGCAGGGATGCAGTCGGTGTATTCTACAGTCCAAGCGGACTGGGCATGTATATGTATATACACGCCTATGCATATATATAGATATATATACGTGCATGAATGTGTAATATGTCTGTGCGTATGAATATATGAGTATATGAATATATATGCATATAAATGTATACATATGTGTAAACATGTGAATATATGCATTTATGCGTATATGAATGTATACACACACACACACACATATATATATATATATATATATATGTATATATATACATTCATATATATTCAAATATATGTTCAAATATATATATATATAATTTGGATATGAGTGCGTATGTACATGTATATATATATATATATATAAGTATATATGCGCATTTATCTATCTATCTATCTATCTATATATATATATATATATATATATATATTGTTACAAACCGGCTTACACTGGGACTGCGATAGCTGGCACGCAACGAAAATCATAAAAAAATATATATAACATAGCGAGAATGTCCATGGTTCGATAAAAAAAATAAAGGCGAACTATGGGAAGGGAATTTCTCCAATCGAAGACTCTCGGTAAATCACAAC
>OY757904.1:107106395-107111395 GCA_963585895.1 Sepioteuthis lessoniana
TTGGGCAGACTAGGTTCTGCAGCCTTGGTGAGGCACCTAGTCTAGGAGAAGGAAAACTCTGAATTCAAGCCTGTTAAACTCCACTTAAAAATTGACCTTGTGTCATATCCTGCCCGAGCGGAGTGGTCGGTAAATATGGGTATAGATGTCGCATTTCTTTTTTTAAGTAGAGGAATTTTATTGTGAATTAAATTACGATTACAAGAAAATCCGAAGACATACCGTGCCATACGATGGCACAGTGGTAGAGTTTCGGCTCTGCATTCTGTTGTCGTTGGTTCGGTCTCCAGTGAGGGAGCTCCCGGTAAACACTGCTGATGAGACCTAATAAGGTTGAAACAACTGTCAAGCGATTCCACTTATCACGCGCAAGTGTTCACCGGATTTTCTGGCCATGGTAAATCAAATGATATGTGGTTATAATTTTTGCACACTGAATAACAGTGGAACACGTTCTGTGATTGAAAACCAATGAGTAATCTCTGTTTCTCTCTCACATACTCTTTTTTTTTTAGCTCTCTCGGGGAATACTCGTTACATATTGCCTAAAGTTGTGGCCTGCAAAATCATAGTCAGCGAGGCTGAACTTCAGTTTCGTAATTAAGTTCACTTTTGGGCTAATCCCTTTCGTAAGGTTTTAAACTCCTTCAACTCTCCAGCTTTTGGTTAGATACAACCAGTACAGTGTTTCTACAAAGATGGCTTTCGTGTCAAATTACCATGTGGGTTAATTTGACATTAAAACAAAACAAAAAAAAAGACAAAAACAAAAAACAAAAAAAACAACAAAAACAAAACAAAAAACAAAATGAAAAAACAATCAAAACCAATAAAAAAAAACTATTTACACACCCGTGGCGGAGTGGCTAACGTGTCGGACGGCAACCCGGAAATAGACGAGTTTGAACACTTGTTGCGCCTATGCCTTTTTATTTCGGACTGCTGTTCTTCTACAAGGATGGGTTTTAGCATTATATAGCCCGAGAAGGATGATATACCACTAAACAAATAAACAAAAAAAAAAAGAAAAAAAAAAAGAAAAAGAAAATCCGGCGACCCGTTGATGATCGACCCAAAAAGAAAAAAAAATATTAACAGCACTTTTACGAAGTAAAAGGTTTGAGGGAGGGGTGCTGTGGGGGACTTACCCATCTCACCATAATGGACTCTTCTCACCGTTATCAGTACTGAGAGATTTCGCTGCAAGACAGGCAGATCAATATCGGTGTTATCCGAGCAGTACGAGATGTTTTACCTTTTCTATGTAACTCTATCTTTCTTTTGTAATATAATCTGTAATCTAATGTCCGTGTTTGGGTTTTTATTAGTGACCCTTTCTGGGGCCACAACGATAAGACACTAAGCAATTTGACGGGGAGACTCTTTAACGCTGGAGCTTTATGAAATGCAGAGTACTCATTCATTGCCAACTTTTCCAGGCCACCTCTTTCCCGGGGAGGTAGCAACTGATAGAGTCCTATCTACGGGTTAGATAAAACTAAACAGTGTACTACTGTTGAACGGAATTCTTTGAAAAAAAGACTGTTTTTGAAATTTAAGCCGTGTAACTTATGTTAGATTGATTGTTTGAAATAGAATTATTGGTATGTATAAAAATGGATTTGACATTAAATAACCTACAATGGTTCATATGCCATAAGAACGAACCAAACCAAATCAAAACCTTGATGGATATTTCACGACAAACCCTGTGTTTAGATATATGTATATATGATATGTAAAGGAATAGTTTTTTTTTTAATGTTATTTTTAAATGAATCAGAGTAAACTAGCCATGAATAAAACAAGTGCTGCATATAACGTTGGTTGATCTGATTCGACTGCGAGGCGAGGAGGAATGTGATAGATCATGGAAAGTCTTGGCTGACCTCTAACGTTCCTGAACATGATCATGCTGTTTACTAACGTAGCTACATTATTTGCAATAGTGGCTTTTCAATGAATTTCCCTATAATCAACGGTCTGATGCCGATTTGTGTCTTGCCACCGACTGTATCCACTGTTTTCTTCAGTATGATGCTCACACAGTCTGCGAAAGGTCTTAGCGTTGTGAACCAAGTCTCCATCAGACAACATATTGCTTAATCATTCAAAATTACCGGCTCACAGGACATCCCCGGAGCAACTGTTCAGACACCTTTGCTTTGCCGTTGATGCAGTCTTAGAGACTTATGATGCATCACTGACTTCGTTCTAGAGGCTGCCAAAAACTTTGGGCTAGAAGTAAATTTAAAGAAAACAGTTAGTCAAGTAGCCTACACCTCGGAAAGCGTATCACTCTTTTTACGTCCACGTAGGCATAGCCGAATTCAAGGTAATCACTCGAATAACCAACCAGAAGTGCAAAATCCTGTTAATAGCGGAGAATGACCAGGATCTGGTCATCAGACTGGCAAAGACGAGAATTGCATTTGATTAACTATATAAACGGATTTTTACAACAGAAAACTGACGAAGGGCACAAGGATCAGCGTGTATAGTGTCATTGTTTATATGACTTAGTCATTAGTCACTTACTGTCACAATCTACGACTCAATGATTGGTTCCATCAGCGCTACCTCCTCACCACCCTCAACATCTACTTTGCGTGACAATTCTGAAACCATTGAAAAGTCGAAAACCACCTGCATCGAGGACACGCTACTGAAATTCCAACAAAGCTGAAACGAATATGTCACCAGAATTGGGTATCATAGACTGTCCAGGATCGTACTGGGCTGTCATCTGTCTGCTTGTCATCATGACAGGGTTCAACAAAGAAGTGGTTCAAGGAATGCATGAGAAAATACTTTGGAGTATGTTACGTCGGCCATCGACAATGGGACAACTTAGCAAAGAACCGTGATGCTTATCATGTAACTACTAAATATTTTGAAAACACTTGCAAAGTAAAAGGCACTGGAGGAAAAGACAAAAATTTTATGCTATCAAGCCCTGATCGAATTCCAGCAGCAGTCTCTGTGGCCATGCCTGCCAGTAAAGCATAAGCACGAACGTGCGTCAAGTCAGGAGATACCATCCCATTGCTGATGTTCGTTCACAATTTCATCCATGACATATATATATATATATATATATATATATGTGTGTGTATGTGTGTGTGTGTGTGTGTGTGCGTGTATGAGAATGCATATATATATACATTTATATTTACCGGGCTGCGTTCAAAACCTACACATATATAATTGTGGTAAAGCACTGCAAGAGAAACATCATAAACGACAATAAGCATACATACGTTGACATAGGATTATTTTTTCATAAAAAAAGCCAGAAAGACAATTAAAGTTTCTTCAATCAGGTTATACAATCTTGTTTCTTCCTAATTATATTTATTAGACAATACATAATTTTTACCGATGTCTTTAATAATCTATTCAATACCATCCAAATTAATTTAGGTTCGTTCTAACAATTTTATTGAAATCAGATATCATTTACGTTGAAATTTGATTCCCAACTGTTTCTTATGTCGAATGAAAGAATCTACCACACATTCTTAAGTTCAATGGCTATGACATGAATTTTTATATTTGAATAAATGTTTACATATGTACATATGTAATTTACTATGTGCATAAATATTTGAAAGAGGATTTTATATATGTATATATATATACTTTTTTTATATAATAAAAATCCTAAAGACAGATGGATGAAGGGATGCATCATCCCCTTCCATAAAAAGGGCGATCACGGATTAGCCAAGAAATACTGCGGTATAATACTTACGTCCATAGTGGCTAAGATATACAATGCCCTACTACGCAACCGCATAGAACCCAAAATTGACAACATACTAAAGAAGGACCAAAATGGCTTCCGGAGAAATAGATCCACAACCTCCCAAATTTTGACTATCCGTCGAATTCTTGAAGGTGTACGTGCAAAAAAACTTACGGGCAACAATATTATTTGTCAACATTTCTGAGGCCTTTGACTCCATTCACAGAGGAAAGTTGGGGAAAATTCTTCTCGCATATGGACAATCAGAAGAAACGGTCGCAACCATAATGATGCTCTATAGAAACACTAAACTGAAAGTCTGTTCTCCCAATTGAGACACAGACGACTTCGACATTGTAGCAGGTGTACTGCATGGAGACACATTAGCCCCATACCTCTTTATCATATATATAGACTACGTGCTTAGAATATCTATTGATAAAATCAAAGAAAATAGTTTCACGCTAACTAAAGAAAGAAGCAGAAGATACTCCGCAAAAACAATTACATACGCTGACTACGCCGATAATATAGTGCTTCTGGAAACTGCACCTCCACAAGCCGAATCCCTGCAACATAGTCTGGAACAAGATGCTGTCAAGACACACAAGATGGAATATATGCACTTCAATCAAACAGGCGACATCTCCACACTAAACGGTAGCACTCAGAAACTAGTTGACAAGTTTACCTGCCAAGGGAGCAGTGTGTCATCAACCGAGACAGATACTGACACGTGGCTAGCAAAGGCATGGACAGCTCTCGATAGGCTATCGATCATATGGAAGTCAGTCCTGACCAATAAAATGAAGCACAGTTTCTTCCAAGCAGCGATCATATCCATACTGCTATATGGATGGGCATGGACGCTAACTAAACGTATGGAGAAAAAACTTGACGGCAATTACACAAGAATGTTGCGAGCAATATTGAACAAGCCCTGGAGAAAGAACCCCACAAAACAGCAGCTGCAGGCCACCTACCACCCGTCACGAAAACTATCCAAGTTAGACGAACCAGACATGCAGGACAATGCTGGAGAAGTAGGGACGAGATTGTATGTGAAGTACTCCTGTGGACCCCTTCACCTGGACAAGCAAAGACAAGACGTCCAGCTCGAACCTACATACAGCAACCCTGTGTCGATACTGGATGAAACCCTGAGGACCAGCCAAAAGTAATGGACGATAGGGAGGGGTTTGCGGGAGAGGGTCAGAAATATCCGTGCTGATAGCGTTACATGATGATAATA
>OY757904.1:107116395-107161395 GCA_963585895.1 Sepioteuthis lessoniana
GATCAATATGTGTACTGGTAATGTTAAAAATATTCTCTATGAAATGGTCTACCTATTCTAAAAATGTAAATAATCATTGAAAGTTTCTCGTTATTTTTCGTTATGTTTTTTTGCTAATTGAAAAAG
This sequence comes from Sepioteuthis lessoniana, assembly GCA_963585895.1. Lineage (NCBI taxonomy): Eukaryota > Metazoa > Mollusca > Cephalopoda > Myopsida > Loliginidae > Sepioteuthis > Sepioteuthis lessoniana. The sequence continues at coordinate 107,116,522 of OY757904.1, forward strand.
AGTTTAATTTTTTTACTGTAATATAAAAAAATAAGAAAACTATTTCACTAATTATAACGAATATTTGAGCTGTTTAAAAATCAATGAGTAATTTAATAATAAATCAATCATTTTTTTCCGAAGCCAAGCAGAAGAAATACCAAGGAAAAATTATGGAATGCATTTTCAAAAAATATATATATACATATAGAATTAATACACTCTTTGAGCTTTTAAGGTAGCCTTGTTTAATTCAAGCATTGCTTTCAGTAATTTAAAGCAATATCGTTTTTCAAAGTGTTTCCGACGTTCCCAATTGACAGTTAATAGATCTGCTCTAGTGAACGAAACCTTCTGATAGACTCAGAACAACCAACGTCTTTTGCTGCACTGTATTGCTTAATTTAATTAGTTCTACGATTCTTTCCATTGTTTCTTTTGTTGGACGTAAGTTTACTTTCAATTAGGTTATCCAAATCGCATGTTGAGGTCTTCAGTAATTGTCTTTTAAGTGCAGACTAAATTACAGATCAAGACTTTTATAGGTGTTTTTCTTTGGAATGCAAATTGCATTATCATTCCATGAATTTTTCTTCTACAGCAGGTTATTCCCTAATATTTATCTCTTCATGTTTGAAAACACGTTACAATTAATGGAAATAATTGAAATCTATTTTGTTGAAGTAATATTTTATGAAAGCAGAGTTTCAGCTATCAAATAAATGCTACTTATCTGTAATAAATTTACTTCTACTAAATAAAAACGAATAGAAATGCTCAGAAAACTTACTTGACATACTCTAATTTCGGCAAGAGATAGTTATTGATGTCAGACGATATACTCAATCGGTTCAAAAAGAACCGAGACTAAAGATGGATTTATCAAAAAAGAAACGAAAAATAGTTGTTAGTTGGAAGTTTCCAGGAATTCAATACCTTAATTTCAGCAAGTTTTATTTTGGCTGAAGCAATTTTGAACCTTCCCTTTCAATATTTTGTAAAGCTGTACTATCGTATTTTCTTAATGTCTTTCACATCCTCAGATCATAAAGCTGGGTTAAATGTTCAGGCCAGGAAGCAAAAAAAAGTGACCATAGATCTAATTTTAATTAATAATAATAGTTCTGCGCTTTTATTGGCCTAGGTTTTGCCTTGAGCATATGTTCAAGATATATCAAGGCTAGATTAACAATTTTTAATTTTTATTTTAAGATTGGCTCTGACTTTTCTACGTTTTGGGATAACTATAAAGACACAATCAATTTAATTTAGAAGTTGTTCAGCTATGCATATGTCTTAAAGTGTATTCAAAATTTACTCGTCGAAAATTAAAATTTTTATAGGTATACTCAATTATGGTTGATATACTGTAAATTAAAACCTTATGCTATCAGTTTTTATTGAGAAATGTTCCAACAGAAATGATAACACCCTGGTGTTTTTGGTTTTGAAGAAGAACAATTTTTTTATTAAAAAAATTGTTAGGGATGTATTTATAGTTAATATTGTATATTCTTAGTCAGAATCTTTCTCTAATTATTTCGGAAAGGATTAGGAATGTTTACAAAAAATAAAAATTAAAGATAGTAAAGAAGACAGAATTAGGCTTATTTTTTTTTATATAAAAAGAATTAGGAATGTTTACAAAAAATCAAAAATCATATCAAAAATAAAAATAATAAATTAAATTAAATTATATTGAATTAAATCAAATGAAAAATGATAAAAGAAAAATTTAATTAAATCAGATTAAAAAAAAATGAACATTAAGGATTTTAAACAAGACAGAAAAAAGCTTAGTTTATGCATAAAATGGATAAGGAATGTTTACAAAAAATGAAAAATCATATTTTAAAAAAAATGAAAAAAAAAATTAAATCAAATTAAATTCAAATGAAAATTAAAAAAATTAAATTTTGAATTTCAAATTAAATTAAATTATATTAAATTTAAAAGAATGAAAATTAAGGATTGTAAACAAGACAGAAATAAGCTTAATTCTTTCGTACAAAATATAACTATGATCACCATAATGATAGTGTTATGGTCAAGGGGAGGTTCAAATGATGACACGACTCGGAAATGTGTTATAAGAAATATATTGAAATTAAATAGTACGTACATAAACGATAGCTGGGAGAAACCTCCTCCTCAGCTTAACACAATTATGAATATTACTGTTCTTGGTGACGGCTCGCTGAGACTGTGCAGAAGAGAGCTTAGTCAGTATATGTCACATGAGGGCGAGTTCATCTGTAGGGGAGACACCCCAACAGATAGTCATACCAATATTATCCCATCTGAAGAATTGTCACTTGGTCACATTTTTTGGTTGATCCAAAAGTTGATAAATCTTATTATAATGGAGATTATCTTATTATAATGGAGATTTTCTGTCTGTCTATCACTCTGGAACTAAAACTATATAATCTCAGAAGACTTGAATAATATTACAATGTTTATGCATAGTAGGAATAAAAAAGAAATCCCAGGAAGAGAGGTGTGCAAAATATGTAAACTGTGCACTTGTAATATAATCAAGGATGGTAATTAATTACAATAGTCAAATATTTAATTTGCAGTAATATAATGTGAGTTAGCCAAAATTTTTGAATTGAAGTGTAAGATACATACGAAATATCAAATGGTGCATATATCACAGAATAGCGTTGACATTGTATTTTGAAGTCCATGGCAGACAGCATTTTCAAAATAAACGCATAGAATCCAAGGACAGCTTAATTAGCTGTCGGGTTCTGGAAAAGTTTTTAATGACACGTATTATAATCATTAGTCCATAAGGTAACTAATAAAAGGTCATTAAATAAGTTTCCTTACTTCTTTTCTTCAGGCATTTAAAATCGTTGTAGACTCTTGAAAATTCAGTATATATTTCTATATATATTATGAGATGATTGACTAATTTTTATGATTTCAGGTTTAAACGAACGCCTACAGCAGGAACTGGAATACATCCTACTAAAGTCTGATTGTCATAGCTGGTGAATTTCAAAAATGCAATCTGGACGTGAGGACACTTTAAAAGAACGATATGCCATGAAATTCTGTTTTAAACTAGAAAAAAATTCCACAAAAACGTATGGAATGCTTCAGACTATTTTGGAGCATCTTGCATGAATCGAGCATCAGTTTTGGAGTGATATAAGAGATTCAAGGAAGGCAGGGAGTCTGTGAGGGATGATGAGAGGTGTTGGAGAAGTATGGAAGTAAGAACACCAGAGTTGATTGGCCAAATAAAAGATTTCATGGATAAGGACCGTCGTGTGTCTATAGAGACAATAAGTGCACAGTTTGATGTCAGTGTGGGAACTGTACACACAGTTATTCGCGAAGAACTGATGATGCGGAAGATTTGCGTTAAGTTTGTCCCAAGTGTGTTCAGAAAAGATAAAAAAGAAAGACGTTGTTATGACAGCGGGGAGATGATCGAGTTGATCAATTCAGACCCCGCAGTTCTTGATGCTCTGGTGACCTGCAATGAAAGCCGGATCTACTGCTATGACTCAGAGACCAAGAGACAGAGTTCCCAGTGGAAGCATGCTCGCTCTCTCATACCCAAGAAGGCCAGAAAGAGCAAATCCACCCACAAACTCTTGATGATCCCTTTTTTGACAGCACTGGTATGATCTACATGCACGGAGTTCCCACTGGACAGACAGTTAACAAGGAATACTAAGTTGAGGTTTTAAGGGCGTTCAGGAAGAGATTCCATCGGAATAGGCCAGCACTCTTCAAATCGAGTCAGTGGCATTTCAATTAGGACAATTTACCAGTCCACAACTCCATCTTTGTCACAGACTATTTGACCAAGATTGGCATCACGACAGTTCATCCCCATTCCCATAGTCCAGACCTTGCACCCTATGACTTTTGGTTATTCCCTCAGCTCAAGGAAAAACTTTGAGGCTGTTGTTATGAGACAATTGAGGAGATGAAAGAGGCTGTGACGAAGGTCGTTCACAAGCTCACACAAGAGGACATCCATGGGGCCTTCCAGAAGTTGTTGGAATGATACAACAAGTGAATTGCAGCCGGAAGAGATTACTACCAAGGGTAATAGAGTTTCACTTGTGAACTATCAATAAAAGTGCCCATATGAAAAAAAGTCTGGATACTTATTGAAGGTTCCACGTATATTATACAAGCAGTATATAGATCAGAGTTGAGAGAGCCAGGTCGGAAGCAAAGGGTCGAAGCCGCGTCGCAAAGATTTAGATTTAAGGGACGATACCGCTCAGTTAGGGTAATGGGGTGAACCAGTGACGGCGGTGTTTTGATATTTCGTCTCACATGAACGAGATTTTTAACGTTTCTTTGTAACATCTAATATCTTTCACTCTATCAGTCTCTCTCGTTTTGGTGACGACTGCAATGAAATGTTACATTCAGGAAATAAACTTTCGTGTAGAAAGCAACGGGTCTACTTTGTACTTTCAGAAATTTTACACCTATTGATTTTCAGGATGGTGCTGTGTCGGTGAGGTAATGTTACACACTTTCAAAATTTTGTGTTTCACCCAAAACTGCTCACCATAATATACGAAGACTGCTTATAAAAAATTATCAACATTTGGATCAGGATAATTTTGTTAACGCGTAGATATTTTTATTGTATTATACAAGTGCTCAGCTGTGGTCATTTTCATATAAATTTGTAAATTCTAAAAATATTTCAGATGCAGTTGAGGACTTTTTTTTTTAATCATGACTTGTTTTTGACTAATGCCGTAATGCAAACTTTAAAATAGAGGGAAACCTCTTAGGGTTTTGGTTCACTTCGACATTGTAGTAAGTGAGTTTTAACTTCAGCCGCGCTATTACGTTCACGTTGGACTCACACCGTTGAGAAAGGTATAAGCATTCTTAAAACCCACGTTATGCAATAAATAGTACCACTACTGTTGTTCTACAAAGATGAATTTAACATTATATAGCCCATGAACGCTGGTGTGCATTAAATAAAGAAACATAAACGACTATATACAGTATCATATAAAACTATGGAAAAGTCAGTTAAAGAATCTTGCTTAAATTAATCATTTTCACTGAAAAGTCAGACTTAAGAGTGCAAAAATAGAGATAAAAGTTATATGTTAGCGCTTTGGAATTTGAATAGAAAATGTAATTCTATAATTATAGAATAATTTTCATTAATAGAAAGTACTAGAATAAGGCAATGTTAAATATCCATGTATGGCTAATAAAAGGCAAATATAATTCTCAAAGTTTTGCTTGGTTGATTAAATATACATATATATATATATATATATATATATATATATATATATATATATATGAGATAGAAATATGTGGAAATTTAGATAAAGCAAACATTTAAAACTGGTTTAGAGGCGCGATATTTCTTTGTTTTATTTCCTTTTTAAGAACTTTTTCATACTAAGAATGAAACAAATGAACGAAATATCTTGCCTCTAAACCGGTTTTAATTGTTTGATTTATCCAACTTTCCACATACTTCTATCATATTGTCAGATTCACTACACTATTCCATTTAAATATATATAGTTAAATTCTTTATTTTTTTAAATTTTTTATTACTCTGAATATGATATGATCTTTCGTATTATTTTTCACTTCTCTGGTATAAATGATCTCCCAACTCTAATAAAAAAAGAAAGAAAATTCAATGTTCCAGCTTAACTCTGTTTTCAAACGAGAATACGAACAAAATTAATGAATTTAATTGATGCATGACACACAAAACTCACGGGAACTGATAGAACGAATCTTTCTTCCCAGACTATTAAGCTCTGACATTTCGACAACTTTTAAATGATCCAATTCAAAATAAAGTCTGACATTTTTCAAACACTGTGTAAAAGGTTAGCCTTGTGCTCAATTTGTATGTATCGTTACCCGACCTGAGGTATTCATTGTTCAGTTCCGCATTTTGTTTTGCCAACAGGGGAATCTCTCCCGACGCCTTTCTTCCTCTTTCTTCTATTTCATTTGCTGCCGTTTTGTCCGTTTTTGACGTTTGAATTTTAATAGAAAACTATTCATGTAACTTGCAATGGATTGGAAGGAAACAAGGTAAAAAAGATAGAAATACCAAGGTTACAAGGTCAGTCTATAATATTGAGACCATGTAAAATATATAATTTTAACTTGAATATAAATAAACTTAATCTGGTTTAAAATAGTTCTTTTCAATAACCGAATAATGACATCGAACTTATTATATTTTCTTGAAAAAACAGAGTGCTGAATATTGTAAGAATATCTTAAGATAGTCAATCACAGTCTGTTGTCTATGCTCAACAGGTAGCTGACATGAACATGAATTATAAGAGTCCCCCACAAAACTAAAGGCCTTCACCCGCGTTCGAATGAACATTATTATCTGATTTTCTATCAGGATTTTCGGTCCAAAAAAAAATAATCTGATTGTTTTAAACATCTGTGTTTAATAACTGAATATTCGTTTTGGTTGGAATATATTTTCTCTTCTGATATGAAAAATACCATACTTTTACAAAGCAGCCCACTTGATTGCTGCTGTAGAATACACTGACTTATTCTCTGCAAAGGACTAAGACTCGCCCAACGAGTGTCCCAGATATGACACAAAACAATCAGATTATGAGGTTCCTGTAATGCTGGAAGTTGGGGTAATGTGGAGAGCCTCTTATTACCCAAGTCTACTATGAAACGGAGTAGTAACAACTGATAGAGTTATATGTATGGATCAAATAAAACTGTTTATCATTTAAACTGTGTGCAGACAAATGACCGATGCTGAATTTGATTTGTTAAAAATAGAACGGTTTAAAATGACTGTTTAATTAAATTGTTAGTGATACATATGAATATTTGGAACAGTTTAATTGTGCACGAACGAATGAATTATCTTGAATAGAATAATCATTTTCAAATAGCAATACTTAAAAACATTTAACTGTGTGTAAACAAATGATTTATTCGGATTAGATATAAATAAGTGAAACAATTTACCTGTGTGTAAAAAGAATGAGCTCAGGCTTGTATCAATATGTTATCAAGAAAATATTTTTAAAATCTTATAAACATATAATTTGGCATTAAATAACCTAAAATGTCAGAGATGCGAGCAAATCGAACCAAACCAAATATTTACATAGAAAAATAGTGTATCTTGAGTCTAACTTTTTTTAATAATGAGGATATCGATGCAAAATATTTTTCAGCGTTCCGATATTTTAAAAGTCATATGGTTCTGCCATCATTGCAGCCCTGAGAACATTTCAAGGTTGGTTTAAATTAGCAACTGATTATGCTGATAACCCTTTTCATTGAAAGTAATGGTAATTCCTATTTCGCTTTTACATCATTTAGGCTATGTGAAGTTTGTACACGAACATTTTACCATCACATTACGAAGAAAAACATATATCGTTTCTATATATATATATATATATATATATATTGTTGTCTTACATGACATGTTTCTGGTATTTGTGTCATCAAGCAACATATCACTACAGCACATGGTAATGGTACAAATGAATTAACATCTGCTGAAATCCGAAAAAAATCCTCACAAATAGCACGAAAATCTTTAACAAAAATACCTCAATAAGACACCAACAGATCCTCTAGAAAACAAAGGCAGCGGTATAGAAAATAAACTAACAAAAATAGCATTTAATTATCACTCAAATATACTAAACATCTTTAACAAGTAATGTGGTAAAAAGAGAAACATAACCACTAAATTTACATCGCACCCAAACTAAAAAAAAAAAAAAAAAAAAGAAAACCTTAAAAATTCCCTGAACCATTTTAGTGTTGTTGTTGCAGATTTTTCGCATTTCAGTAGATGTGAATTTATCTGTTATTACAATAGATTGTAGTTATATGCTATTTCATGGCCCTAATATCGGCGAGATGGTACATAAGACAATCACACACACACACACACACACACACACACACACACACATATATATATATACATACATACACACACACATATATATATATATATATATATATATAACACAATAGTGACTTTATATATATATATATATATTGTGTTGAATTATAATAATTAATATTTGTTGCCTAAGTCATGTTAATGTTATATTGCGTATATGTTGTTATTATCTATGATGGTATGTACGAAAGAAATATGGTGAATATACTGTGTTAAGAGACACTTGTAAAAATTATGAAAATATGGCAAACATTATATCAGCAAATGGTGAGGGTGTTTTAATGTATATATAAAAATTCAACGGAGAAAATAGTGCTTATGGTACGGCAAGTGTGTTGTGGGATTTTTCGTGAAGTAATGAGGAGGTTTTTAGTGGCGGAAGTGGTATTCCTATGGCTGATATTTGGTGGAAAAGATTTTGTATATGAGTCAAAACCATACACAGATATACTAACAATCACATATATGACCACACAGAACAATGCGCAAATACATTCCACACACACACACACACACACACATACAAAATGTTAGATGCAATTCTAAAATAAACATTTTTTTATCGTTTTTTTTCGATTTTTTCAATTTCTCTAAATCTTTTTTTTTCTGCCTGATGATTGTTATATAAAGACGGGATGGAACTAGTGGTTACAGATAAGCCTCCATGCTATTCGTACAAACTAATATATATTAATCTATTACTATATTAAAGAAAATCTTCATCTCAGATATTGAACACTCCAAATTATACCGCATTTGGTCCGTCACATACTCCCCAAGTGAGATAGTGACAACCATAAACTGTTGTAATATATATATATATATATATATATATATATATATATATATGTGTGTATATATATATATATATATTTCCCAGCCAATTGACATCTGTTAGTCAATTGGCTTAATGTTTAGAATGTTCGTCAGTGGTCAGGGAAATCTGGATTCTATATCCATTTGAGCCATACGAAAAACTTAAAATAAGTATTTGATACCTCCTTGATTGGCAGTCACCATTATCAGTCATCTATCAAGATTAAGTGAAGCAATGCAGCGAAATAAGTAGCGCCTCCATGTAGTAGCTATGAAAAAAAGAGCGGGTGCTTACCCCTTGATTTATTATATATTGACCCTTGACTGATCCGTCAATCAGAGACGCAACTGTGTAAATTAGCGGAACAAGATAACGTGATCTAATCGGAAGTAAGTGGGTGCTATGAAATAATATATGCAGATGCTCGCGGCAGTGGAGTAAGTTGGGGTCAGTGTGGGCCGAGTCAGAGCCAGCTTGCAGTCATTGAGAGCACCCCATCGGGGATTGTGGCCCATACTGGACCTCCAGTTCATCAACCCCGGCCGAGAAGCAGCTGACGTCTTAAGTGGGGTATTGAATATAACATGAATCTGTACCTGTCTCTGTCCGTACGTCTCTCACACACCACGGAAGCTTCAACTTCTTTCGAGAATAAAGTTATAAAACAGTGTTATGGACATCCTTCATCCATGTATCTTCCCTCATTACGGATAAACAACAAACTATGGTCAACCAACTTACTCACTTCCACTTACAAAGTCGATATCTATGTAAAATGCTCAATATGATCGACCGCATTTGGGAGCAGAAGTTAGAGCATATTATTATACAAAAGGAAAGGCTCCGTGGTCTATAGTCATACTTGTATAAATAGTATATATATATATATATATATATATATATATATATATATATATATATATACCCGCGTGTATATATGTGTGTGTGTGTGCCATTTCGCTTTCAACGATTCTGTATTGATTTTCTTCTATTTCGCCTCTAAAATATTGAAATTACTTCTTGCGAGAAGACGAATTTTTCAAAATAAGCATATATTTCATTATTTTGATAGTTTTTAAAATATTTAATGATCGAATTCTGCGGGCCCTGTCCAGCAAAGGCAGACATGAGGCCGTGAGGCCCCTTGCTTCGGCTTGGCCACCTTCGGGAGTGCTAGATGCATCATAGCCACCAGGGCTGGAGCCCCCTTTTGATAAAAATCCCTTTTTGATTACATGACGATCTTACTTGCAGATTTTTTAAAAATATCCGCTATTCGACACACTCCGTCGTTTGTACAATTTGATACTTTGTAGTTGTTTAACAAAATCTTGTTCGGTTAGTTGTATGTTGGAACTTTGTTGTAGATTCTTTAACAACTTGTATTTGGGTATCTCTTTGTTGTTGCTATGTATCTTCTCCAGTATGGTGTGCGATTAACCCATTTTGCTTGTTGGAGGGTCCCTTTTTTCGTTCGAGTTCCTCGTCGCCAGTACGTTGTGGCCCGTGAAAGGGACACTAAAGAAAACACAAACACGGATATTAGATAACAGATTATATTACACAAGAAAGATAGAGCTACATAGAAAAGGTAAGAAGTCTCGTACTGTTCGTATAACACTGATAGTAAATCTGTCCTTCTGGTAGCGAAATTTCAGTTCTAGTAACGGTGAGAAGAGTCCATTATAATAAGATGGGTTAGGTTCCCACAACATAAGCAAAATTACTTTACTTAATCTACAATAAATTAATAAAAAATCTATAATTTTGTAATTGAAATCCAAAATTAGTAGGGGAGAACAGGTTGAGTTTCGCCTTTCCCAACTGTATCTACATGACATAATGCGCAAGCCCCTCCGTCCATCATTTGATTTCGGGTGCCTGTTTGATTTCTAATGGCGATAAATAAGGGAAATCAACTGCTTTCCTCACTAAAAAAATGTTACGTTTTCTGCAAAGATGCGCTCGAGAAGCTGTACTTTTTCATGTTTATTTTTGTATCGATTGATCAATCGACGCATATGTGCTCATTTTAAAATTTCTTTGAAACTCGCTGAAGAGAATTATTGACTTACTGCGAAAAATCATTTTCACTTTTGTCCGCTACAATAACCGTTACATTAAACACACATCACTTTCATCGTACTTAATTGTTTGCAAGATTATAAAACTGACCAATTATTTCGGACTAGTGGGTTTGATTTTTCACGATGCAACTCGTTGTTTGCAGTCCTATACATCATATAAGTTAGGTTCAGTTTTTAGCGGTAACTTGTCACATTGTAAGCTCTCCTCGCAGATCAAAGAGAAGGGAGTTCGATTTTACTTGTTATTCCTAACTTTTTGGGTATATGGCACATATTGCAGGTTACTTTATCGTGAGGTAAATTTCAGAAGATTTTCTTCTTAGTACTGAGTTCGATCTTTCTGGACGTCCATTAATTAGTCAATGTTTTTACTCAAGCTTCACTCACAGTCTCATGTTGATTATGGTAACCTAATAGACCACAGTTGGTGGGTTTGATTTTTGCTTCAAATATCTGGCTTGTACCCAATCACATCTAAACTGAATACAAATCAATTAACCTTTATCTTTAACAACTGCAAGATATGTATTTATTGTATTCTAAGGAACAGGTGCTATACAACGTTAAATTAATATTTCAAGATATACCTAGTGTCACGTGATGGCTCACGGAGACGAGGAGGTGGGAATGATACTCTCCTCCCGTTGAACTAAAATTATCTAGCAGTCAAAAAGTGACCGTTAGAAATGAATGTGGGTCACACAGATGTTTGCACCTAAGTGACCTTGGGTCGCCGGACATCGGAAGGGGAAGGAGAAAATGAAGCCAAATAATTGGTGGGGGGACCCCAAACAGAAGTGGGGTTCCCTTCCCCTCAACGGAAGTAAATACAGAAAAAGGGAGTTTTTTGGGCAACGCTCGTGGCAGACGGACGATAGCCATTTTACTCCGGGCTAAAGACAAAAAGACTGAGACACGAGGGACTCCAAAAATCCTTCAAGCCAGCATTAAAAACAGCACAAAGTCTATTAGCCCGTGAAAGAAGAGAAATTCTCCAGTGGAACCCCGTCAAAAAAATAAGATAAGTAACTTTGGGACATTTTTCCGCTACACCCAAATTTTGTTACCACTCTCTCTCTCAATTTGAAAAAGGATAAAAGCCAGGAAAAGACATTTATATTCATGGACTATCCTATTATATATCTTTGACATTTTGAACGTATATATATATATATAACCGTAGTAAAGAACCTATGTATTTTCATTTTACCATGTGGTCTATGTTATTATTCCATGCTTTCCTTTCAGCTTCTATTCGCCTTACATTATCTTGCTTAGAACTGTCCTATTAATTCCTAAAGTATCACACGGGAAACCGGAGTTGCCGACTGTAGCAATATTAATATTATTACAACTAAGACCTATAGGCCCGTATTCTTCTATTATCTAAGGGGAAGAAGTTTAGCGGCCTGGTGGGTGTGTGATAGTGTGAAATTTTGGACCCCTTTGCCAGCGGTGGCCAGTCTGGCCTTAAATTATTCCCTCACGTAATATGCCAGTTCTTATCTGCCTGAGAAAAGAACTCTGAAAAGGACCTATTTCTGTAGGGGATCAAGTGCCAACCTGCCCCGTCTTCACACGTGCGAAAATAAAGTCCCGTTTAGGGATTTTAGTCAATTTCCCCGTCACACCTAGGATAAAAGTATATTGATCGATGGATTTTATTGATATGTCAACTCTTCTAAAGTTGTATCATGACTAGAGGTTTGAGATATGTGTTCATTGTATGTTTATATTTCAATGACTAGACGTTTGAGATATGTGTTCGTTGTATGTTTATATTTCAATGAGGAGATGTTTGAGATATGTGTTCATTGTATGTTTATATTTCAATGACTAGACGTTTGGGAATCATGTTTATTGTATGTTTATATTTCAATGACTAGAGGTTTGAGATATGTGTTCATTGTATATTTATATTTCAATGACTAGACATTTGGGAATCATGTTCATTGTATGTTTATATTTCAATGAATAGATGGTTGAGATATGTGTTCATTGTATGTTTATATTTCAATGACTAGACGTTTGGGAATCATGTTTATTGTATGTTTATATTTCAATGACTAGACGTTTGAGATATGTGTTCATTGTATATTTATATTTCAATGACTAGACGTTTGGGAATCATGTTCATTGTATGTTTATATTTCAATGACTAGATGTTTGAGATATGTGTTCATTGTATGTTTATATTTCAATGACAAGACATTTGGGAATCATGTTCATTGTATGTTTATATTTCAATGACTAGATGTTTGAAATATGTGTTCATTGTATGTTTATATTTCAATGACTAGACGTTTGGGAATCATGTTTATTGTATGTTTATATTTCAATGACTAGACGTTTGAGATATGTGTTCATTGTATATTTATATTTCAATGACTAGACGTTTGGGAATCATGTTCATTGTATGTTTATATTTCAATGACTAGACGTTTGAGATATGTGTTCATTGTATATTTATATTTCAATGACTAGACGTTTGGGAATCATATTCATTGTATGTTTATATTTCAATGACTAGACGTTTGAGATATGTGTTCATTGTATATTTATATTTCATCGACTAGACGTTTGGGAATCATGTTCATTGTATGTTTATATTTCAATGAATAGATGGTTGAGATATGTGTTCATTGTATGTTTATATTTCAATGACTAGACGTTTGGGAATCATGTTTATTGTATGTTTATATTTCAATGACTAGAGGTTTAAGATATGTGTTCATTGTATATTTATATTTCAATGACTAGACGTTTGGGAATCATGTTCATTGTATGTTTATATTTCAATGACTAGATGTTTGAGATATGTGTTCATTGTATGTTTATATTTCAATGACTAGACGTTTGGGAATCATGTTCATTGTATGTTTATATTTCAATGACTAGACGTTTGAGATATGTGTTCATTGTATATTTATATTTCAATGACTAGACATTTGGGAATCATGTTCATTGTATGTTTATATTTCAATGACTAGATGTTTGAGATATGTGTTCATTGTATGTTTATATTTCAATGACTAGACGTTCGGGAATCATGTTCATTGTATGTTTATATTTCAATGACTAGATGTTTGAGATATGTGTTCATTGTATGTTTATATTTCAATGACTAGACGTTTTGGAATCATGTTTATTGTATGTTTATATTTCAATGACTAGAGGTTTGAGATATGTGTTCATTGTATATTTATATTTCAATGACTAGACGTTTGGGAATCATGTTCATTGTATGTTTATATTTCAATGACTAGATGTTTGAGATATCTGTTCATTGTATGTTTATATTTCAATGACTAGACGTTTGGGAATCATGTTCATTGTATGTTTATATTTCAATGACTAGATGTTTGAGATATGTGTTCATTGTATGTTTATATTTCAATGACTAGACGTTTGGGAATCATGTTCATTGTATGTTTATATTTCAATGACTAGATGTTTGAGATATGTGTTCATTGTATGTTTATATTTCAATGACTAGACGTTTGGGAATCATGTTCATTGTATGTTTATATTTCAATGACTAGATGTTTGAGATATGTGTTCATTGTATGTTTATATTTCAATGACTAGACGTTTGGGAATCATGTTCATTGTATGTTTATATTTCAATGAATAGATGGTTGAGATATGTGTTCATTGTATGTTTATATTTCAATGACTAGACGTTTGGGAATCATGTTTATTGTATGTTTATATTTCAATGACTAGAGGTTTGAGATATGTGTTCATTGTATATTTATATTTCAATGACTAGACGTTTGGGAATCATGTTCATTGTATGTTTATATTTCAATGACTAGATGTTTGAGATATGTGTTCATTGTATGTTTATATTTCAATGACTAGACGTTTGGGAATCATGTTCATTGTATGTTTATATTTCAATGACTAGACGTTTGAGATATGTGTTCATTGTATATTTATATTTCAATGACTAGACATTTGGGAATCATGTTCATTGTATGTTTATATTTCAATGACTAGATGTTTGAGATATGTGTTCATTGTATGTTTATATTTCAATGACTAGACGTTTGGGAATCATGTTCATTGTATGTTTATATTTCAATGAATAGATGGTTGAGATATGTGTTCATTGTATGTTTATATTTCAATGACTAGACGTTTGGGAATCATGTTTATTGTATGTTTATATTTCAATGACTAGAGGTTTGAGATATGTGTTCATTGTATATTTATATTTCAATGACTAGACGTTTGGGAATCATGTTCATTGTATGTTTATATTTCAATGACTAGATGTTTGAGATATGTGTTCATTGTATGTTTATATTTCAATGACTAGACGTTTGGGAATCATGTTCATTGTATGTTTATATTTCAATGACTAGATGTTTGAGATATGTGTTCATTGTATGTTTATATTTCAATGACTAGACTTTTGGGAATCATGTTCATTGTATGTTTATATTTCAATGACTAGATGTTTGAGATATGTGTTCATTGTATGTTTATATTTCAATGACTAGACGTTTGGGAATCATGTTCATTGTATGTTTATATTTCAATGACTAGATGTTTGAGATATGTGTTCATTGTATGTTTATATTTCAATGACTACACGTTTGGGAATCATGTTCATTGTATGTTTATATTTCAATGAATAGATGGTTGAGATATGTGTTCATTGTATGTTTATATTTCAATGACTAGACGTTTGGGAATCATGTTTATTGTATGTTTATATTTCAATGACTAGAGGTTTGAGATATGTGTTCATTGTATATTTATATTTCAATGACTAGACGTTTGGGAATCATGTTCATTGTATGTTTATATTTCAATGACTAGATGTTTGAGATATGTGTTCATTGTATGTTTATATTTCAATGACTAGACGTTTGGGAATCATGTTCATTGTATGTTTATATTTCAATGACTAGACGTTTGAGATATGTGTTCATTGTATATTTATATTTCAATGACTAGACATTTGGGAATCATGTTCATTGTATGTTTATATTTCAATGACTAGATGTTTGAGATATGTGTTCATTGTATGTTTATATTTCAATGACTAGACGTTTGGGAATCATGTTCATTGTATGTTTATATTTCAATGAATAGATGGTTGAGATATGTGTTCATTGTATGTTTATATTTCAATGACTAGACGTTTGGGAATCATGTTTATTGTATGTTTATATTTCAATGACTAGAGGTTTGAGATATGTGTTCATTGTATATTTATATTTCAATGACTAGACGTTTGGGAATCATGTTCATTGTATGTTTATATTTCAATGACTAGATGTTTGAGATATGTGTTCATTGTATGTTTATATTTCAATGACTAGACGTTTGGGAATCATGTTCATTGTATGTTTATATTTCAATGACTAGATGTTTGAGATATGTGTTCATTGTATGTTTATATTTCAATGACTAGACTTTTGGGAATCATGTTCATTGTATGTTTATATTTCAATGACTAGATGTTTGAGATATGTGTTCATTGTATGTTTATATTTCAATGACTAGACGTTTGGGAATCATGTTCATTGTATGTTTATATTTCAATGACTAGATGTTTGAGATATGTGTTCATTGTATGTTTATATTTCAATGACTACACGTTTGGGAATCATGTTCATTGTATGTTTATATTTCAATGACTAGATGTTTGAGATAAGTGTTCATTGTATGTTTATATTTCAATGACTAGACGTTTGGGAATCATGTTCATTGTATGTTTATATTTCAATGACTAGATGTTTGAGATATGTGTTCATTGTATGTTTATATTTCAATGACTAGACGTTTGGGAATCATGTTCATTGTATGTTTATATTTCAATGACTAGAGGTTTGAGATATGTGTTCATTGTATATTTATATTACAAGGACTAGACGTTTGGGAATCATGTTCATTGTATGTTTATATTTCAATGACTAGATGTTTGAGATATCTGTTCATTGTATGTTTATATTTCAATGTCTAGACGTTTGGGAATCATGTTCATTGTATGTTTATATTTCAATGACTAGATGTTTGAGATATGTGTTCATTGTATGTTTATATTTCAATGACTAGACGTTTGGGAATCATGTTCATTGTATGTTTATATTTCAATGACTAGATGTTTGAGATAGGTGTTCATTGTATGTTTATATTTCAATGACTAGACGTTTGGGAATCATGTTCATTGTATGTTTATATTTCAATGACTAGATGTTTGAGATATGTGTTCATTGTATGTTTATATTTCAATGACTACACGTTTGGGAATCATGTTCATTGTATGTTTATATTTCAATGACTAGATGTTTGAGATATGTGTTCATTGTATGTTTATATTTCAATGACTAGACGTTTGGGAATCATGTTCATTGTATGTTTATATTTCAATGACTAGATGTTTGAGATATGTGTTCATTGTATGTTTATATTTCAATGACTAGACGTTTGGGAATCATGTTCATTGTATGTTTATATTTCAATGAATAGATGGTTGAGATATATGTTCATTGTATGTTTATATTTCAATGACTAGACGTTTGGGAATCATGTTTATTGTATGTTTATATTTCAATGACTAGATGTTTGAGATATGTGTTCATTGTATATTTATATTTCAATGACTAGACGTTTGGGAATCATGTTCATTGTATGTTTATATTTCAATGACTAGAGGTTTGAGATATGTGTTCATTGTATGTTTATATTTCAATGACTAGACGTTTGGGAATCATGTTCATTGTATGTTTATATTTCAATGACTAGATGTTTGAGATATGTGTTCATTGTATGTTTATATTTCAATGACTAGACGTTTGGGAATCATGTTCATTGTATGTTTATATTTCAATGACTAGATGTTTGAGATATGTGTTCATTGTATGTTTATATTTCAATGACTACACGTTTGGGAATCATGTTCATTGTATGTTTATATTTCAATGACTAGATGTTTGAGATATGTGTTCATTGTATGTTTATATTTCAATGACTAGACGTTTGGGAATCATGTTCATTGTATGTTTATATTTCAATGAATAGATGGTTGAGATATGTGTTCATTGTATGTTTATATTTCAATGACTAGACGTTTGGGAATCATGTTTATTGTATGTTTATATTTCAATGACTAGAGGTTTGAGATATGTGTTCATTGTATATTTATATTTCAATGACTAGACGTTTGGGAATCATGTTCATTGTATGTTTATATTTCAATGACTAGATGTTTGAGATATGTGTTCATTGTATGTTTATATTTCAATGACTAGACGTTTGGGAATCATGTTCATTGTATGTTTATATTTCAATGACTAGATGTTTGAGATATGTGTTCATTGTATGTTTATATTTCAATGACTAGACGTTTGGGAATCATGTTCATTGTATGTTTATATTTCAATGACTAGATGTTTGAGATATGTGTTCATTGTATGTTTATATTTCAATGACTAGACGTTTGGAAATCATGTTCATTGTATGTTTATATTTCAATGACTAGATGTTTGAGATATGTGTTCATTGTATGTTTATATTTCAATGACTACACGTTTGGGAATCATGTTCATTGTATGTTTATATTTCAATGACTAGATGTTTGAGATATGTGTTCATTGTATGTTTATATTTCAATGACTAGACGTTTGGGAATCATGTTCATTGTATGTTTATATTTCAATGACTAGATGTTTGAGATATGTGTTCATTGTATGTTTATATTTCAGTGACTAGACGTTTGGGAATCATGTTCATTGTATGTTTATATTTCAATGAATAGATGTTTGAGATATGTGTTCATTGTATGTTTATATTTCAATGACTAGACGTTTGGGAATCATATTTATTGTATGTTTATATTTCAATGACTAGAGGTTTGAGATATGTGTTCATTGTATATTTATATTTCAATGACTAGACGTTTGGGAATCATGTTCATTGTATGTTTATATTTCAATGACTAGATGTTTGAGATATGTGTTCATTGTATGTTTATATTTCAATGACTAGACGTTTGGGAATCATGTTCATTGTATGTTTATATTTCAATGACTAGATGTTTGAGATATGTGTTCATTGTATGTTTATATTTCAATGACTAGACGTTTGGGAATCATGTTCATTGTATGTTTATATTTCAATGACTAGATGTTTGAGATATGTGTTCATTGTATGTTTATATTTCAATGACTAGACGTTTGTGAATCATGTTCATTGTATGTTTATATTTCAATGACTAGATGTTTGAGATATGTGTTCATTGTATGTTTATATTTCAATGACTACACGTTTGGGAATCATGTTCATTGTATGTTTATATTTCAATGACTAGATCTTTGAGATATGTGTTCATTGTATGTTTATATTTCAATGACTAGACGTTTGGGAATCATGTTTATTGTATGTTTATATTTCAATGACTAGAGGTTTGAGATATGTGTTCATTGTATATTTATATTTCAATGAGTAGACGTTTGGGAATCATGTTCATTGTATGTTTATATTTCAATGACTAGATGTTTGAGATATGTGTTCATTGTATGTTTATATTTCAATGACTAGACGTTTGGGAATCATGTTCATTGTATGTTTATATTTCAATGACTAGATGTTTGAGATATGTGTTCATTGTATGTTTATATTTCAATGACTAGACGTTTGGGAATCATGTTCATTGTATGTTTATATTTCAATGACTAGATGTTTGAGATATGTGTTCATTGTATGTTTATATTTCAATGACTAGACGTTTGGGAATCATGTTCATTGTATGTTTATATTTCAATGAATAGATGGTTGAGATATGTTATCATTGTATGTTTATATTTCAATGACTAGACGTTTGGGAATCATGTTTATTGTATGTTTATATTTCAATGACTAGATGTTTGAGATATGTGTTCATTGTATGTTTATATTTCAATGATTACACGTTTGGGAATCATGTTCATTGTATGTTTATATTTCAATGACTAGATGTTTGAGATATGTGTTCATTGTATGTTTATATTTCAATGACTAGACGTTTGGGAATCATGTTCATTGTATGTTTATATTTCAATGACTAGATGTTTGAGATATGTGTTCATTGTATGTTTATATTTCAATGACTAGACGTTTGGGAATCATGTTCATTGTATGTTTATATTTCAATGAATAGATGGTTGAGATATGTTATCATTGTATGTTTATATTTCAATGACTAGACGTTTGGGAATCATGTTTATTGTATGTTTATATTTCAATGACTAGAGGTTTGAGATATGTGTTCATTGTATATTTATATTTCAATGACTAGACGTTTGGGAATCATGTTCATTGTATGTTTATATTTCAATGACTAGATGTTTGAGATATGTGTTCATTGTATGTTTATATTTCAATGACTAGACTTTTGGGAATCATGTTCATTGTATGTTTATATTTCAATGACTAGATGTTTGAGATATGTGTTCATTGTATGTTTATATTTCAATGACTAGACGTTTGGGAATCATGTTCATTGTATGTTTATATTTCAATGACTAGATGTTTGAGATATGTGTTCATTGTATGTTTATATTTCAATGATTACACGTTTGGGAATCATGTTCATTGTATGTTTATATTTCAATGACTAGATGTTTGAGATATGTGTTCATTGTATGTTTATATTTCAATGACTAGACGTTTGGGAATCATGTTCATTGTATGTTTATATTTCAATGAATAGATGGTTGAGATATGTTATCATTGTATGTTTATATTTCAATGACTAGACGTTTGGGAATCATGTTTATTGTATGTTTATATTTCAATGACTAGAGGTTTGAGATATGTGTTCATTGTATATTTATATTTCAATGACTAGACGTTTGGGAATCATGTTCATTGTATGTTTATATTTCAATGACTAGATGTTTGAGATATGTGTTCATTGTATGTTTATATTTCAATGACTAGACGTTTGGGAATCATGTTCATTGTATGTTTATATTTCAATGAATAGATGGTTGAGATATGTGTTCATTGTATGTTTATATTTCAATGACTAGACGTTTGTGAATCATGTTCATTGTATGTTTATATTTCAATGACTTGATGTTTGAGATATGTGTTCATTGTATGTTTATATTTCAATGACTAGACGTTTGTGAATCATGTTCATTGTATGTTTATATTTCAATGACTAGATGTTTGAGATATGTGTTCATTGTATGTTTATATTTCAATGACTAGACGTTTGGGAATCATGTTCATTGTATGTTTATATTTCAATGACTAGATGTTTGAGATATGTGTTCATTGTATGTTTATATTTCAATGACTAGACGTTTGGGAATCATGTTCATTGTATGTTTATATTTCAATGACTAGATGTTTGAGATATGTGTTCATTGTATGTTTATATTTCAATGACTAGACGTTTGTGAATCATGTTCATTGTATGTTTATATTTCAATGACTTGATGTTTGAGATATGTGTTCATTGTATGTTTATATTTCAATGACTACACGTTTGGGAATCATGTTCATTGTATGTTTATATTTCAATGACTAGATGTTTGAGATATGTGTTCATTGTATGTTTATATTTCAATGACTAGACGTTTGGGAATCATGTTCATTGTATGTTTATATTTCAATGACTAGATGTTTGAGATATGTGTTCATTGTATGTTTATATTTCAACGACTAGACGTTTGGGAATCATGTTCATTGTATGTTTATATTTCAATGACTAGATGTTTGAGATATGTGTTCATTGTATGTTTATATTTCAATGACTAGACGTTTGGGAATCATATTCATTGTATGTTTATATTTCAATGACTAGACGTTTGAGATATGTGTTCATTGTATATTTATATTTCAATGACTAGACGTTTGGGAATCATATTCATTGTATGTTTATATTTCAATGACTAGAGGTTTGAGATATGTGTTCATTGTATATTTATATTTCAATGACTAGACGTTTGGGAATCATGTTCATTGTATGTTTATATTTCAATGACTAGATGTTTGAGATATGTGTTCATTGTATGTTTATATTTCAATGACTAGACGTTTGGGAATCATGTTTATTGTATGTTTATATTTCAATGACTAGACGTTTGAGATATGTGTTCATTGTATGTTTATATTTCAATGACTAGACGTTTGGAAATCATGTTCATTGTATGTTTATATTTCAATGACTAGATGTTTGAGATATGTGTTCATTGTATGTTTATATTTCAACGACTAGACGTTTGGGAATCATGTTCATTGTATGTTTATATTTCAATGACTAGACGTTTGAGATATGTGTTCATTGTATGTTTATATTTCAATCACTAGACGTTTGGGAATCATGTTCATTGTATGTTTATATTTCAATGACTAGACGTTTGAGATATGTATTCATTGTATGTTCATATTTAAATTTTTGTGTAGCTGTTTCTTAAAAAACTTTTTTGGCTCAAGTTCTAATCGAATACGAATCATTTAAAACAGATATCTTTGATCCATGGGACCCTATTACGTACTACCACTTCAAGTTTGAAGAGGCCTGGAAATAATAACAATGAAATGACAATCCCCTCTCCACCGATTTTTTAGATTAAGAGCGTCACCATCATGCTATTTACTGTTATACCCTGAACGTACCTTTTTTCGTTGAGCGTACTCGATGCAAGGGATTCTGTCAGCGTATTTAAAACCCCACATCGACATTGTAACATACACAAATTAAAAAAAGTTAATAAGTGAGGAATTTGATCTTTGATAGTTTTTAATAAATTGATAATAAATTGTATCATTTAGGAGGATCGTTTAAGAAATTCTTAGCATCAACCATAACTTTAGATTTGCGGCACACATCTGACAATTTTATACACATAAAATAAGACTGAAATTTGAATTAATTTGTAGTTTCATAAGAAAAGCTTTTGCGTTGACACAAAAACAAATCATTGCTATGCTTCGTATTTCTGGCTTAAGCGTAGACCTTTGTGACTGACGCTCGTATGTAACAATTATACTATACGTGGTGCCTTTAATAAGTTTCCAGGCTTTTTTGTTCAGGCATTTAATTCTGGTATTGACTCTTGAAAATTCAGTATGTTATTGCTATACATTTTATGAGAGGACTGACCAATTTTCATGATTTCAGATGCAAATGAACAGCTACAGGAATTGGAATACACCCTACTAAAGCCTGATTGTCACAGCTGGTGAATTTCAAAAATTAGTAGAACGATATGCATTAAAATTCTGTTTTAAACTTGGAAAAATGACATGCAATGAAAGCTGGATCTACTGTTATGACCCAGAGACCAAGAGACAGAGTTCCCAGTGGAAGCATGCTGGCTCTCCCAGACCCAAGAAGGCTCAACAGAGCAAATCGACCGACAAACATTTGATGATCCTTTTTTTGACAGCACTGGCATGATATACATGCGCTGAGTTCCCACTGGACAGACAGTTAACAAGGAATACTATGTTGAGGTTTTAAGGGAGTTCAGGAATAGATTCCGTCGGAGTGTACAGCACTCTTCAAATCGGGTCAGTGGCATTTTCACCAGGACAATACACCAGTCCACAACTCCATCCTTGTCACAGACTATTTGACCATGATGGGCCTCAAGACAGTTCCCCAGCCTCCCTATTGTCCAAACCTTGGTCCCTGTGACTTTTGGTTATTCCCTAAGCTCAGAGGCTATTGTTATGAGACAACTGAGGAGACGAAAGAGGCTGTGACGAAGGTCATTGACACAAGAGGACTTCCATGAGGCCTTCCAGAAGTTGTTGTAACGGCACAAGTGCATTGCCGCCGGAGGTGAGTACATTTAAGGGGACTACGGTTTCATGTGTGAACTATCAATAAAAGTGATCCTCGTATAGTTAGTTTCGCACTGAGGGATCGGGCTGTAGTATACGTCGACTCCAGCTTTGCTGAGGTGTCAGTAAAAAATGTGTGGTTGGAGACTCCAAACACGCAATTTTTCAAGGTATGACACTCAACTGCATCTGATAGGCTCCAGTACTGCAATTTTGTGGAATGGTGTATACGTCTTCTATGCTATTATAGCCAGGTCCACTCGAATCCTTATTAGTCACGTAGAACTGTTCAATCATTTTCAAAGGATTATTACTATCAATTGTTATTTAAATCCATACATCTGTGATCATATCGTTCCTATTACATCGGAATACTTGAAATGTTACATAACAATAATTAAAAACATTTAACAAGGTGCTACCAAAAGAGCTCTAACAACTAGTTAAAAAACAAAGTTGCCAACAATTTATTTACATACAAATCATATATATATATATATATATATATATATATATATATATATATATATGTGTGTGTGTGTGTGTGTGTGTGTGTGTGTGTGTGTGTGTGTGTGTGTATAAAATCAGGACTTGCCATGAAATAACCCACAAGGGTTTATATACTATTAAAACACCAACCAGCCAACCAACTATAAGGTTAGTTGAACGAGTCCTTCTTTCCTGTTTTGCTACGCAAGTTTTCCTGATACCTATCACACTCTGGGAAAAAGGTAATCTAATTGACTGACTCAACAATCGACGAGTCGATCTTTAACTGAGATGTAAGCCCATCACGATTGTTTTACTGTAATTAAATTCTTTCAAGGTTGAGTCTCTCCTGCTTTCTTTTCTTCTAATACGGTAGAAATGGGTCGAATCATTCACTCTATTAAGACAACACTTAATTCTAATCCTGACAATTACAGACGACAAAGACAAAGGCCAGTTCAAATGCACTGGCCTTTTGCTCGTAGATCAGTTTCAGTAAACGGCAAGAGGTTATACAGCCTATGAGTTTTGGTGTCTATTTGACGGTTACATATGTATTCATAGCCATTGTTTCCTATACATTATATTTGGAAGAAAATTTAACTTGGTGTCTGTTTAAACAGATACTTTCAATACTAGATAACAACAAAATATCTTTGCTTTTTTTTCCCTGCTTGATTCATTTACACCGGTTTCTCTATTGGTATTTTTGTTTGGAATGTGGCACAAGTTCATGTGCAGAAAGGTATGTGGAAAGTTAATTCTGATTCGGTTTTTGTTCATTTATTTTAATTGCATATCAACCTTTGTTGGTTATTTAATGCCATACCATCTTTGTAGAAGAACGGCTGTAGTACTTTTAAGTCTATAACTTGGGTAAGTGTGGGGATTTATCCCTTTCCCGGTGTTATTCGTCCAAAAGTGGACGTAATAGCTCAAACGAAGTTCGAAATGGCTGACTACAATGCCCATCCTAGTTCATTCCCCATGTTAACGGACGGTCATTCCCCATGTTATCTCTACATAATGCTCTTCAAGCCGATAAAATTCTTTACAAGTTTACTGCGCAAATAAAGTGTGCTTAGCATAATGGTTATCGTTGGAGGAATTTGAATCGGTATCGCGATTTCAAATCCTTGAAGAAACCAACGCGAACCGTTTCGACCTGATATATTATGGAAATGCATTAATCAATTTATCCTCTTCTATGGGTATATAGCGAGGCATATTGTTTTATTTACTAATTTTTAAGGTCTGAAGAAGAACGATTTTAAAGAAAAATATAAGAGTATGAACTGAAAACAGGTGAATTAAAACGATCTCATTTGTGCTGCTCTAAAGAACAAATGTATATGTGACCAGAAAGACGCTTTCCTAGTGCTACTGCTGCTATTGCTAGCGTTTAATTCAGTACAGTCTGTAACATGAATAAGAAAGAAGGGATAAAATCCCCAAGGAAATACATTTGCTCAGAATGATAACGTAAGGGAAATGTTTCAGCTGATGATATAATTGCTGATTGGATATATTTTCATACTAGCTGCATTTCATGTTGCACTTATGTTATTAAGAAATGCATGAATCTCTCTGTTGTCCACGCTCTAGTTAAATAGTAGAGCAGACTGATTTCTTTAGCCGTGGTTAGGTAACTAGACTTGGGGAAAAAGAAAACTCTGAATTCCAACCAGCTCTGTACATTGTTTCCTCTCCTGCTCGTGGAGGAGGATTTGATTATCTACATAGATGATGTATTTCATGTCTTTGCATTGAATACATTCGGTTTGAAAACATGCTGAAACTCTGTTCATATTGATGCTTAAAGATATTTATATATACTCAACAGGCTGCTTCTACCTAATATTTTTAAAGTTTAAATCCGTACAGTGTATAAACTGCATAAATATATCTTAGTCTGGGATATCGATTATACTCTAATGTAATTAATTCATATTTTTATTTTATTTTCTGATCGTCGTACTAGTTAACAGAACGTTGACCAGTTGGGACAATGAAGATCATCAGACTACTCAGTATGTAATGTGGGTACTATGGTTACTTGGCAAATGCTCAGTTATGATAGTGAATAACCACTATTTGTGGACTAAAAGACCAGTATTGAGCAGATATTTTCGTAGTAGTGGCAATTGCTACAGTTAAACTGCGATCGGTGGCGAATTGATTAGACTTTCTCAGTCTCGAGTATGCCAATCTCAGATAAGACAAGAGGAAAATCGTGTTTATCTAAATCATCGGAAAAAATAACAAGAGTCCTTTAGAAATTAAAGTGCCAATTGTGTCTGAGGTCCAATACTCCTCATGTAACTTAAAATAAATTATCGCCAAGTGTTAAAATTTTCATCAGTTAACCGAAATTCTTTCTTTCTTTCTTTCTTTCTTTCTTTCTATAGCTGTTTTTAGTTCATGTGCCCGTTTAGTTCAAGTAAAAAGTCAATATGTACTTCATGGTCACGGCCCTACAAAAAATCTTAAAAGTAACTTTTATTTATTATCTAAATTTTTCACAAATAATAAAAACTAGGGTTAATTTCGAAATTACTTAAATGCTACCTATAACGCCCCCAAATTCTGAAGAAGGCCTTAGAATACGGCACCCGGAATAATGTGACTATAACAGCAAAGTTGAGGATTATTATAGTGGACGTACAAATAGTGTAAAACAACTTAAAAAAAAATTATGTCATAGATTTAGGCAAATATTTCCTTCAACTTTTCTTTTCTTTTGGTTTTGGTTTGGTTTGTTTTTTATAGTATTTGTGATTATTTGCGTTATTTAATGCCAACGCCGTCCTTGTAGAACATGAGTGGTACTATTCAACCAATAGTTAGAGGGATAAGGGGTTTCATGCTTTTCCCAAGGAAATAAATATAATATTTTCTTTTTTTTTAGAATTCCATATGAAAATATGTATAATATAAAAACCTACGCAGAACAGTTGCAAGCCGTTATTGGTCCAATAAAAGCAGAAAATAAAATTACCAACACATTTTTATTTAACGTTATGAAAGTTTTCATAGTTTTACGAAAGTTTTTTTTTTCTTTTTGTTCATGTGCCCGTCTAAGCCAGGAAGAAATCAATACTTCGATCATCGACCTTACCAGACAAAACAAAAAAATAAGAAAAAACGAAAAAAAAGGAAAAGAAAATATTAATATCGAAATTACATTCTACCTGTTGTTTACATTATTCACATGAATTAAAAAAAATGTTTTATTTCGAAATCCCTTGAAGATATTTTTTTTGTAATTGTTTTCGAGCTGCTTTTAGCAAAAGATTAATCGTCGTTGAAAATGGAGTTGGCAATCGGATTTCAAATCCTAGACTCGGCTGTCAGTGTTACCCTTTGTGTTAATGCCATTTGAAAAACCATAATCCACCAGTTCTCCCCTAACTAATGAATTAGGAATTTTATTCTACCTCGTATTTTTATATGACCAAGGCTAAACAACCAAGTCTGCCCGATTATTTACTCATATATGGTTGGCCCAGTCGGCTGGCGCTGCAGAATACACCGACTGCATTTCTGCAGAGAGTTAAGACTCCCCCTACGGGTGTCCGGATATAACACTAAACACCCTGATGATGAGGCTTCAGAAATGCTGGAGCTTTGGGAAATGCGAAGTACCCATTCCCTTCTATCGCGCTCAGTTCCACTCTGTACCGGAGTGGTAACACCTGGC
Organism: Sepioteuthis lessoniana; assembly: GCA_963585895.1. Lineage (NCBI taxonomy): Eukaryota > Metazoa > Mollusca > Cephalopoda > Myopsida > Loliginidae > Sepioteuthis > Sepioteuthis lessoniana. The sequence goes on from OY757904.1 coordinate 107,144,349, forward strand.
AGAGTCCTATCTATTGGTTAAATAGAACTAAACTGGGTGATTACGCTAAGCTGAATTGTTTGAAATAACTGTTTTTTCATTTATCAGTGTGTAAACAAATAACTATACTAATACTTAATCGAATTGTTTGAAACCTTTATGAAAATGAACTAATTCGGCGTTAAATAACCCGAGAAGGTTTGATACTCAATAAAACCAAACAACCAATCAACAACCAACCATAGGTGGTGTGTGGGGATTGATTAACGTTTTTTCAAAGATCATCAACATGAAATGAAACGCAAGCAGCCTCATCAAGGTTTTGAATTTGGTTCACATATTCAGATTCCATAGACGATAACCATTACCGTACGCACGCCTCCACTATTAAAGGGCAGTAGTTTGTGGAAGTAACTTGAAAATAGTATGGTTGACAAGAAAATGTGTATAAAGGATAAATGCTAACTGACTAACATTTTGAAAGCATTGGTTCGTGCTTGATCATTGAAGTTAAGCAGCAAGAGCCAGTTCAGTTCTAAGATGAGCAACCGCGTTGAAACGTGTATTACTGTAAGCAATCTTAAGCAATTTACCAGACGAAAGAAAGTTCATTTAAAAATAAAAAGGAAGTGGGTCCCTCTTCTAATACTATGCTGGGTATCTAGATAATTCTGAGTTAGTTAGACACTTCAATGTAGATAACCGTTAGTTTGTGCGCGCCATAATTTTTGGGAAAAGGTAGATGACATTCTTATGGAAACAGTTTGAACTCAGCAATAATTTCTTATTAATATGTATTCATCATTTTACGATCATTCTATCAATGTATTTATCAACCCTTCCATACGGCTGGGATATGACTCAAGGTCATTTCAAGTGCAGTTTAGCAGATGGGAATTTGTAATATAATGGCCGAGGGATTTCGTTTTATATATCTTGCCATTGGGTTTAGTTAGGCTGAGAACCTTCCGGCTCAGCACATGGGTTAGTTAGGTGCAAACTTGAGCGCAGGTGTTAACGCGCGCACAGGGAGGATGTGTCGTTCACAGATGTCAAAATAAAAATCTCAGATAGAAAACTATGACTTGAGGATGTGAATGACGTCATTTACAGGAAGCGCGCGCGGAGGATTTGCGGGATTTTGAAAAAAGTCAGTGTTGAGTCTTGCGGTCCGAAGAATAAGGGTGACTTTCGTGAGATCGCAGTGGCCTTGTGGCGGGGGACACACGTGTTGGAGGGGCAGATGGAAAAGCCAGCATAGAAAGATTGTGCCTCTCTCCTTATGTCGAAAAATCTTTTAACTCTAAGGTAATAAAATGTTTCGTACCTGAACTAAGAAGTCGTAAGTGTTTTTCGTGCTTCGGCATTCTTATGTTCTATGTATATATGTTATGAACATTCTATGTAAGTTTTACATATCCGTATCTGGATATGTTACAAATTCAATGTTTTCCTTCTCCTAGACTGGTTGCCTAACCAAAGCTAAAGAACCCAGCCTGGCCAACTATTTACTCATAGCAAGAGGGAGAATTAATGGATTCATACTTTTGCCCAGGGTATTACTTCTATGTGAAATAAAATCAGCCTCGTCCAGGAATTAAAGTCCTTTCGTCGTCTTCATTTCCTACTACTAAAATCATTACACCAAGTGCAACTAGCTCTACGTATATGTTTATGTTACATTGGCCTTGCACTACGATCGATCAGCTCTTATCTCAATATTTATTTTCATTTCCACTTCACTTTGTTTGTTCTTAAGTCGCTTGGTGCCGCTATGTCTCAGTCTTTTATTGTTATCCCCACTCATTCTAAATTCTTCCCGGCTGGAATAATGAATGAAAGCGCGACGCGAGTGCCCCGGGGCCTGTTCTGGACTTCGGTCCGGAGCGTGGCCCTGGAAAAGGAACAATGGCAGACTTGGGGCCTTTAATTAGGCACCTAGTTTCGACTAGGCTACCTTCGGGTGGGCGAGCTGCATTTCTGTCTCCTTTGTCCCCCTTGTACGGCACTAGACCAAGCGTCTAGTTTAAGCCGTTAACTGGCATACGTGCCCGGACCCACATTTGGGTTCGTGAAACCGCTTGCCTCATCAGGCTCACATTGCACTAAGTGAGCCGATGAGCAGCACTGACAAGCAGGGTTCGAGTCTCGGCTCCTTCCCGACCTTCCCCTCCCCTTTATCCCCACTTTAATTGGCCTTCGGGCTTTTGACCTTGTGTCAAGTCGTGTCTGGTGGGAGGCAGCGACAAATACTGCGACAAAAAATTCATGTGCAAAAAAAAAAAAAAAAAAAACAAAACATTTCATTGCCACCTTTCACTTTATAACTGGCATTGGCCAAAAGAGGAATTTATGTGAGCAAAATCCCGCTTCAAGAGTTTAACTTATTTCTGACTCCAGAATTGTTTTTGTCACCTGACTGAAACCATCCAATCAGAGCCATGGCTTCAGATTGACCTTGAGTTAAACGTCTGTCAGTCATGCAGGTTTGCCAGTTATATGTTTCCACTCAAGACTTTATTTGAATCCCAAGCTACTTGTCAAAAATAGATATTCCTGATCTATTCAGAAAAATTCTGATTAATTATGAAAGATAAATGTTTGATTTCTGTTACATTTAAATAAAAATTACTCTATTTCGGCCGTATCTCATTTTACTGGTTATTGTCATAATTCGGTCAAAGTTATTAGATAGGATCGTAATCCTTATTTATTAATAACTGAGTTTTGTAGACTATCTCACTAAACACGACGGAGTGTCCTACTACTATATTCATTCGTTACCCTATGAAGCTCTACTTTAGGACTGTTTCAATTTTATTTTAAATGTCGGTGTGAAATCTTTAAATGAAGATTCGTAGCTTCTCTTTGATCACAACTTGCAGCTAATGCTTGGCTGTAGATCAAAAAGTTGACATCAGTGAGAGGTAATCTGTGTACCGACCTTAGGCCACCGACAATCTTGATTGTTGAAAATTTATAAAAAGATGTGTCCGTAGACATATTTTATAATTTTAACAGTGCCCATGACTATCTTTTTATTGCTTCTCATTAGTGTGCCTTAACCATGTTGTTTGGAAGGGATTGACAAATAACCCTCAGTTTTATTTACTCCTCATAGTACAAGCCTGGTAGGAGCTATGACGTCGTGATTTACTTGTATGTACTCAAAAAGGTTGAGAAAAACCTTAGATTGATTGATTGGTTGATTGCTTTTAACGGCATGACAAACCGCGTTCAAAATGAGATTGTGTGCAAGGTGAAAGACAAACGAGAAATTAACAATTGAAAAGTATATGCAAAAACATACAAGAATGAAGGTTAAAGCAAAAAAATTAATATATCAAAATGAAATCTCTGAAAGTGCAAAATCATGTGAGAACAAATGAGTTTTAATTCCATGAAAAAAGAACATTGAATGTATACACAAACAAAGTAATCAACATTGATCCTGTTTTTTTTTAGTTCATCTATCAATCATTCAATCAATTAAAGGCCATATGAAAAGAAAATAAAAAAAGATCGATTTTATCGGTATCTTTACCAGTTTAGTGTTATTTTATTTCAAGAGGTTAGGGTGTCGCGATCATCAAAATTGGTGTGACACGAAACTGCAACTAATGGTGAGACGGTAGTCATGGAGGAATATGGAGCATCTATTCATTTTTATTATTTCACACCTTGGTCCATTTTGACTTTGAGTGGTAGTACCTGTTTATTAGGATATCATCTTTAGGTCAAATATAACTGTTTATTCATTTAATTGAAACCATCTAACTAGGTGTGAATAGAACTTTTAGAGTTTGATAGCAACTCTTGAAAACATTTAACTGTGTTCAAATCATAGCAATACTTTAAACCATTTAACTTTGTTTGGTTTGGTTTCTTTGTTTAATGGCATATCAACATTTATAGGTATATTTGATGCCAAAGCTATTCTCCTTGAAGAGCAGTAGTGGTACTATTTAACCCATAGCTGGGAGGATAAGGGGGTTCATACCTTTCTCAAGGGTATTTGCCCGAAAGTGAACGTAATATCGCGACTGGAGTACGGACTCGCTTACTATGATTCCGCAGTCCATCGCTGTAACCATTACACCACGAGGACACCCTCTTTAACTTTGTGAAAACATGATATCGGGCTCGTTTTAAGATAGTTATCTACAAGCTATTTTCTTAAAATTATGCATAAACATGATCTGGCATCAAATAACTCACAGTGATTGATATGTTATAAAAAAAACAACCAACTAACCAGCCAACTATCTAAATTTTTAATGTCATTGTTTCTTTAGGGTTTTATTTTTACACGTTTCTGTCGAATACGAATAATTTTTAAACAGATTTATTTGATTCAGAAATAAAACCATAACTAGTACTACCTATCGGGACAACGGTTAATATGGAAAAAAAATGATAATGAGGGGATACACCACAAAATCAAGATCTCTTGGACTGGGGTCTCTCTATCAGATACAGTTTCATGACATACACATGAAACCCTGTTTAGGAGAGCGATCTTAACCTTCTACAGGGGATACAGTTAGCATATGCCCAAGCTTCACTGTCAGAGAAACGAATATAAATAGTGATCCTCTACCGTATGTACGATTGAGTATAAATTATCACAGCAGACTGGCACAAGTGTGAGAGATCAGTTAATTGACATTAGTAGAGAATATCGTTCTAGATTAAGACTACTGACAATTGTTATAAATCTCAAAATGTATATCGTCTAAATATGTCGCCTATAAGCCTGGACTTCAGTAGCTAACTGGAAAATGGGCACATATGGGTCGATGAACACTACGGCTGAAATTCACTTCTTTCACCTCCCGTGAACACCGACGCCGCGACCCAAGCTAATACCATCTTCCATTATACTTCAGTTGTTTTTCAGGATATCGACAGAGTGTTGTTCTTAAATGTCTTAATGCCGAACGCGATTACCAATGTACAGACTTGTAATATCTATTTCTCCTCTTCTCATTTTCATGCTCATACTTTCCGATGTTAAGAAGAAACAGTGGACTCCATTTATGTAGACGACATTGTTCGCCCTCTCAATGCGCACATGAAAGACAATATATTCTCGTTTGAAGGAGTTCTGCTGCTAGCAATGCATATTGAAGGTGATAGGTTGAATCCAACGTAGAATTGATAATCTTGTCTCATAATGAGAACGCCTTGCTTTGTGTTCGGAATCGTAATCGTTCGAGAAAGACAACAAAATATCTAATTTACAATAGGATGAGCGCTTTCATTTCATGGTTAATGGTAACCTGCAGAGATATTCTTCGTGTAAACAACATGTATTGGTACTGTGTGTTTGTTCGTGGAACCGATTTAGGATCCGCTCAACGAATAAAGAACTGACTTCTCATTTATTAAGTTCCTATCAAGTAAAGCTCATTACCAACATGATTTCCTTGTCTAATATATCTTCCTTCATAACAACAGAGAAAAGACAATTAGATTGGCTATCATTAAAATATAGCGTGAATTTCAGTGGTAAATATAACAACAATTTGATCAAATATACATTTTAAAGAATTCAGCTCAAAATCCAGCTAATATAGAGTAATACCATTTTATAATCTAATAACTTGACAATTTCTCTTCAAAATAATCTCAAATTTTAACTGTACATGTAGAAACAACTAAAAATACTACGTTTCATGTATCTTTTCTTTTCCTGTATAGAAATTCCATTCACTGGAATAAAAGCCGTTTAAACATAAAACATTAAAATCTAAATTGCTTCTACTCATGCTATTAACATTTGTGATCATTTGAACAAGTAATAATCAAGTTAGTAGATTACGAAGTAGTGTAATCTTTTTTTCGGAAACATCCAGTACATTTCAAATGAAATAAAATTTTTGAAACGCCCTATATATATGTGCAAGCGAGCTACTTCGACGGCTTGTCAAATAGTTCAGGGTGAGCTTATGCCTATACATTGGAAATTTTGTTCATGGTACGTTCATTTTTACAATTATTGTCTAATTGTTTCTTGTGTGATTTTTGCACAACGCCCAATCAAATACAAATTCTTTCAAAGAAGAACATTTTGACCGATATGATGAACCCTACCGACCCTTATTACTTCGAGTCAGAGATGAACTTGGGGTAACGGTGATGAGGAGTTATTCCATACTCCCCAGATATTAAGACATGGACCTCATCATTTTAAAATTTGTGGTCATACCCAGTATTACATTCTCTTCTGAGTTGATCATACATCCCTGCACTTGATATTGTTGGTGACAACGCGGTTGAAAATTGTTTTTTTGTGGTTAAATTATTTGAATCTTTATGTAGTCCCTCGTACTATAAATTTGTTTCGTCATTCTCTTAATAGATAAATATTTTTTTTTTACTTTTTGTATATTTAGAAACCCCAACCATTATTATCATACTCCTTGCATTGGGGTTTTTTTACGTATTCTAAACAATATTGATAGTGATTTGGTAGAGAGGTTTTTCCTTAGTTACTTCGTTTAATAGTATCGCAAACTTCGGAATTTATTTAATGCCAACGCCATCCCTGTTGATGAAAAGTAGTAGTTAAATATTTATATATATATATATATATATATATATATATATATATATATATATATATATATATATATATATATATATATATTACTGGCAAACATGTTAAATTGCAATCATTATGGATATTTCTGCACTCACCACCATTTGCTATGTAAGCCAGCAGAGCACAATGGACCATCTCACACCCTCGGGAAGAAGACCTGATTTCTGGTGGGGGTACAAATGAGTTGTTTATCCAGGGAAGCAAATAAGCTGTCTTCCCTACAGCTGATGCATATCTAGTTATTGAATAACAAGCCCTGTATTAAATTGGTCTGCCATACGTTGTGATCGGCGCCCTCTTTCTGTTTATATACATTTCAACTTGTCTTTGTTTGACTGAGAAGTAAGGAAATATTATGAATTGACAAATGAAAGACGTTACTAAATGTTGTCCGGGCTCTACAACAGTTGGGCAACTGAGTAATGAATTCCAAAATCCACGCATGAAAAAATGTTAAGATTTATCATTGAATCACATGCAATTGTAGTATATCCATATTTGACTGTGTAAATATATATTTTAACATTCCAGATAGCTTGATAAAAGATGGAACTGATAATGATCCAAAACTTTTATAAAAACGGATTGCATCTTTATAAACATTGTACTATCATAACCTAAAAAAAGTTTTAGAGAAAATAAAGATATTAAAAAACTGCCATATATACTAGAGTATCATCCAATTCTGTTTAGGATTATTTTTCGACTTTTTTTTTGCTGGACATGGTTGGCGTACCAGCTGACCAAGTACTAGCCTTTGCTAACTATTTACATCATATTCTTCATTCCACGTATGATACAAACATCCAAATTTAAATAGGGGACTATTTTCCAACTTAGTTTTAATATTAGTGATTTAAAATACAATACAGTCTGTTTTAGAATGATTTAAAAAAGTAAAAAACTTTGTACTTAATTGCAATATCACTGTCTTACCAGCCAAGTTATAAAACGTTTCAGAATCCTTTAAAAAGGTAAATACTCCATACTTAGTTGCAATATTCATGCTTTAACTGTCAATATATTAACACATTTGACCATCATTTAAACAGGTAAACATTTCATAGTGATTTTATATCACTGATTTAAGAAGAAATATAATTCAAAATGATTATAGATAGAATTCCAAACCGATTTTTACCTGCAGATGAGGCCCTACCAATTACTAATAACTCAGTCAGTGTGTATCTAAGAATACAGAGGAACTGAAGAGATCGAGAGTCGTAATGAGGAAAAAGAAAATGCGTATCTGTACAATGTATCAATATTATTCTAACAAATACTAAAAGAATACTTTATTATATACAAGTTAGCAAAGTAATGTAAACATATACAAAGGAACCTTTATACAGTATCGATCTATCGAAAAAAAGTGATTGACTCATGCCTTTTCAAGTGTATTTGCCTGAAGGAAAACGTAAATAACCTTGTATATGATTTGAAACCAAAATCACTAAATCTATTTTCTACGACAATAAACATTGCACCAAAGGATTACGCTAAATAACAAACAATAGAATCATAATCAATCTTATAAAATTGTCTATCGTTGCCACCGCATTAATATATTTTCTTTTGTTTTTACATCAAATATTCATGTTCATTTTTTAATCTTCTTTGCTGTAATTTCAGCACACTTTTGAGATACACGTTTTTCAAAATGTTCCTGCTATCTTAAGGATATTATTTTCTTGTGTGAATTAATTTATGCATTCACATTCTACATTTATCCTGTTATTTTATTGAAAGTGGGAATGAACAGTATCAAAAGAAAAGAAAATATATTGCAAAAATCTAAAAATGTTCATTGAAATTCCAATATTGTTACGATTTTAATTTGAAGAAAAACCAAGCATTTTCATTGAACTATAAATTTTTTTTCTTTCATTTTTGAGATTTCATAAAATTAACAAACAGGGATTTGATTGATTTATTAAAGTTATCTCTTTCTTTCCATGAATAAACCCATTCACAAAGAATTAAGAGCGAAAATTAAACTGAAATTTGATAATTAGCAGGATTCCTTGCAGGGGTTTTCTCAAAAATGTTACATCGCAAAGTTTTTTAGAGTGTAAATAATATTTAAACCACATATATCCTCAGTTTTATATTGTGGGCACAGAAACTGCATATATTCGGGTATTATGTGACTTTCTGAATGCGAAACATTGGAGGGACCCATTATACGCGGAATAAAAATAATTGGTGCGTAAAAAGTTGGGAAATGTGAGACCTATTACGGTAACAATTTTAGCGAACGTCATTATGTCCATCTTTACGTCATTCAACATTGTCACTTGTGCTTTAATAAAAGAACATGAAATAAATTGTTTTGCATATAAAAACAAACGAAAATTATCAATAAAGATTAATGGTTACTTGTGACCGTATAGGTGCTCGTAGGGTATTGATGTTTGGTGACCTGAATTCAAGCCCTAAAGGAGACTATTGACATATAGCATAGAGTTTATACATTTGGTAAAGGGATTGATCCGAGTATGCTCCCTCCAATTACTAGTAAATTGTTGGGCAGACTGGATTCTTTTATTTTGTTATGACAACTTTTCTAGGGGAAAGAAAACTCTGCTTTGAATCTTTGACATTGTGTCATATCCTGTTCGCATGGAGGAGTTCGTAAACACATAAAATTGCATGCCAAATTACTGACTTTTGTGTTAGATAAACCAACATGTTTTGAAATGCCGTTAAGATGATTAAGCAGCCGGCAAAATTTCGTTATAACAATATTATATCAAAAGCTGCTGATCGAAAAACATAACCGTTGTGTTAAAGATGAAAGATCATTTTAACATTATATTAGGACGTGCAAATGAAAATACTGGAAAAGCTAAAAGAAACACATAGAATTCACACCTTTTTTTAGTTAAAATATTTTTTCTCCTTCTGTTAATAGAAATATTTTGAACTGTTTCAAGTTTGCTGTTAGAAATAAACTATACGGAGGCTCGTTTGAATCATCATTCGATGAAGTTGTAATATTGTATTTTAATGTATTCATCAATCACACAAGCGTTTCTCCAATCTTGATATGAAAATAAGATAATATTGTTTCTGTGCTTCATTTTAATGATGGCAACACTGTCACGTTAGAAGTGTTTGCACATATATAAGTGCATGTAAGGAATATATATGATTGAATATATGTGCATTATCTAAAGCTTGTATTACACATAAATCTAATCCTCCTATAATTATCAATAGTTTCATTAGTCCACGATGATCAGACACTTCAGTAGTACCCAGCTCTATGTGATCATTTGATTCTCATGTCATGACGTATTCTGTCATAATGTCATGACGTATTCTGTCATAATGTCATGACGTATTCTGTCATAATGTCATGACGTATTTTGTCATAATTTCTTAATATTAGAACAAAAACGTAAAACTAGCGTAAATAACATGTGAAAGAATGTAGCTATCCTAAAAATTATGAACAATAAAAAACTGAGATTAATGAATATGATAAGTTTTTTCCAAGTCAATCTTTTCTTGCACTATATACATATTTTAAATGCATTTTAATTGTATTCTCATTTTTGTAGCTTCCTCTAGCTATATGTCAATTTTTATTTTTATTTTTTATAATGACGTATATGACATTGTTGAATGGCGTAAAGATGGGCATAATCAGATTCGCTGAACTGAAATTCGGTCAAAAAAAGTGGCGCAAAGACGAATTCGGTGTGGGCTTAAATGACGTAAATCGGAATATTACTGAATTACATTTGAGACAAGATTGACTACGTATTAGATGCGAAAATAGGACAGAAAAAAATGTTAGGAGTTTTATGCTTGGTGGTATTTCCTTTGCAAAACATTTAAGAAAAGTGTAACTGGGTGAATTGCCTACAGACCGCGGATTACCAGGTGTTATCTTGCATGTCATTTTGACCTTGTGAAATAAAGAGATTGGAGAGATTAGTGACGTCACTAATAACGAAACCGGCCGACGTGTGACGAGGCCAGAGGGTATTTTGAAGATTCAGCAAACTAACAAGATCGTGAACAAGCAAGCCTATGTTTTCCATTCATTCAAATGTTAGAACACAGGTCACATTCTAACGAGAGTTGAGCTATCAGGAATACCTGGCGCCGGAGAAACACCTCCAACTTTAACCTGCATAGTCAAAGAGATAAGAGTGAATCTACAATGGCTTCACAGGGGTTTTTGAGCTCATTTCACGTTACGTCTGATGTTGTTGTTCTGGATAGAAATTTTAAAATCCTATGGGTTAAAATTTATATCTGCATCAGCATTATTCCGACGTAACATAAAATTAGCATGAAAAAGCCTCAATGTTGCAATTACAGATTCACCAGTCTCTAAAAATGTTTCAACTTCAAACGCATAGTGTGCAACTGTTCTAGATGATCGTACAAGATCATATCTGAAAAATAGAGTTGTAAAACCGTAGTTAGATGGAACTACCATTACCACTTGCGTAATTTTATTTTTGCCTCACTCAGGTGACAGTTTAAAATGTGGAACGTGTTTCAGCTGCCGTCTGTATAGATACAGATTGTTTCACCGTTGTTGAAACAAAGTAGCTGTTTCTCAGTTCTTTCTCGTTGGCTTTATTCTCCTTTTTCCTTTTTCATATTATTGCAGGAAAATAATCATTTTGATATATTTTACAAAATTTTGCAAAACCATGACTTACACGATGGAGCAGAAGGCCATTTTATTTTGGTGGGGGAGACGTATTAAGAAACAAAGTCTTTCAACTGATATCTAAAAAGGAGTCAGATTTTCAAGTTAGGCAAAACTTGAAGTTAATGAGATTAGTGAAAATTGTAATGCAACAGGTTGTTCAAACCATCTGGGCCTCCTATAACAATGTGTACGCTTTATAAAAATTTTTCTAAACAGCGCCTGAGTATTGGGATTTTCGTTTAAAATTTCAAACTTAATATACACGGATCCAAGAATGTTATCCAATTCTGCTTTAATGAATCCAAACTATATATTTGTTTATAATTCGCGGTCCTTGATTTGTTTCCGATTATATTGTTTCAAAATTGTAAAACAAGCTGTACTGAATTATAAGTATGCCTCTCATTTCGATTTACCTCTCTTCTGGTAATCAGAAAAATCTCGTAAGAGCAATAAAAGTTTGATAACTTTGTTTCTCTTTTTACTTTATACAAAACTTGTGCTTTTCTTTGCCTGTGAGGTCCATGCAACAGACGTCGAAAGAACGTAATGAAGAAAACTTCGAATAAAATAATTAATGTGGACTGTAATTTACTAAAGTGTTCCAACTTTTCTAATTTTAATGATAAGTCGAATAAATTGTTCAAAATCGATTTCCTATTTTTATTTGACGAGAATACATTAGATATAATGAATATAATGAAATATTATGAGCAAACTGATTTACAAATTCAATTGATGATTGTATTCTATTAATACCTGCGTGTATATTACCCAAAATATATTCATGCAGATATTACATTTAGCAAAATTAAAAAAAAAAAATTTTAAATAAAATAAAAACAATTAATAAAAATAACTATTCTTAAAAATCTCAACAACCATTTTGCAATAAGTTTCTTTTTCGCTTTATGTTTTTCTCCTCCCCCCTCTGTCTCTCTACATATATATATATATATATATATATATATATATCATCATCATCATCTTGTCGTGCCGCTAACACGGATATCCCTGACCCTCTCTCGCCACTTCTCCCTCGCCTCCGGTAGGTCTTCAGGGCCACATCCCGCATCCTCACATAGCTGCTGAATATATTTTCGAGCTGGTCGTCCTGCTTTTGCCCGGCCATATATGTCCCCCCACATATGGTCTCCCTCTCTGTCTCTGTCTCTCTCTCTCTCTCTCTATATATATATATATATATATATATATATATATATATATATATATATATATATATATATCATGTCATGCCCATAGGACGGATGTCCCTGAATCTCCGTCGGCACTCGTCTCTATCGTTCATCGCTTTCGGCAGGTCTTCTAGGCCACATCGTGTGTCCACACAGAGCTGCTGTAGTTAAGTTCTATCTGGTTGTCCAACCCTGGCTTGTCCGTGTGAAGGAGTACAGAGGAGCACGTCACTTATGAGTTCGTTCTTACTGCTCAAGCAATGTCCAGCATGTTTCGTTCTTCTTATTTGGATGGTTTTAGAGATTGGAGGGATGGGGGCGTATAGCTGCTACTTGGTGGATGTTGCTTCCTGGATTTGTTAATTACACCTCGAAGCATTCTTGTGCAATTGCTGTTAAGCTTTTTCTCTATACGCTTTGTCTGCGTAAATGTGATACATCCATACAGTAGTATGGATACGACTGCAGCCTGGAAAAAATGCGTTTAATTTTATTGGACAGGTCTGGCGTCAATATAATCGATAGCTTATTGATAGCAGTCCATGCCTTCGATAGTAGCATATTGATGTGCTTATCGGTAGATGAGAAGCCGCTTCCGGGCCATGTGAACTTGTCCACTAGTTTCAGAGACACGCCTTTTAGTGTGGAGATGTCTCCTTTTTTATTATCATTAAAACACATGCATTCTTTTTTTTTTTGCATTGCCATGGAGTCCTATGTCACTTGCTACCTTCTCCAGACTACGCAGCAGGGATTTGGCCAGAGCGGATGTATTTGCCAGAAGCGCTATACCAACAGCGTAATCCACGTCCGTAATTTTTTGTACATGAAATCATCTGCTTCTTGCCTGTGCCAGAATAAAACCATTTTTTTCATTTAATCGATGTTTAAAGTACGTAGTCTTGGACGCTTATGAACATGTATGGGGCTAACGTATTTCCTTGAACGGCACCTGCAACGATGTCAACAAAGTCCGTGTCTCCATCCGGTGAGCGAACCTTTACTTTCGTGATTTATAGAGCATCATTATGGTTTCTTTGGGGGAGACCATAGGGTAGAAATATTACCCACCTCTTTTCTCTGTGTATGGAGTCAAATGCCTAAGTGAAATCTACAAATAATAGTGTTGCCTGGAGGTTTTTGGCTCTGACTCAAATTATTCGACGCATCGTCAAAATTTGTGATGTAGAGGTTCGATTTCTTCGAAAACAATTTTTATTCTTCCTGAAAATTTAGTATGTGAATGTAAAATATTGCCGTAATATTATATAGCATTTAAATGAAAAGACGAATCTGTCAATTTGAAGTCTATTTTTCCAGGTGAAGTATTTTAAATGTGGTAATATTTTGAAAAAAAAAAAAGTTTCAAATCCTGTCCACAGTGTCTTTGAATAGATAAGATAGTGTAAAATTCAAGTATATTCTGCAAATAAGGATAGGTTACAACCGGAAACAGTTTTAAAATAGGAACCAGAGGACACTAATCCTTCCATGGGATTAATTTCAGTAATAAGTTGTTTCTGCTGGTCCTATGTCTTAATTAGCGCACGTCCGTACCACAACCATGAAAAGCCAGGAAATTGGCTGGGGCTTATTATAATCTGGTGTATTTTTTTCAAATAGATTAACAGCAGATTTATACAAAGTTATAACTTATTAAGTTGGAAGGTGGGATTGTTTTTTTTAGCAAGGTAGATGAACCCAGCTTTGGGTAAACGGCATGCTTCACCTGATGCTGAGAGGGACGAACCCTACTGGTCAACGTCAAGGACCATAGAGTTCAGTCAGGAAACTACTGCAATTCATCATTAAGGATGCCGTCTATTGATGAGGTAAAAAATTCAGCCATCGTAAGATTACTATATATATATATATATATATACATGGATAAAATCCTCAAATGAAATCGAATGCCATTTAAAAGATTCCCACATATTATTCCCAATTAACTGTTTAGCAAGAAATTAAAAGAAAAACAAAAAATATTTTTGAAAAATCTAAACTATTTTGCCCATGCATGTCTTTTTCTCTGTATGTTTGTCTGTCTGCCTTTTTCTTCTTCTGTCTGTCTCTGTCTCTGTCTGTCTGTCTGTCTCTCACTATATATATATATATATAGATAGATAGATAAAGTCTTCAAATAAATAAAAAATCATTACAAAAGGTTTCATGTATTATTTACACTCCATAAACATACGTTTCATTAGCGATATATTTTAACCAAAATTTTACGTTCAAACCGTCTCTGTTTTTCTGTCGGTGTATTGAGCAATTTCTAAGAAAATAATTTTGAGATTAATAAAACTCGTCTTATCTATAAATATATTTATCTCATCAAGTCGCAAGGATAGTACGGATTTCTCGGAATCTTTTTTTCCATCCACCTCTATCATCCATTGCTCCCGGCAGGTCTTCCAAATTAATCGTATATCCGCACAGAGCTGACAGGTCCATGTGAAGTGGCCCATAGAAGAATGTGTAGTAATTTACTTAGCATTTTGCTTAGATGTGAAATAAATGTGAATGAATGGGCACCTAATGAGACTCGAACTCACTCGTGAAGGTTTTTTAGTGAAGCTATCAAACACTTTCACCAACCGAGCAAATTGTTGTTTTTTTTTTTTTGTTCAGTGTTTGAAACCGAAATAAAGAGTCATCAGATGCCCACTTAAGATTAAATGCCTAAAAGAAATGTGTTGCATATTGACCTCCGACCCGGCCAAGCTGTCAAAAGAAGAAATGCACATGTGTAAATAACAGGTGCATCCAATCGATTAGATCAGGGGGTGGCCTTTGCTGTCGACGGGTTGAATGGAGTGGACGTAGAACAATGATATAACCTGGGGGGGGACAAGAAGTCAGGCAGTTGGAGTTCAGAGCTTGAAGTCAGTATTCCAGATCGATCTGTGGGAACCAGCTCTCAGCAGAGAGGCTGGGCCCCCAGGCCCCCGGTTGAGCAGCCCAGGAGAACGAAAAAGACGCACTGCTAAGGCCGAAGAAGCTGGGGGGGTCAATATGTTGCAGTCTTTGTTCAGTCTCCATCTCACAGCTCACACAGAACACTTTCAATAAAGTAAGAGGTATATTTTTTTCTAAATAACTGGCTCCGCTCGTTGTTATTGCGTCGTTATGTTTCAGCATGTATATGTGTATAGTAGCATATGTATTATGTGGCTTAGCAAGTAACCGTAAAAACGGAAGTTGAACCCCACGTGAATTATGCAGAAGCCAGAGAACGGCTTTGTAGAAGCAGATTTTATAACCATGAAATTTCCTTAAAAAAGGATGATTTTCCAATAGCACCGAATTATCTAAATATATGGGAGGAGAAAAAAGGAAAAAAAAACACAATATAAACAACAACAACAACAACCAAAAAGAAACGTAATCGATGAAAAGTAGACAAGAATGACAAGAGAGAGTGAAAAGAGATTGAGAAACTGCAAAATGTATTTTGTATTTTTAATGCAAAATTTTCTTCAAATATATGATTCCTTTTTAATGATAAAATTTGAAAGCCTTACCAAACGCCAAATTTAGAGAATTGATTTAAATTGCTTATAAATTAATGCATCCGTTTTTGGTCTATAATGTCGGTGGGTATGTGTTTATTTAAGTAAACATTTCAATAATTTTATAATGAGGATGTAACTGCCATTTTGAGAACTTGCATGTAAACTATTTCAAATCGAGAATCAATATTTAAAGACACAGTTTAGAAAAATTATGATTATACCCCAAGCAATAAATTTCGAATATTATTACCATGATTCTGTGCCAAACTTAGCTAATCTTGGCAAACTTATCCTAATCGCACAACCAACTCTTATTTTCTTTTTATACTTACGACCTAATATGAAATAATGTTTTAGTCACAATCTTCAGTAAAATTCACCTTTCTTCACCCAACACTGGAATAAACTCACCAGTTAACTAAATTAGATTACAGCCAATTAATTTTAATGATAATTATTAATTATTAATATTAATCATAATTATTGACAGCAAAATATAATTAATTATATTCAATTAAATTAGATTATTAGTTTGATTTTAAAAAAAAAAAGGAAAATGTAATGATTTGTGAACTTCATGAAAACGAGAGAATTACGTTCTGGCAATTTACAGGATGTGCGTGCATGCGCGTTGTCAGATTGATTGGTTGGTTGGTTGTTTTGTTCGTAGGTTTTACCTCATACAAACACTTGTTGAATTGTTTGATGTCAAACTCTTTTTGTACCAGCAATTGTACGGATTCAAGTTACTATTCCTATTTCGCAATTATTAACCCCTAAATGATTTCAATTAATCCATCTAATGCTTATGATTTTTACACCATTATATAGTCCCAGAAATATCAATCAGTTCTATTGTTTAAAGAAAGTGCCGAAGAAATTCATTGCTGCTACACCCAAATCGATTTTTTTTCCTTTTCTGTGTGTCATGGGGGCAACATTCCCAAAGCAGCAGCTGTAAAGCCACCTACCACCCGTCACGAAAACTATCCATATTAGATGAACCAGACATGCAGAACACTGCAGGAGAAGTAAGGACGAAATCATAAGTGATGTGGACCCCTTCACATGG
>OY757904.1:107166395-107181395 GCA_963585895.1 Sepioteuthis lessoniana
TAGGTTTTATGGCATATTGACCATTATAGGTTATTCAATACTGAATCCATTTCTATGCAAATAGACTGTTCTATTTCAGACAATTCAGTTTATCATAAATACCTAATTTAATTGCCAAAAATATTTCTATTTCAAGCTATCCAGTTTAGCATAGTTTTCGATTTAAACACAGTTAGATATCAAAACTGTTCTATTTCAAACAATTCAGTTTTGCGTAAGTAGAGTTCAGAATACAAAAACAGTTCCATTTCAAACAATTCAGTTGAGCATAAGTACACGATTTAGTTCTATATGATCCATAGATAGGACCCCATCAGGTGCTACCACTCGAGACAAAGTGGGCCTAGGTTCGATGGCAATGAAGAGACACTTTGTATTCCACAAAGCTTCAACATTACTGGAACCTCACCATCAGATTGTTTTGTGGCATATCTCGGAAACTCGTTGGCGGTGGGGTCTTACTCCTTTGTTGAGAAGCGGTCTCTGGATTCTATAGCCCCAGCCGATAGGCAACTGTCTGTCTGTCTGTCTGTCTCGCTATATATATATATATATATATTAGATTTTTAGGCTTTACACACACACACACACACACACACACACGCACACATATATATATATATATATATATATATATATATATATATATGTGTGTGTGTGTGTGTGTGTGTGTGTGTGTGTGTTTCTTTAAAGCTTAAAAATCTAATCTATCTCTGAGAGGCCATATTTGTAAAATCTGTCCGTTTGTAGGTTGTGAAGTAAATGGTACTATTGTATGGATATTTGAAGAATTCACATAATCTAATAAATTTTGTCAATTTGGAGTGAAAGTTCCTCTGAGGTACTTATAAGAATAGCTCTGAGAGAGGCTATATGATAAGTTTGGACAATGTTTGTTCGTTCGGCTTGTTTTCTCTGAGAATCTAAAAATTCCACAACGCTGAATCACGTCAGCATAACAAAAACCAATATATATACACTCAATATATATATATATATATATATATATATATATATATATATATATATATATATAACAACACAAATACTGGCTTAACCTTTCATCAATCAAAAGAATTGAGATAAGTTAGAACTTCATCCTCACCATGAAGTCATACTGAGAGCAAGGTTTCTCTTGACTTTCTCTCATCATCCATTTCTATTGGCCATCACTATTATTAAGTCTTCTAGAAAGCATGAAGTATCTGCATAGAGCTGAAAGTAAGTTCTTACTTGTTAGTATACAATGGTGTGTCCATATAAGAAAACACCGTTACACCGTTAGAAAGTGACAGTTTTCAGTCACAAAAATGTTTTTCTACCCCAGGATTTGGTTTAAATTTCCCCACGATTGAATATGAACTAGCATCATGCAATCGTAAATAAACATCACCAGTAATAGCAAACAAATTTTTAGGGGTGTTAATGTGAATATCGTACTGATGGAACAACAGATATTAGAAGGCATTGCTGTCGGGACGACCTCCTTTCGAGTCTAATATGCCGACGATCTTACATAAAAATTGAAGGTGACGTTGAAACAATACGAAGTATGATCAAAAGTTTTAAAGGCAGAAATTTTAGTTTTTTTTTCTTTTTAAATTAACCGATTTCAGATAATTCTGACCAGCTCTTGGTACTTTGCGAGAAACAGAATTGTGTAAGTTTAAAAGCTTCAAATACTTCAGACTTAGCTCTTTTCAATTTTCTCTTGCTTCCCAAACTTATTTATGGATACGTCCATACTTCTTCATCAGTACTCAGCATATCTTGCTCGTTTTACTTTGATGGTTTGTGCAACGGCAGGTAAGTAGCCGTATAGTTGGTGTTTTGTTTGTTGCTGCTTCGAGGATTTTTTCAAATTTTCACGGAGCATACGTGTTCTGATCCCATCAAGCATTTTCTCTCGGAGTTTTGTTAAAGTACAAATAGTGCAACTCTTCAATAGTAATGATATGGCAACAGCTTTGTAGCATTCCCGTTTTATTTATCAGAGAGATCATATTTCTAGATAGACGTTAATCTGTCTATAGCAATCTCCACTTTAGTAATATCCTATAAACACAAAGCGATGTCAAAAAGCGCATGAAAAAACAACATAGTACCGCTGACATTTTCCCTATTTCCCGTTCATCAAATTATTCGTTCATATCTTGAAGAATTAGAGTTGATACAAGTGGTTGGTGGATTTAAAGCAAAGATTTACAGTAAATAACATTAAAAAAATAGTAAATTCATGTGATCTCACCCAGTTATGTAATATTAGAGCAAACTTTGTAAGGCAACCTTTACCCAGTCGGCTGAGGCTGTAGAATACACCGACTGCCCCTCTGCAGAGGGGTTAGACCCCACCAACAAGTGTCCTGGATATGACACTATACAATCTGATTGTGAGATTACAGTGATGCTGGAGCTTTGGGGAATGCTGAGCGCCCCTTCATTGCCATTGCTTTCAGGTCCACACTGGCCCAGAATGATTGCTCCTGATAGGGCCTTAAATAGAACTAAACTTATGCTAAACGGAATCGCTTGAATTAGAACTGATTGAATAAACTGAATAGCTTGAAATAGAAATGTTTTTGATTACTAAAGTGTACTTATATTTAAACTGCGTGCTTCTGCTAAACCAAATTGTTTGAAATGGAACTGTTTTTGACATTGAAACTGTACTTACACTTACGTAAATTGCTATATATAGAACTGTTTTGACATTTATCTGTGCGTAAACAAAATATGTACTTATACTAAACTGAATTAGCTGAATTAGAACTGTTAGAATGAACTGAATAGTTTAAAATAGAAATGTTTTGACAATTAAACTGTGTACTCATGCTAAACTTAATTATTCAGAGTAGAACTAATTACACTTGTTTACAAAAATAAGTTTTTGCTCGGAGGCAAGAATGAGGATAGGTGTTTTTTGTTAATTTGTGTGTGCTGAATTCAAATTTATTAATAGTTTTGCTCTATCACCTCTAGTTTTCTGGCTTTTAAATAGTCTCATTTTAGTATAAACAGAGAATATATGTGCATATTTCAAGAGTTTAAGCAGCTTATAACAGATAAAACAGGATAGATAAAGAACCCTGATTGAATCAATATACTTGGATGACACAATTACACTATTCATAGTACCACAGACAGTGAAAAGTGTGTTTTCTTTGAAGATCTGGTTTATATTGCCTCCGGGATGTCACGCAAGAGCGTCCAGCAGAATTCTCCTATCATGCCCGGGTTCCATTTGTCTTGATAGTTGCTCTCCATCTTCGTAATGTCTTGGAGGAATCTTTCTCCATGCTCATCACTCATTACTCCAAGGTTTGGCGGGAAGAAGTTGAGGTGGGAATGGAGAAAATGAATCTTGAGTGACATTCGGCACCCTATATCCTCGTAAGACTTTAGCAACTTCTCAATACAGGCTTGGTAATCTGGTACGCGTGTGTTACCAAGGAAACCACTACAGACTGACTTGAATTCTTCCCATGCTTTCAGTTCCTTTATGTTAAGAAGCTCCTCAAAATCAGTATTCTTCAGCACTTCTCGGATCTGAGGTCCGACAAAGATTCCCTCTTTGAGCTTAGCAGCACTAAGACCTGGGAACACAGTAGACAAGTTTTGGAAGGCAGCACCATTTTTGTGCTACGCCTTCTCGAAATTCTTCATCAAAGCAAACTTGATGTGAAGAGGAGGAAGAAGCACGTTATTCATGTCCACCAGAGGATTCTCCTTGAGGTTGTGTTCGCCGGGAACAAAAGTGCTTATAGACGCCCAGTCTTTCTGCTTGTAATGCTGGGATACAGCTCGACTATCCCATAGACAGAGAAAATAACAGTACTTTGTGAAGCCCACTTGCATACCCATAAGAAGACCAATGACCTTGAGGTCCCCATACAAACTCCATTGGTACTTGCTGTACTTAATAGCTTCTAAAAGAAGCTCCATATTGTCATAGGACTCCTTTAGATGGACAGAGTGTGCAATGGGAACGCAGGGATACTTATTACCGTTGTACAGAAGAACTCTCTTGAGACATCGCTTGGAAGAGTCTATGAAAAAACGCAAGTCTGAAGGATTATGTGGCAAACCAATAGACGTAAACAAGCCAGGTATGTTTGTGCAGTAGCACAAATTGTTTTCCATCTCGAAAAAGGAAACAAGGTCTTTGTTCCGATTCCTGAAACTCGTGATCCTTACACCTTCCTGGACTAGGTTCCACTGTTTTAGCCGAGAAGCCAAGGGCTCTGACTGCTGTTTTGACAAATACATATCACAAGCAAGATCATTCAGGTCTTCTTGCGTGACCCAGTGTGGCTCATTGCCACTTATTCCTGAATATGTGGACTCAATATCTTCCAAAGATATTGATTCGGCAGAATCTTCCCTTGAAGGCATTTCTTCATCTGATGAGGAAAGAAGAATTTTATTTACTTTTAAAGATGTGTAACACGATAGTTGAGGGACACCAACCTCCTGCGCCACCTGCGAGACCACCTCTTCCAATGACTGTCAGAGTGTGGATTGAGACCTGCTGCCTTAACTGTCAAAATCCTTCTTGATATATATATATATATATATATATATATATAATGTAATGCTATCACTTACATTTCGTACATAATAACTAAAAAATAAGCCATAAGTCTCACAATATTAGAATTAACTCTGAATTCATACACGCCTTTATGTACCGTATATGCACAAAATGCACACTCTGCATATCTAAAAAAAAATAGAGGTGAGGAGTAAACACGGATTTCCAATTAGAATTCAGCATTCTCAAATTAGGTAAAAACGGGTATTTTTGTGCTCTCCACAATTTCTTTGTAAACCAGTGTTATTTACTTAAAAATGGATTTGGCGTTAAATAACCTACATAAGTTGATATGCTATACAACCAACCAACCAACCAGCCAATGAACTGTAATGCAACCTATCTAAGACTAATTAAACGCTGGATTTCATCAATCTGTATTCTGCTTAAATATTAATTTTGCCTCCCGCCCTTCAGCGAGTCAAATGTTTGGTTTAATGCATCCATAAAATCTAAGAAAAATTCCGTAGACTTGATAAAATATCTTCGAAATAACAGGATGAATCGAAAGTTAGATAACATCTTGGCACTTGCTTGTTTGCTCTGCATATATCACATTTTGGAAGCAGTTCAAAATGTGGAGGAAAGTACCCGCTTTGGATGGTAGTATCTTGCTAGATGGTGCGTTGATATGGCGCACATTGCTTCAATCCATGTATCATGTGAAAGCCGATAAAGATAGACGTGCATTGTAGACTGATTCGATAACTTATGCTGCATAAATTGACCTGGGCAATAACGCCACGGAATAAACCAAAAATGTTTACTGAAGGTGAAGTTCAAATTCAGTACAGAAACCAAGTCGTTCAGCAATTTTTTTTGGGTGACAAGAACCGCAACGACCAATGTTAGCAAAATCTAAAACTATAGATTCAGAGGCCGTGTTCCAAGCTAAAAAGGCAAATCCAGTGAGTTGTGCTCGGAGAGTTTCTGGTATATTAATCATCTTACAATCATGTGTGGTTTGTCGCATTCACTACCTCGGCAAAAATATCCGGCTCCCTCGAAGCATATTTCACGTTACTAAAACATTTGGTTTAGTTGTTTAATGACATATCAACCCCGTGGGTTATTCAAGGCTAAAAGGCGACCTTGTGGAAAACTATAGTGAAATTATTTACCAAGATCTGAAGAGTATTATAAAGGAGTTCAAAGCTTTCCAAAGTGTACCATGGCCATATACACGAATATGTAAAATGTACATGGGACGTTCATTACATATATACATAGAACATAGGTATCTCGAAACACGAAAAACACTTGACTACATCTTTGTTCAGGTACGAAACTTTTTATTAGCTTTTGAGTTTAAAGGTTCTTCGACATAAGGAGAAAGAGGCACAATCTTTCTATTCCGGCCTTTTTATCTGCCCCCCGCCCAACACGTGTGGCACCCGCCACAAAGGTCTCCGTGAGCAAGCGAAAACCAACCGTTTTCCCCCGAGGCAGGTCTCATCTCAACTCTGCTAACTTTCTTCAAATTCCCAAAATCCTCCGTGCGCTTCCGGTGCCTGACATCATTCGCACTCTGTAACCCTGTTTCTCATCTAGGGCTATTGTGACATCTCTGAGTGACACGTCTGCTCTGCGTGCACGCGCATGAACACCTGTGTTAATGTTGCACCGAAGTAACCCATGCACTGAGACGAAAGGTTCTCAGCTTAACTAAACCCGAAGGCATAAACCGAAATCCCTCGGCCATTATATTACAAAGGGAAATTAGTCTGAAAGTGAGTGCAATACAGTTTCTGGGGTTCAATATCGCCTACAACGATAATGCATTCGAGCATATTAAGCACTATATCAAGCATACCTTGCTGGAAAACATTTAATTCAGCCTAATGAAATAGTATTGCTTTTTTTTTTGTATACTCCGTAATTTTGGACATTTAAATATTCTAAAATAAAAACTTGGTTTTACTCCTCGTTTTGAAAAAATAAATACATAAAAACAAAATTGAATTAAAAAAAACCCATTATTTTATGCTAATTTGTATTATAATATATCTAGCATAAACACTTTTATTATATATGAGTATGAACTATCATTTCATCACTAGAAAGCTGAACAGGTGAAATAACAACGACAGTGAAAAGGATCTCTGGAGTAGGTTAAAATCTGACAGTTGTTGAGATGAAATTGATTTACAGTTCAACACAATACGCTGATTTAATAACGGTCATTTTCATTCTCGGTCTGTCTGTTGAAAAAAAAACAAACCCCGCAGCTATGGGGGTAGGGAAGAAAAATTCCATATTTTGTTTTTAGTTCATGTCGCCACGTTTCTTCTGAGATTGAAGGACAAAGATCACGGAATACAAGAGAATTGACACAAGACGACACGAATCAAAAATATTGCTTCGTTTGAAAACAGCACTTTGTCGTAAAATATATTATCTTCTTTCTATTTCCCTATCAATTTATTTGTATTCCTCGATCGTTATCAATAAAGCACTTAAAACTAACACACATACGCAGGCACACATACACAAAGAAAAGCCCACATGCACAGATATATAGGTATATATACAGATACATACAGGATAGGATGGGTAAAAAATGTCACTATTTTGAATTATTAGTTCGTGCATGCTCTTTATGTGTTCATGTTTTTTCAACGGTGCAGTAAACTACAGTCAGTTTGGTACTGCCTGTGTGGAAAGTAGCACCGTGACGAAATTTGGAAACGGCACGTAGTACTTCTTGGTATTTATATCGAGCATGTTTCTGAGTCAATCTTAGTACGTATTCATTTTATAAAATCCAAACACGTTGATCACGTCACGGTGTTCTGGTTGGTCAATGGTGATTGTCTGGTCCGGCAACAGGACTCTGCGCGATGCCACACAAAGCGTTAAATCTTGTGTTGTACTGAAGGCAAGGATAACAGCAGCATTTATTAATTTACACAAAGAAGGCATCGGAAAGGTTTGTGCAAGATTTCGAAACTGTCTGGAGATAGTGTTTGGAGATTTTTTTTTTAAAAATTGAGTTACTCCATTTTAAGCTATATTCACGTAATTTCGGTCAATATATCTGATAAAGTAAGGTAATCTTATTTTTTTCATTTTTGAATAATTTGGACGACAATTTACCTGTCACACTCTGCGTGTGTCTTTGTGTGAGAATATATATATACATATATATATATATATCATCATCATCATGTCGTGCCGCCAGTACGGATATCCCTGACCTTCTCTCGCCACTTCTCCATATCGTCCATCGCCTCTGGCAGGTCTTCAGGGCTACATCCCGTATCCTCACATAGCTGCTGTATGTATGTTCGAGCTGGTCGTCAAGCTTTTGCCCGGCCATAGGTGGGGGTCCATTGGAGTTCATCACTTATGAGTTCGTCCTTGCTTCTCTAGCAGTGTCCTGCATGTCTGGTTTATCTAACTTGGATATTTTTCGAGATGGGAGGCAGGTGGCCGTATAGTTAGTGACTTGTTGGGTGTTGCCGCAAGGACTTGTTATATATTGCTCGCAAAATTCTAGTGTAAATGCCGCCTAGCTTCTCCCACCGATTAGTTAGCGTCCAAGTAGTGCATCCATATAGCAGTATCGATACGACCACTGCCTGGAAGAAACTGCATTTCATTTTATCAGTCAGGTCTGATTTCCACATGATCGATTGCCTATCGATAGCTGTCCATGCCTTCGTTAGCCCTGTGTCGATGTCTTTTTCTGTTGATGAGACACTGCTTCCTAGGAAGGTGAATTTGTCTACCAGTTTCAGAGAGGTTCCGCCTAGGGTGGAGATGTCACCTGTTTGATTATAGAACATATTTTCAGTTTTGTGTGCATTGACATGGAGGCCAATGCCCACAGTGGCTCGTTCCAAACTATACAGTAGAGTTTCGGCTTGGTTGGGTGTATTTGCCAGTATCGCTATGTCGTCGGCGTAGTCAGCGTCGGTAATTGTTTTTGCGGGGTAGCTTCTGCTTCTTTTCTTTGTCAGTTCGAAGCTGTTCTCTCTGATTTTATCTATCGATGTTCTAAGCACGTAGTCTTGACAGATGATAAAGAGGTATGGGGTTAGCGTGTCCCCTTGTAGTACTCTTGCTACAATGTCGAAGTATTCTGTGTCCCCATACACACATACACACCAAGTTTCACGAAAGACATATGTCTATATATCTTTCTATCTATCTATGTATCTATCTATACACTACCTGTCAAAATTATTTGATCTCCGTCAAAAAAAAGTGTTATTTTCAATGAAACAAGATGAGCACCACAATGTTTTTTTTTATTATACTAAATACAAGTCTTCCTGGGCCACATTAATTATAAATTAAAAAAAAAAAACAATTTCTTAATTTTATGATTTATTAAACTGACCCACATTGGACGCCATCACTCCGTCACAGATTCTCTGTATTCTTTCCACCAAAGACTGGAGGGAGACTGAAGATTGTTATATTTAGCTTACCTTCAAGAGTTGCCCGAGGTGAACCGCATTTGTGGGTTGTTTACCTCTAAATTTTCGATCAAGTTTAAGTTCGCTGGTCGTGCCCGCCAAGACATCAGTTAAAGGACGTGATGTTCCTCTTAGCTATTGATGTACCTCTGTCAGAATATACTAGTATGCTTTAGGTCTTTATTTTGGATGAGTACAAGTCCTTCAACTGGTTCATTAGCCTAGTGGGTAGAGTCCGGGAGACCTGGGTTCAATCCCAGGTCGTGTCATACCAAAGACTTTAAAAATGGTACTTGATACCTCCTTGCTTAACACTCAGCAATATAAGGTACGTATCAAGGGTAAAGTGGCGTAACCCAGGGAATGGAGTAGCGTCCCCACTACACCTCAGTGTAGTAGCTATTGAAAAGGGAGCCTTCTGGTCGCCCTCGACTAGGGTCGCCAACTTAAACTTACAAGTCCTTGTCCCACACGCAGTGCTCAAGAAGAGATCGCGTGATGCTGCAATATGCTGTGATAGCCACTTTGATTAAATTTACCCTTCAATTGGTGCCAATACCCAACTTTACAATCGGACAACCCCCCCCCTAACACACATAGGATAATAAAACCTCTCCCACGCTTACGTTTATTGTGATACAAGGGGTTGAAGATCTTTCACCATCTCTTCGCCGCAGTTAAACCTTACAATTTAACCCAAACATTTCGAACATTGAATCGTCAGTCGAAAGGAATTTACTTCAGCATGGACCAGTGTCTGTGCGCCTTCGTCCACTGGAGCCTTTTGGAATTGTTTTACCCCTCAATATTTGTTTCTTGAAAGCAATTGTGCAGGGTAGATTTGCTTCACAGAGTCTTCTGCTCACAGCGGTTGTTTACTCATTTTTTACGTGACATTGGTTCAATTTTGCAGAGAAGTTTGGGGCAGTCAGCCTTCTGTCACGTAAGTATGAGACTGATGAAATTATCCTTTGCATGAGTTAAACAGGTAGTATCAAGCAAGCAGAAATTCAACACAATATAATTTTATGTAAGTTCAAGTAGTGATATAATGTAACTTTCGGAAAACGTTTTATTTATGCCTTATATTAAAGAAGAAAAACACCTTCAAATCAGTTTTTCAAAAGATATCTTATACGATGATCAAAGTTACCGACGATGACTTTGACACAGGTTAAACAATTATCTCAGCCACCAATAAAATCTTAACTGCTAAATGTCTGGGTCATCGGAACAGGTCACAGGCACCCGACCTTATGAAAATATGCTTCAAACTTAGATGATTCTCAACTATTTTTGCCCAAGGCGTATTATTTAATCTGTTTCAATTAACATCTATATAAAAAAAGAATGCCGTCAAAATTTAGCTGTAAATTAAAAAAAAAACATTATCATCGAAAGACACCTGGAGTGAAAACACCTGTGAGATTTTCGATTAAAATTTTTCTTCTTCTTCAGCCGAAGCTGAGCTATTTCATCTGAACGATTTCGTTTATCTTTTTTATCGGCCAAAGATAGATAGATACGTTAAATTATTTCTTCGTAAAGTATTATTATGAATATTGTCAAGCAAATTGATCAAAACAGAATTTGAAGGTATATAAATAAAACCAAACTATAGATATTATTGATGTAAAATTATAGTCATAAGAGTCAGAGTCAGGAAGTTGAGTCCAACTAAAGTCAAGGACACATGACTTGTTCTTCGAGAATTCTCATTGCATCGAAATAGACTAGTATATATATATATATATATATATATATATATATATATATATATATATATATATCAGAATTCTTGCTATCATAGTTTGTCTCTACTTAAATAGAGAAAAACCGTGACGGCAAGTAGTCTCATGAAATGTGTAAAGGTAGTTGACAAAGTGAGAAAAAAATGGGAGAAAAACCTCTGTTTACTTGGAGGGATGGTACTTTTTTTTTACTATCTTTACATAATCATGGTTTTTATCTGAAGAGACGTGACCTAAAAATGGGTCCTTTTTTTTTTAGAAATTACAATGTATGCTTTACTTAAAGCTCTTTGAAAATTCTTTACATACCCTTGAATTTATATATATATATATATATATATATATATATATACGTGTGTATGACAGTATATTTGGGAAGATATCTATGTTTAAGTATTTAAACACACATTTATATTATTATCTGTGTATTTATGTCAGTAATCAAGTTGTTGTGTGGCGCAAGCCATATATTTTTGTTGTTTCCCATAAAGTTTAACGGCAAAGTAGGCTGACGCATAACTTCGTCCCATGAGTTTTGAATTTTAGATAAATCTTTCACTGATAAAATTAATTGACAACTATTTTTCTCTTTTGTAGTAGACTATCTTTTCTTTTAAAATCTAAGAGAATGTTGTATCCCTATACTGCTGACTAAAATATTATTGATTGAAGTTTGAAAGTGATGAAAAAAAAAAAACTCAACTTCTAAAAAAACTTCCTAATGTGAATTACAGCCATTACTTTACATGACATATTCAGTTGATTAATGACAGCTCGTTGACGTGTCATGGAGTCTACCAGTTGCCGAAATTGTTGAATTTATGTTATCTTAACTCACTCAGGCTCTCTGTCTACTGTGAAATAAAGTCCCTTGTTATTAAATTAGAAGTCTGCAAAGTAACTCTTAGTACTCTGGATGAAGTTAGAACGTTGAAAACACAAAAATATCACTGATGACGAGGAACCGGTAAAAGAAATTGTAAGACTTTCACAGACCATTGTGAAGATTCTAATAGCGGAGAAATTGTGTAACGCAAAGAACTTTAGGTTGGTAATTAAATTAGTTCTCAGCAAAGGCATTCGGTGCAAATTTTTGGATGTTCTGAAGTTGAAAACATAAATATCTCACTAGTGATGACATTTAAAATCTGTGTTAATGATCGAAAGTTTGCCTTGACAAAGACAAAATATTTTTAGTTGCCTCATACAACAATAAGCATGACTTCCCATGCAAAAAAATAATTTGGTCTTTATTTTTTGTTTTTATTATTTGGAACTGTGTACGAGTGGAGAAAATCCCGAGTTCACGTCCTAAACGAATCTGATTGTGTTTAACTTTATGCTAATGTCTTTGACGGAATCATAATTTCATTTGCTCGTTCCTCAAAATGGTTTCTTAAAATTATTGGAGAAAGAGGTTTTTGGTAACGTTTCTTTGTTTGATGACATTGTTGTATAGCATAGAGAAATGAAGAGGCATTTACGCAAATGTTTGTGAAAATATAAGTCTCTTTTTTATTAGTCGATTGGCTGAAATTGGCTGTAAGTGAGAGAGACACGGAGATGAAGGACTCGGACACACAGTGACGGAGGACTGCTCTATTGATACTTTTCTTAAACACATTGTGAGTCTATGTTTAGAGCCTTAGACTTTGCATTTTTGACGGAAGGTTTTAAACCGGCCTCTGCCGGAAGCCACCAAGCTTCCCACCTCTTGCGCTCAGTGACTGCTCTCCTGTGAGCCCTTCCGACTAACCGACTGACTGTCCTGTCTATTGGTATCTAAGTATATATAATTTCATAACGCCTGAAAGTTCCTTCAGGTTCTCCTTCCAGCCCTTGACCCATATGTTGTATAACCGTGATACAACTGTACGAATACATATATATGCGGAAACATAACCAACAATACTGACGAACAAACACACTTCTTTAGAAAAATATACCTCTCAGACTTTATTCTCGAAAGGGTTGCGAAAGGGTTGTGTGTGAGAGGTGAGTTGGAGACGGAACAGACTGCAACATATTGACCCCAAGTTCCTCGGACTATAGCAGCACTTCTTTCTCATTCTGCTGAGCTGTTCAACCGGGGGTCACTGAGGGCCGCAAGCCCTCTATCTGGAGCTGGTTCTCACTGCCTGGAACTGCAACTCGAACTCCAACTGCACCTGACTTTAACTCACTAAAACCGTCTGTGGCACCGGTTATATAATTGTTTGACCTCCACCTGCTTCATGTGGGCGTCGCATCTTCACTGAATTAAACCCATCCACATGTCAAGGATATATCTTCGACCGGATGCACCTGTTTCTTGATTGACAGCTCGATCAAAGATCAATATGTTAAACATTGTGGCCTTCTTCTGTTGTTCTCTTTTTTACACAGCTTGGACATCTTCTCTAGAAATCCCTAACTGACAGGTTTCTCAAAGGTCATTATGCAACAGCATGTCAACCTTCGGGGGTTATTTGATGTTAAATCCATTCTGGTTGAAGAACATAATAATGTTCTTTAATCCGCAGCTGGAGGAATAATGAAGTTTTTACATTTTCCAAAATGAATGCGACTGGAGTTCGAATTCACATCTAACGATATCGCACGTTTGTTACTTTGCCATTTGGTATAATTCCCCAGGAATTGTTTTAAAACCATCATAAGCCCAAGGCCTTTACCCCACTTTCAACGATGACAATCATTTCATCAGGTTGATTATAGTATAGCGAGGAAGATGCGTTATGTTACCTCCTCGCAATATTCGAAGGAAAATAAAGGAGAAGAACGAGGATGCCGTATGGTTTTTAATTAGAAGTTTAATGAAGCTTGAGTTGGGAGTTAGCCTTTGAGCTGGTCATCGTAGTGAGGAAGATAACAGGTATAAAAGGGTTGAGCAGGCATTTTGGCGAGTTGTCTGTTGTTTGAAGTCCTATAGCAATGGAAGATATATTCAGCATAAATGCGTGGTCCATGGTGTTGGTATTTAGCGTGTTGCCAGTTGTTTGAATTTGTTGAGGGCGTTATCATCATCATCATCATGTCGCGCCGCCAGCGCGGATATCCCTGACCCTCTCTCGCCATTTCTCCCTATCATTCATCGCCTCCGGCAGGTCTTCAGGGTTACATCCTGTGTCCTCACATAGTTGCTGTATGTAAGTTCGTGCTGGTCGTCCTACTTTTGCACATCCATATGTGGGGGTCCACAGGAGTACATCGCTTATGAGCTCGTCCTTGCTTCTCCAGCAGTGTCCCGCGTGTCTGGTTCGTCTGACTTGTATAGTTTTCGTGATGGGGGACAAGTGTCCGTATAGTTGGAGTCTCGTGGGGTGTTGTCGCCAGGACTTGTTTAATACTGCTCTCAACATTCTTGTGTAATTTTCGTCTAGTTTCCTCTCCAGCCGCTTCGTTAGCGTCCATGTGGTGCATCCATATAGCAGTATCGACACAACCGCTGCCTGGAAGAAACTGCGTTTCATTTTATCAGTTAGGTCCGACTTCCATATGATCGAGAGCCTTCGTCAGTCGTGTGTCGATGTCTTTTACGGTTGATGAGACGCTACTTCCTTGGTAGGTGAATTTGTCTACTAGTTTCAGAGAGGCTCCGTCTAGTGTGGCAATGTTGCCCGTTTGGTTGTAACACATATATTCAGTTTTGTTTGCATTTACATGGAGGCCAATGCCAGCTGCGGCTTTTTCCAGACTATGCAGTAGTGTCTCTTCTTGATTAGGCGTATTCGCTAGTAACGCCAAGTCATCAGCGTAGTCGGCGTCCGTGATTGTTTTTGCGGGGTACCTTTTGCTTCTTCTCTTAGTCAGCTCGAAGCCCTTTTCTCTGATTTTGTAATTTCGTCTAATTCATGTTCAACTGGGAACCTTTGGTCGAGCAGAGTAGACTCAAATGCCCATGAATTATACGGTTCTACATATAGTGTAATGAATCTGCTGCTATTGAAGGGAGTGGACAGATAGACGTCCGTCCTGCTCGAAGGTTGCTGAGGAACTCTGTAGGTTACATAGAACTAAGGTCCTGTGTATGTC
Source organism: Sepioteuthis lessoniana (assembly GCA_963585895.1). NCBI lineage: Eukaryota > Metazoa > Mollusca > Cephalopoda > Myopsida > Loliginidae > Sepioteuthis > Sepioteuthis lessoniana. The sequence continues at coordinate 107,181,194 of OY757904.1, forward strand.
ACTACACTATCTGATGGTAACGTTCCCCTCCTGAAGCTTGGGTAAAATAAAATAAACATTCATTACTATAACTCCCAGGTCCATTTTTCCCGAAGAGGTAGTATTTGTTAGCCCCCCATTTATGAGTCAAATAGAACTATTTTATAATCCAATCAACTATTGAAGTGTAAATAAAGAAATATCTTAAACTATTTAAGTGTGT